>CM038465.1:51663266-52066634 GCA_021464415.1 Lonicera japonica
TGCCCTAATGTCCCTTAAACTATTGGTCAAGTATCACTTTGTCCACTAAACTATAAAATGTTCTACTTTGACCCTTAAACTATTAACTAAACTCATTTTGGCCCTTTCATCCAATTTTTCTGTTAAAATTTGAACGAAGACGGCACATGACCTATTTTAAAGACATAAATGTTGTAATATTCCGTAATGTAATTAGTGTAAATTAGATGCATATTAATTTTATTTAAATAAAATTTTTAAAAAGTTTAAGAATCTTGGTTGAGCATGGACCAAATTGTAAAACTTGATAAGTTTAATATGGACTAAATTGTAAAGTTACAAAAGTTTAGGGTTAAAATAATAAAGTTAGATTTTTTTTTAACCACTGACTCCCATTAAATGGCTTCACCTTCTCCACTTTTTTCATTTCATTTTTATGGTCGAGAACAAGACAGCGAGAAAATAAATATAGGTATAAAGTTTACTTCTTATAAATTGATCATCAAAATGCTGCCGAATCGAATCGAGCATTAAGAAAAAGTTGTTCTATACATTGAGGGCTATGCAATAGTATAAGAATTTTAGAGTTGTGCTGATCAAAATTCGGGTATCAACTTAAATTTCATTCTTTGGGGCTAAATATTTTGAGGTATGGGTTTAATTGTTTTTAAAACTTGATAATATGATTTTTATTATATATGAATCATCATATTTTAACTGTCTTTATTTTAAGAATTATTACACGATGAGAATGATGATGTTTTATGAATTATAAAGCCATAGACATGTGATTTAAAGCAAGATATGCCATTGTACTTAATATATATGTGTTATTTGATATACATGAGATAACCATTGAATGTATAGATGTTGTATATTGAAAAAATTGATTAATTATATACATCAAGGGAAATTTATAGAGATTTGTTATAATTATATAGCACAAATGATTTCAAATGTTAATTTGTTAGCATGTTATTCATATTGTGCATCATTATTGTGTCAACTGGATTCTTAGAGATCTTTTGACAAGTTCGGACTATTCTTATGGCCTATCTTGTGGGCATATATCTTGTATCTATAGTAGTGAAAGCTTCTTATGTTTGTTGTATCATTCTAGGACGTGATATGATTCCGTGATGGATCTAATTATGATTTTTATTGTGCCCCTTCGATGAAGAAAAGAATATGTATTGATAATTGCTTCCCAGTGTGAAAATAAGTAGAGCTCGGTGCCCTTGGGTTAGAAATTCCTAAACCCCCGGGGGATAGCAATGAGATCGATTACCTAGAGCCAGCGGTGAGTAATCCAGAAATCTAGACCTCGGTATAATGGTTTGACACAATGGATGTAACCTGAATATGCACATGCATGCATTGTTTTATCGGTTGAGCCATGATTTATGATTAAACAGTTAATTACATTTTATACATAATATTGCCTGTTATATTATCTCATACCGAGCTGTGAGCTTACCCCGTTTTATGTAAACAAATTCAGGTATCTAGGGAACGGATATGATTGAAGAAAAACTGGATCGGGAATGAAGTAGAAGCCTCTGATACTGACTCATTTTTGTTGTAAATGTGTGTAAATGGACAGCCACGGCTAGCTTGAGTTATTGTTTAATTTGTAATACATGTTGACATGGTTTGTATGCCTCTCGGATTGCATGCTTGTGTATAGATGTATATTGTAGTCATGTTTTATATTATCGCCCACAGTATGAGTATCAAGGTTGTTTATTCCAGTCTATGTGATTTTCTTAGATTTATTGTTTCATTATTTATTTCAGATCTGTTTTAGCTCGTCTGAGGTGGGTTAGTAACCTTCCAAGTCTTAATTACAAGTGTTATCCTACTAATTAAGGCGACGATGTTACAAATGTCATTTTTGTACATTGGTTCAAAAGAAAAACGGTAATAGGTATTATGGATCAAAAGGTTTGGTTTTTTAAGATTATAATTATAATAAAACAATTCTTAAAACCTAATTTGATGAGAAAATTAACCATAATTTTCTTACAATTTGCAATCAATCAATAAGAACAAAATCTAGCAAAAATTGAAACTGAAAATTTTAAATCAACGAGAGCACAAACAAATCAAATAGAAAACAAACAATATAACATATGTTTTTCAATCTCTATACGAATATTAAGAAATAGAGAAATGGGTAGGGTATAAGTTTGGGGATATACATACATACATATATATATATATATAGTTTCGGTTGTTGACCCAGTTGATCGTGTTAGTGGATTTGGGTCATGGAGAATGTTTCGCTAAGCTCCTTTCGAATGGGATAATCTTGGAGCATCATTGTCATCAGTTGATCTAAGATTGGCAAGGGCAAGTCCTTGAGAGAATGAATTAGTGCCACTGTTTTCTCCGTCTTTGTCTCTCCAGCTCTCGCAGATCCCATAGTGGATTCATCGACAATTTGATTAAATTTTTGGGTTTGAGATTTGGAGGTTGTGGGGAGTGGACAAGAGGTGGGAGATGATTTGGCGAGGAGGAAGAGGCAGGTTAGTGTTTTGGAGGGGATTTTGGTTGTCATTGTTTTTTTGATTAAAGAGTATGTGTGTGTTTATGTGAGATGGAGAAGGATTTGAGCTTTCCGTGGTAGGGTTTGTGGTGGGGAGATAGGGAGGTGGCAATGGTGTCTCTCTTGGTTTTTTTTTTTTGTTTTTTGGTTTTCTTTTCCTTTCTATTATAATAATTTATTACAAACACTTTAATTAAATTTATTTTTTTATAAATATCTATTTAAAATGACCTTTTTACCATTAATTACATTCAACTTAAAAGTAAAAGTGAATGGAATAGTCAAAACGAGTTGTTAATAATTTAAAAATTAAAGTAAAATATTTTATAACGTAGTAGTTAAAGTGATACTGAACTAATAATTCAGACCACTACAATAATTTACTCAAAAATATTAACGTATTTGGCTTAATTCGCACTCCACGCATCGCGTGGATTGAAGATTAGTTTATAAGAATGTTGGAACACTTCGGAGCAGAATAAAGGCTTTATTTTTGTAGTGTTTTTTTTTGTTTTTTCCGTGGAATTGTAACCAGAAAATTGGAAATCCATACAAAATCTAAGCAGTCTACTCGCATCTACTTAATTGTAATCGTGAAAATACGAGAATCTCTTTCATGAATTTTTAAAAACCAACTTGTCATATTCACATTTTAACCCGATCTTCAGTGTCTAGCCCGAATCTTAGAATGGAAACAAATATACTAATTCTGTTTGAAGAATTTTCTGTCGGAATCGTCGACTGCCTTGACAAAAACCCCTTTCCTTGATTTCCATTTTGTTTTTCCTTCCCCATTCCGCCGATTCCACCCCTTCTGATCTCCCTCCTCCACCGTTCCCGCCACCCACGACACCTCTCAGGTATATATATATACATATATGTATAAATCCTTTTTTTTTTTTTTGGCATGACCCTAGCTCTATTCCCTTTCTTTCTTTAACTCCTAATATGGATGTTAAAAAACAATTTCTTCCTCAATTCCCTTTCTTTTTTTCAACTTCAACTTCTCATATCGATGTTAAGGAGTAATTTTCCCCCTTAATTTGTATGAATTGGGATTTTGTTGTTTATGTCTTTATTCAGTTCCCCTATGTTGATATAACGAGTGATCTTAGACTTTCAGATGCTTATTTTTCTGTATCTTCCTTTTGTCAACGAATGATGATTTAGAGTTTTTCAATCTCTTCATATGAACTCTTACTTAATGGAAGAAGAAGAAGAAGAAGAGAGTACAATTATCTTGGACTTAATCCTGAGAAATCTTGAGAATTTACTAGCACTAGTGATTGAAAATAAAAAAAATCCAATAGTTACAAATAAATTTATAGAAAAAAGGGCTAAAAAAATAGTTATACTCATAACCGAAAAGCACGTATTTATGCAAGAGTGAAAGATGGTTGAAAAAAAGGGGTGAAAAAAATTGCAAATAAAAGGGGGGAAAACAATGAGGAACCTGATCATCGAGGAGAGACCAGAGCAAGCAGAGAGGGACAGCCAAGAGCCGAGCTAGGGTTTTTTCCGCAGCCAAGAGCAAGCGTGTTAGTATCCATTATTGGAGGGAAGAAGACAAGAAATTTGGGATCCTCCCCTTGGCCAAAGTTGTTTTTTTTTAATATTTTATGTTTTGAGTAGAGTAAAATTCTTGCAACGCGACTCACCCGGGCGTACATAAGAATCACGCACAAATCAAATGAACACACAACAAACATATACAGAAAGCTGATCGATCTTGAATCTAATAAAAACGCTCGCTTGCTCGAATCAATCAGAGTCCTTGCGAATTATGAGGTCCCTTTGATTTCTTCAACAACCGAGCTAACCCCCTCAGATTTTGACTAGTCTTCTTCTAATGCACTCTATTCATCTCGATCCAACATGTATCAATTCTACATATATTGTAATTATGTATTTCTTCACATAGTTCATCTAATTCCCCTTTTATTGTTTCTCGAATCGATGGTTTTGATTATGGAAAATGCGAAATGAATTGTTCTTTTATTATAAACTTCTTGTTGTGAATTGCGAAATGTACGAGATCTGCTCTGACATAGAAATTAGGGTTGGCTGTGCAATTATTTAGCACTTTGATGTTTGAACTGGCATTGATTGGCTCTATCATTTTGTAACATATTTAGGCTTCGTTTGATAACAAGTTAGAAAATGGTGGAAAAAGTTCCTTTACATTTTCGTAGAGATAGAAGATTATCTAGTCATAAAAACAAGCACGAGATTGAGAGCATCTTATTAACTTACTCATCTCGCCTTGTAACTTCTCCTCAAAGTAATTGTCTTCTACTATCATTTTCGTACTTTGTTATCAAACGGAGCCTTAGGCGCTGTTTGATTCTAATCGATGCGGTGTTTGGGACAAAATTGGGCTGGGATAGAGTTTGAGTAATTCTATTTCAATCCTTTCTTCGTATTTTTGTTCTTCCTGATTTTTTAGAGGCACAAAGGAAATGTGATTCTAATGGTCCTTTTCCCCTTTCCCATCTCCATATACCGGCCAAAGTATAAGTTTACTTTGCATTTATTAAATGGTTGTTATGTTGCTTGTTGTTTTTATTCTAATTTTAAAAATAGGAGTGTTTGGAGGTCTAAAGTTATTCTGTAAAGAGAGAAACTTGGTTACCTGGATCACCTAGATGAGCATTCGTAATCCGTCACAAAGCAACCCATCCTGGAATGTTTCGCTATACAAATTTTCTTTGTTATGTTAGGGTTGAGCTGTATTTAGTTTCCTAGACTAGGTGGATTATTCCCATCTTTATCCAATATTCAGGTTCATAGTTCTCTGCATGTTACTATTTGTGGTGCAAAATCAAGCTGGTAGCATGAATAATTCATAGTGGACACTAACTGGAGTAGTCCAAGAGGAAATTTTTATGAAATGTATTGATATTGACAGTTGTAATTTTACGAAGACTATTAAAGTGAGTTTAAATAGCTGAAAAGATGGAGGCTAACTAAACTAAATTTGGTTAATCTGACCAAAACAATAATGACATTTAGGTTCTGTTTGATAACATGGAAAATGATAATAAAAACAACTAATTTGGGTGATGATGGAAAATAAATTTAGTGATGGGTGAGATGCTCTCCATATCCTCATGCTCATTTTTGTGATATATCCTTCATCCTTTTTGTTTTTTTGGAAAAAAATTCTTTAGGTGGGGAATTTCTTCACCCCCACCCAAAGAATTTTTTTCCACGGGGAACCAGCAAGAAGCAAGATTTAATCTCACCGATCCCTTATTCTCCAACTTCACACTTAATACATTTTGTTTTTCCTACTATTTTCCATCTTGTTATCAAATGGAGCCTTAAAGCCTCAATCAATTGAATGTTTACTATGGAATATTTGACCAAGACTACAAACAGTACTAAGGTTAGTAAGATCCATTAATAAATCTCATCCCATAGATCATTGAATTCTTAATTTTCAATGTCCAGCAAGCAGGGGTAGCGTCTCTTAGCCTCTATGCATGGCAAATAGGCAGGGTTGGTATTGTAGGCAAGGTTTATTTGCATGCACAGACTTGTATGATATTGCAGACACAACTATGTTATATTTCAAGCCACGTTACTCATTTCATTTTAATTTTGTAAGATTTTATGGCAAAGTCACTTATATAATTCTTGGATAATTTGCCCGTATTTTTTTGTATTAATTGTCCCGCACAACATATGGTTTGGCAGGGTAGATTGTCTTCTTTGCACAGAAGGTTGTTGAGTTGGTTTCATTGATAAGTAAACAGCATATGAAAGCTATGGGGTCCTTAAACCAGCACTCTGACATAAATACCTTTGCTCCAGAACTCAAAAACTGTTCCAGTAGGCCTTCCGGAGGCGATTTAGCACTTATGGTGAATTCAGAAATAGGTGCAGTTTTGGCTGTTATGAGGAGAAATGTAAGGTGGGGGGTCCGCTATATGGCCGATGATGATCAACTCGAACACTCTTTAATCCTATCCTTCAAAGAATTACGCAGAAAAATTTTCTCTTGGCAACATCAGTGGCATTTGATTAACGCAGTCGTGTACCTCCAGCCATTTTTGGATGTGATTCAATCCGATGAAACCGGTGCACCAATCACCGGTGTTGCTTTATCATCTGTTTACAAATTCTTAACATTAGAGATATTTGATTTAGATACTGTGAATGTGGACGATGCTTTGCATTTGATAGTTGATGCCGTTACAAGTTGTCGTTTTGAGGTCACCGATCCAGCTTCTGAAGAGTTGGTGCTGATGAAGATACTTCAGGTTCTTTTGGCCTGCATGAAGAATAAGGCATCACTTAAGTTGAGTAATCAGCATGTATGCAATATTGTGAATACTTGTTTTCGTGTTGTTCATCAAGCAAGCTCTAAAGGTGAATTGTTGCAAAGGATAGCACGCCATACGATGCATGAACTAATTAGGTGTATTTTTTTGCACCTGCCTGACATTGATAATACAGAGGTAATTATCCTTAGTTTCATAGCTATTTGTCTTTGTTGCATCTTCCCACTTCAACATAGCATATATGATAGTTATCAGTTATGACTAGGGCTTTTTTCACTTTGCCTTCCCTCCTCTCCCCTCTCTTCCTCTTCCCCCCTTCCCCCACCCACATTTTATATGGAAAACTAGAATTCCCCCCCTGTTTTCATAACTTCTATGCTTTGTCCCTTGTGTGCGGGGAATCTCAAATAATTACATAAAGTCAGGGGTTTAAGTCAAATGATAGACATTGTGATCCATTTTATGTAGGCCCCGGAGATTCCCCTGCACGCAGGGGCAAAGTCTAACGATTTTGAAAACAGTGGGGCAAGGCTAATTTCACATTAAGAACAGGGAACGAAGTCAAAAAAAGACCTTGTTACCATCTTACATGACTGTGTGTGTTTGATAAAAAAGTTTGTAATTAATTGAATGCGCTGCTAATTTTTATGAGAGTTGGAAAAAGAGAGGAGTGATTTGGTAATATTTTATATTACTTTGGGTGGTGGGTAAGAAATTTTTTCCTATTGGAAATAAGAAAAAGATGGAGAACATTTCACCAAATCACCCTTCTCTACTTCCAAGTTCTCATAAAAGTCAGCAGTGATCTCAAATCATTTTTCAACTTTTATGTATCGAACTGACCCTGTAAAGATGAATTAATCCTTTTTTTTACTAAACTTGTATTTTTGGTGCAGGTCAGTGTGCGAGATGCAGATCACACTTCCGGAAGTAAACAGCAAAACAATGGCAATGCCAGTTCAGAACATGATGACAAGACTTATTCTGTTGGAGTTTCTTCGAATGTTTCAACAGACACATCTGAAGGGGATGGAAATATAATGGAGGTTGGTCAAGGGAAAGAGGCTGCTCAGAGCGGAGACCATCTTATGAAGGAGCCGTACGGGGTCCCGTGCATGGTGGAAATATTTCACTTCTTATGTTCCCTTTTGAATATTATCGAGCAGCACAGTGGAATCGGTCCGAGATCAAACCCTATAGCATATGATGAAGATGTCCCACTATTCGCATTAGGGTTAATCAATTCGGCTATTGAATTGGGCGGGGCCTCATTTGCCCATCACCCAAAACTACTGGCTTTGATACAAGATGAACTTTTCCGCCACTTGATGCAGTTCGGTTTGTCAATGAGTCCGCTAATCCTTTCCACAGTATGTAGCATTGTTCTAAATCTGTATCATCATTTGCGTACCAAGCTTAAACTACAGCTTGAAGCTTTCTTCTCTTGTGTCCTTTTGAGAATTGCACAGAGCAAGCATGGAGCTTCGTATCAACAGCAGGAGGTTGCTATGGAGACACTTGTTGACCTTTGTAGACAACAGACGTTTATGGCTGAGATGTATGTGAACTTCGATTGTGATATATCTTGCAATAATGTATTTGAAGAACTCGCCAATTTATTATCGAAAAGCGCTTTCCCGGTGAACAGCCCTTTATCTGCAATGCACATTCTTGCTCTCGATGGCCTAATCTCCATGATCCAGGGCATGGCCGAAAGAACATTCAGCGGGTTGCCAGCTTCGCTAAGTCTTGAAGATTACCAACCGTTTTGGATGGTGAAATGCAATAACTACGTCGACCCTAGTCAGTGGGTCCCATTTGCTCATAAGATGAAGTTCATCAAGAGGAAATTGATGATCGGAGCTGATCACTTCAACCGGGCCCCTATGAAAGGTCTTGAATTTCTCCAAGGAATGCATCTTTTGCCCGATAAACTCGACTCACAAAGTGTGGCTTGCTTTCTTCGGTACACAACCGGGTTAGATAAGAATCTTGTTGGGGATTTTCTTGGAAATCATGATGAATTTTGTATTGAAGTGCTTCACGAATTCACTCGGACTTTTGATTTTTCCAACATGAATTTGGACACTGCATTGCGGGTTTTATTGGAGTCTTTTAAATTGCCTGGAGAGTCGCAAAAGATACAAAGGGTTCTCGAGGCCTTTGCGGAAAGATATTACGAACAGTCACCACATATCTTGGCCAACAAAGATGCTGCTCTTTTACTGTCGTATTCATTAATATTGCTTAACACAGACCAACACAATGCCCAGGTGAAGAAGAAGATGACAGAGGAAGATTTTATACGTAACAATCGGCACATAAACGGAGGGAATGATCTCCCTCGTGAGTACTTATGTGAGCTTTACCACTCAATCTGCATGAATGAGATCCGCATGACCCCAGAGACAGGTGCCGGCTTTCCAGTGATGACACCAAGCCATTGGATTGGTCTGAAGCACAAATCGAAACAATCCGCTCCATTCATCGTCTGCGATTCGCGAGAGAATCTCGACTATGATATGTTTAGAATTCTGTCTAGTCCCACTATTGCCGCCCTCTCTGTGGTTTACGATCATGTGGAGCAGGAAGATGTTTTACAAACATGCATTGACGGGTTCTTAGCCGTTGCTAAAATTGCAGCTCGCTATAATCTTGATGATGTTTTGGATGATTTGGTCGTACCTCTTTGTAAATTTACAACCCTTTTGCTTCCACTATCTGTTGAAGAATCTATCCTTGCATTTGGGGATGATACTAAAGCTAGAATGGCGACGGTGGCAGTTTTCACCATAGCAAATAAATACGGTGATTATATACGCGGTGGTTGGAAAAACATTCTTGATTGCATTTTGAGCTTGCACCGGCTAGGCCTTGTTCCTACCCATTTGGTCAGTGATGCAACCGATGAGTTGGACCCTGCGCCTATACTTGAGCGAGGGCGAGCTGCTGCAGCTCCCCCACCGGTTTCCCATAAGCCGTCTCTGATCACTTCTCAAAGGTCATCTAGTTTGATGGGTCGATTTAGCCAATTCTTGTATCTTGATGCAGACGAACCAGCCCCACAACCTACCGAAGAACAAGTTTTAGCTCATCAACGGTCTCTTCAGGCAGTTCAAAATTGCCACATTGATAACATTTTTGCGGAAAGTAAGTTTTTGCAATCCGATTCCCTGTCGCAGCTAGCACAGGCCCTCATCTTAGCTGCGGGCCAGTCCTACAAAGGGAATAATTCTGTTGAAAATGAAGACATTGCAGTTGTTTGCTTGGAGTTGCTGATTGCAGTGACATTAAATAACCGGGATAGAATTATGCTTCTTTGGCAGGGCATTTATGAGCACATAGCCAACGTTGTACAATCAGCTGTAATGCCTTGTACCTTAGTTGAGAAGGCCGTGTTTGGCCTCCTTCGTATATGCCAACGATTACTCCCTTACAAGGAGAACTTGACTGACGAGCTACTCAAGTCTTTACAACTGGTTCTAAAACTCGACGCTCGCGTTGCTGATGCGTACTGTGAGCAAATCACAAATGAAGTTATGCGCCTTGTTAAGGCAAACGCGATGCAGATCCGATCCCATGTGGGGTGGCGCACCGTAACCTCACTGCTCTCCATCACAGCCAGGCACCCAGAAGCATCTGAGGTTGGGTTTCAGACCCTTGAGTTCATCATGTCTGATGGGGCTCATCTCTTGCCGGCGAACTATGTGCTGTGTGTGAATGCGGCTCGGCAGTTTGCTGAGTCCCGGGTTGGGAATATTGAACTGTCAATTAAATCTTTGGATCTGATGGCGAATTCATTGGTCTGCCTCGTTCGATGGGCTTGCAAGACAAAAGAAGCCGTAGGGGAAGAGGCTTTGGCTCTTGCGAAAATGTATCAAGATATCAGTGAAATGTGGTTGAGATTGTTACAAGGACTTGGAAAAGTTTGCATGGACCAACGAGAAGAGGTTCGTAACCACTCAATTTTGATGTTGCAAAGGTGCTTAACCGGAATGGATGGTATCCATATTCCGAATGAGCTTTGGTTACAATGTTTCTATCAGGTGATCTTCACGTTGCTTGATGAAATTTTGCAAATAGCAGAGGATAATTCCCCAAAGGAGTATCGGAACATGGAAACGTCGCTATTTTTGTGCTTGAAACTTTTGTCGAAAGTCTTTTTACGGTTGATGGAGGATCTTTATCAGTTGAGTTCCTTTTGTAGACTATGGGTTGGGGTACTTGGTTGTATGGAGAGATATATGAAGGCTAAATTAAGAGGTAAAAGGAGTGAGAAAGTACACGAATTAGTACCTGAGCTCCTCAAGAACACCTTACTTGTGATGAAGTCTCGAGGAATTCTTGTGGAAGACGATTCCGTTGGTGAAAGTTTCTGGCAATTAACGTGGTTACATGTGAAAAATATTTCCCCGTCTTTGCAGTTAGAAGTTTTCCCCGAGCACAATAAAGCAGGGTGTAGTCCGCTCCCTGATGGGAATTTAGTGGTTCAGTGACTTCAGTCTAGCGAGACGACGACCTGAGAATGTTTTCGGATTTGGAGGGTCGATAGAATTTTATTTAGTTTCCAAAGAGTAGTAGCACCATTTTTGTTTATGGTGCTAAGTGTATTAAGGGTAATGATTTTTACATCAAGAACTGGTCAGTATCTTGACAAATATTTGACGGTTTGGCTGGTGCTTTCACGCAATTCTCGAATTCTTGTAGCATATGTAAATTTTGAGATTACAATTGCACCAATTTTTTATTTTTCTTTGTAAAAGTAGTTGTCTTATATTGAGAATACATTTGGGTGGTTTTGTGCCAGATTCTTGATGTTTTTTCTTTTGGCGGGTGCGTTCGCGCAATTCTTGAATTCTTATAGCATATGTAAACTTTGAGATTACAATTGCACCAATCTTTCTTTGTAAAAATAGTTGTGTTATATTGTGTAAACGTTTGGGAGGTTTTGTGCGAGATTCTTGATTTTTTTTCTTTTCTTTTTTTAAATCCAAAGACTAATTCACCGGCTATTTGTTTTCTTGCATGTGCTTATTTTGCCCGTGGTTTGTAGGTTATGTTGTTGAGTTGACGCGGAATTACACTAGATAATTTATAATTATATTATTATTATTAATGACAATTATTATTATAATTACTACTACTACAAAAATTTAATTGACATAAATATGATCACAAATTAATTATTTTTTTAGTATAATCTATTTTCATCATTTGTGCAACAAAATAAATATAAGAACTAAATGATAGATACTACAATTCAAAAAACAAAAGAATTTCAATCCTTGCAATAGCAGGAAAATACAAGTTAAAAAATATTAAACAATAAGATTTCATATTTATATAATATTACTTACTTGCAATGGGGGATAAGAGGTATTGAGTAATATGTTAATAAACATATTAATTATATGTATTAGTGAGGTGTAAATAACACCACCCTTTAAGTGTGGGTGGTTTTATTTACTACCACCAAATGTGTCACAAATATACCCTCTAAAATTTAACTAAAAATACATTTTAACATCTTTTTATTTATCACAAATACAAACTTTCATTGCCTGATATTAGGTTAGTGCTTAACAAAACACTCTCTTAATGTGAGCCGAGTTAATGTAACTACACTCACTTCTCATTAGTTAGGCCTTACTTGAAAAATAATCTAGTAATCCATTACCTGATATTAGGCGAGTTCTTACAAACAAATTTTTACAAAGTGGGATGAGTGTGTGACTATACTCACCTCTCATTAGGCGAGTTTTAGGGAGATGTTAGTGATTAGAAATTCACCTTAGGGGGTGTTTGTGATAAGAAGAGTGTTTATGACAAATATGAGGGTGGAAATAACACCGCCCTTAATATGGTTGAAGTTTTAGTAACACTGATAATAGAGCTTGGATTTGAAATGAAGGATCCAAAAATTAACTTTGACGCAAAGTTATATAAATATTGTACCGTTTAAAAAATGTATTATTATTTTAATTTTTTTTGAAAAAAATCATATTGAAGTATCAAAATACATCAATTTAAGCGCTAAATTACTCATATGCAATACCCATAATTCAAGGTGAGCAAAGAGTAAACTTTTTGTAAAAATAACGTGGAAAAATCTAAATTATATATTATGACCTACTAAATCAATCTTTTTCTAAGATAATTAACTAAATTACACACATTTTAAAAATTAACATAGACAAATATTCTATAAGGTGGCTCCACCACTGAGTGACAATTTTTAGTGACTGAAACCTTTTGTTATGAAAATCATTTTTATCCCCTACAGACCATTAAGAGCATCTCCAATACAACTCTCAAATGAGAAAAATTAAGATGTCACATAAGATGAATAGAAAAAGTTTTAAAAAAATGCTCTCTAATGCAATAATCAAGAATAACCATCAAGCTTATGTGACAAAAATGAAAATAGATATTGTGAAAGTGACCCTCTACTTTTAGAGGATTTCTTAGACAATGTCTTAATACCACATCATCATTTATGTCTACCTATTTTTATTTTACAATTTTTTAAATATTTTAACTTTTATTTTATAAAATATTTTCTTATAAAAATTATATTTTTGAAAAGTATGAATCAATATCTACCAAACAAGATCCATATTGCATATAAAATTATTAATTTTATTTTCATGAATTTCCTAATCAACAATCTTTTGAACAATTACATTGGAGATGATTTTTTTAAGACTTGTTCATCAATAATTTTTTTTGTGCCACATAGGAAAGATGTGCTTATGTGTCCATAGTTTGAAGGTCTCCAAGCCATTTTTGCATTGGAGATGCTCTAATGTCATAATTAATGGTGAACACCTAGTGATGTAATCTTTCATCACTGTTAGATTATATGACTAAAAAAATATATTTTTTTATGACAATTTATTTTAAGTTTGAATAATTGCCAAAACAATATAATCATACTTATTACCCGAATAATTTATAACTTTAATATCAAGTAGTTCAACTTTTTAAAATAATATAATGTCACGAGAAAAAGACTTGCCTCCCCTTCATTATTCATTCCATTAACGTTCGTCCACTATGACTTAGTTTGAGACTTCAACAAATGAATTTTTTTTTCACAAAACTTGGTGATGATTATCTTTGTAATGAGTATATTATATCCATAAAATTTCTTGATAAAAATTTGTGAAATTGATTTACTCATTTTAAAAATCAACTCCATCAAGTTGCAAGAAAAAAAAAAATCATCTATTCAAGTTTTAAACTAAATTTCATTGGACGAACTTAAATAGAAAAAGTAACGGAAGGAGTTCTAACAGCATTTGTAGTTGGTATGGTAAATTGGAAAATTTACCATACCCACTACTACAATGAAGATAACTTAGAGCACAAACTTAATGCTGTATAGTAATGAAAAAACAAAATCTACCATATGCTTAAACTTTACTCATACGATTGTGCCTTACTCGTATAAATCATACGAGTGTCTTTTACTCGTATAAAAATAAATAAATAAATAAATGCTTGATATGGCTAAACCACAACCGTACAAGGATTTTCTTTTTCTTTTTTATCTAAATGAGAAAGAGTTAAAAAAATAATAGAAAACTCATACAGTTAGGATTGTGTTATTTACACCTTCAAATGTGTCACAAATACCAACAACTAGTATTTAACTAAAATACATTTTAACACTTTTATTTATCAAAAATACCTCTTCCATTACCTGATGTTAAGATAATGTTTATCAACACACTATCTCCATTTGAGCCGATTTTATGTGAGTGTATTCGCATTTCATTAGGTGAGTCTTATTTGAAAAATATTTCAACAATCTATTACCAGATGTTTAGCGAGTTCTTATCAACAATTTTTTTTCATGTGAGTCAAGTGTATGTAACTGTACTCACCTCTGATTAAGTGAGCCTTACAGGAATATTAGTGATAATAACTTTACCATATATGGGTGTTTGTGTCAAGACGGGTGTTTGTGATAAATATAGTGGGTATAAATAACATCGCGTTACATTTAAGGCTGGTTTCCCACACTTTCATACGAATGTATCTCACTCTTATGCGGCTTTTCTAATTTTTATTTTTTTAAGCTAAAAAATTATACAAGTTTTGTACAACTATATAACTATATTTTTTATATTGTGTTCAGTGTATTTACTCAAGAAACTTACTGCCAAATTTATAAATTTGTGAATAAATTCACTTGCACGCTGTGGGTGCTATAATATGATAATAAATATAGAGTGGTGTTATTTACAATCCCTAAATCTGTTACATAACACTTCCTCTAAAATTTAACTAAAAATGTATTTTGATGCTACTTAATTTATCACAAACACCCTTCTCTATTGTTAGATGTTAAGTGAGTACTTAATAATACACACTCTTCATATAAATTGAGTTTATATACATATACTTACCTCTCATTATACAAATCTTATTTAAAAAAAATTCTAATAATTTATCACATATGAGTTATTAAAAACAAACTATCTTTAAATAAAATAAATGTGCATATACATTTACCTTCCATTAAACAAGTCTTGAACTGTCATATTAAAAACTTACGAGCGATATCTGTGACAACGCCGCCCTAAATATATTACTCCCTCCGTCCCAATTTAATTGTCCACTATTTTATTTTTGAATGTCCCAAAATAGTTGTTCACTTTCTATATTTGGCAAGTAATTAATTAGAGCACTTTTTATTATTTTCAATATTACCCTTTAAGCTATCACTACTTTTTTATTGTGGTTCCCGCCACCTTTTTTATTAGGGAAAAAGTAAAGGTTATTTTGGAAAATAAACATTTTCTCTTAGAGTAATCATTATGTCTCCTTAAGTTTTACTCCCTCCGTTCCAATTTAATTGTCAATTATTCCATTTTTGGATGCCCTAAAATAGTTGTCCACTTTTTATATTTAGCAAGTCTTTAATTAGAGCACTTTTTATTATTTTCAACATTACCCTTTAAGTTATTACCACTTTTTTTATTAGGGGCAATTAAAAAAAAGGGCTTATTAGAGAAAGATTTTCACATTAAGGCCAAGGAATAATTTTTTTTTAAATAAAGGGCCTATTTTTTATTTTATTGATAATATGACATGTGTCTTTTTTTTTCATTATAAAATGACATCCCATCCCTTAAAATAAACTAAAAAAATATCAATATGCATTAAAATATGGACTGCAATATGAACTTTGCAGTCTATATTTCACTGCAATATGAACTTTGCAGTCCATATTTCACTGCAATGTGAACTTTGCAGTCGATATTTTTAGTGCAAAGTTCATATTGCAGTCCATATTTTACTGCAATGTGAACTTTGCAGTCCATATTTTTAGTGCAAGTTCATATTGCAGTACATATTTCACTGCAATATGAACTTTGCAGTTCATATTTTATTGCAAATGAACTTTGCAGTCCATATTTTTTGTGAAAATTTCATTAAAAGGGTAATTTAGGTAATACATAACATGTTTTTATTAATTAAATGATATTTAAATTTATTCAAATACATTCATTTAAAATATAAAACAAAATAGGCATCTTACACTAATTACCAATTAAAAATAGGCCCTTCATTCAAATTACCAATTAAAAATAGGCCCTTCATTCAAAAAAATATTATTCATTGGATTTTTGGTAAAAATCAATGTATAATAAGCCCTTCTACCTAATTTCTAGTTTTTATTATGAGTCCCGCCACCTTTTTTTTGTTAGGGAAAAAGTATAGGTCATTTTTAGAAATAAGCATTTTCTCTTAAAGTAATCATTATGTCTTTTTAAGTTTTAATTTTTTAAAGTTGAACAATTAAATTAGAACGAAGGGAGTAGTTTTTTAAAGTTGGACAATTAAATTGGTAATGAGGTAGTATGTATTACTGCTGAAACTTCCTCACTCAACACAGCGCCTACCCCCAACGTCCATACTCTAGTTCTAGCACACCAAAAGAGAAAATGGTGTGTATATATATAGTTCTAGCACAACTCTCATCTTCATTTTACATTCATCTTCCTTTTGATCCGCGGCAGAGTTTGCACCCAATATATATATATAATTACGCAGCAGAGTGATGATGGCTGTACCGGTAACACCACTGCCGGAGCACTTCAACTCGCTGCCGTTGCCTTTGCCGGAGCAATTGTGCCGTCCCTTCTCCTTTGCCGAGATCTTATCCGCAACTAACAACTTCGACGATTCATTGGTTATTGGGCAAGGCGGATTTGGTAAAGTATACAAAGGGGTCATCGACAACGGGGCAAGTATTGTTGCTATAAAACGGCTAAGCTCTGCATCTAAGCAAGGAGATTCCGAATTCAGAACCGAGATTGAGATGCTCTCAAAATTCCGGCACTCTCATATTGTGTCTTTAATTGGTTACTGTTATAGTTCCACTGAGATGATCCTTGTCTACGAACATATGGTCAACGGGTCTCTAGCGGATCACTTGCACAAAATTGGCAAGTATGGTAGTTCTAATTTATCTTGGGTGCAGCGTCTCAAGATTTGTCTAGGAGCTGCTCGTGGCTTGGATTACCTCCATACAGGTACTGGTGTCATACATCGGGATATGAAGAGTTCGAACATCCTGTTAGATAAGAATTGCGCAGCTAAAGTTTCAGACTTTGGTTTGTCTAGAATCAACCCAAGTGATCCGTCTTGCACTCATATCACCACAAATGTAAAAGGGACAACGGGGTATATGGATCCGGAATATTTGGTAACCTTCCGATTGACAATGAAATCCGATGTCTACTCTTTTGGGGTTGTACTATTTGAAGTGTTGTGTGGAAGGCGAGCGGTGGATTTTACACTTGATGAAGAGCAATGGAGTCTTGCTAGGTGGGCCCAATGCTGTATTGAAAAAGGAACGCTTCATCGTATTATCAATCCTAATTTGTGGTTGGAAATCTTGCCGGAATCTTTGAAAGAGTTTGTGCGAATTGCAAATCAATGCTTATGTTATCAGCGGAAAAAACGACCTACAATGACTCAGGTTGTGAGCTCACTCGAGTTGGCGTTGGCATTGCAACTAGGACACAAAGATTCTTCTGCATTTGAAATGGAAATTATTTGTACAACTGAGGCAGATAAAATCATAGAAAATGTTGACTCAACAATGGTACAAGAAGAAAGGCAATCGTTTATGTTCTCGACAGGTAAGACCATACTGATTATGTATTATGTAAGCAATGCTACTCGGTGAAAAAAATTCAGAAAGCACAACTCAAAGTATCTTTGAACCAGTCAATATCATTTATTACTTTCTTTTTTCCAGACTCAAAAATAAATGTGGTTCAAATTTATTTAAGATACAAGCTACAAAGCATTTTTCTGATTATGCAATAGGTTTCAAATTAGACAATATGCCACCCTATAACAATTGATGGGTATGTAAATTTACCATACCCACTGTAGTTGCTCTAAGCATAATTAGCATTTAAGAATTGAAATGCATAAGAGATGTATTTGGTTTGTTTTGTGTTTCAATAAATGTCACTAAAACCCGATCATATATGCTCTTTTTGTTCTTTACAGCCCCCCTCCAAAAAAAAAAAAAAAACCACACACACACACACACAACCCACCCTCTTATAAAAGGAGAAATAATTGGATATCGTATTGTTTCTTGCTTGATATCTCTAGCCTGTTATGTGTGTGGTCACAATATTGATTTTTGATATCAATCAATAAAATAAAGAACAAAGAAGAACAAGGAATGTGTTATCATTTTTATGTCGTAAGACATATAATTGTTACCAATAACGAGCTTAAATGCCAATTATTATGTGTTTTGGGGAACATCTATGGTTGTCTGTGTGTTTGCGATGAATATAAATGCTATTGAAATTCATTTATCATCAAATGAAGAAATTTGTTCAAATATTGCGGAACATGTGCTTTTACATATTAGTGCATGTGCATCACACACTTATAGAACCAATAATCTAATTCTTGTATAATGGGTTCTATACCGAGATGTCAATGTGCAACTTCCTTTTTATGTGGAAACAGTTAACCGTTACTCCAAGAGAATAGATAAAATATTTGCCCAATTGCCTTTTCGTTGTGAAAAGTGTTAGGTACAAGAATTTTGAATGGTGGAAGTTGTTACCGTTACTCTAAGAGAATAGAGAATATATTTGTCCAATTGCTTTTTCGTTGTCGAAAGTGTTAGGTAAAAGAACTTTGAAACGGTTATAAGATCAATGTACTCTATGTAACACTACTTTGGAATTTATAAAATAACGTTATCATGAAATATGTGTGACAAAGCTAATGGTAAGATGGAATTTTTGGCATTTTGGCTTCCCAGAATAGGTGTTGTGTGTGGGAAAGGAGTTGTAAATTTTGGAATGCAGCCCCTTGGTGTGCTGTAGAGCTTTTTAGATTCATATATATATTTATCAATGTTTTAAATAGCGATAGCACGGCCAATAGCGTTTTGGTTCCGACAGCGCGTAGTGCAAATAGCGTAAGCTATTTGGGACATGAATAGCATAATAATTACAAAAATAAAAAATGATATTATACTAAAGAACATTAGTAAAAATCCATTAAAACACTTCAATTAACAATAACACAAAAATCCAATTAACGTAACTTCAACACACGTTCAAAGCTGGTAAGTTCAAGTTCTAAAGTTAAAACTTTTATAATGATAAACTAAAAATAATCGGTGCCATCCAACTCTAGTTCTCTATAATCATCAAGACTATTAGGCTATGTTTGATTGTAAGATGGAAAAGAAAAATAAATTAAGTTAGTTTTGGTAAAAAGATGGAAAATAAGTTAATTGATAGAGGTGATATCCTCTTGATTTTAAGTTTATCCATGAAGAAAATTTCTTTGCTTGGTGGTGAAGAAAAATTTTCCACCCAAAATATAGAAAGATGGAGATATCTACTCATAAAATAAGCAACATCTCTTACCTTATGTTCTATCTTTTCACACAAACTAACTAAATTTATTATCATTTTCCATCTTTGCAATCAAACGGAACCTTATGGTGGGGAATTTTCCACCATCAAAGATCCTTGGGTTTACTCCATCATGTTCCCCCTCCAATTGATATGCATATTTCCGAGCACTATCCTTTTTAGAACTTGTAGACATTGCCACAATCCACAACAAGCAAAATGAGCCTAGGGTTCAGCCGTTCAAGTAAAACGAGCCTAGGTTCAAGGAAAACGAGCCTAGGGTTCAAGGAATACCTTATATAAGGAGAAGACAGCAGCTATTGGACAGAGGAGAAGCAGCAACGACGGACAACAGTGGAGAGAAACGAGGATAAAATGGTGATGGCAGGAGAAAACGGTGACTGGAGGAGAGACGGCGGGTGGGAGGAGAAAAAATCGAGCTAAGGCTTTGCTAACTTGTTTCACTTATTTGACCTAGTTTCTCACTTTCCCAAATAGCGTTTGTTTTTTTGCAAATCTACGCTATAGTGTGCCATGTCACCAAAATACCCACACTATTTGTTCCACACGCTATCCACTCCATGCTATGTAGCGTTTTTGTGAAAAAATGCGCTCGCGCGCTACGTAGCATGCCACGGAACACTATTTAAAACACTGATATATATATATATATATAATAAACAAAAGCAAATGATGCTATGAAATATGGGTTTGTAATTGACACGTAAGCTTACTGATGCATGCAATGTATCTATGTAAACTCTGTTAACTTATATAGCTATGGTTATGACATATACCTTTATGTGATAATTGATGAATTGAATACAATGATATGTTTTGAACAGCGGAAAGTAAATCAACAAACGATAGGAATAATAAAGACCAACCAGTTGCTCCCATTTTATCGTCCTCAAACACTAGCAATGGTGAAAGTACTCCATCCACTCCCAACGTGGGAGAGGAACTGAAAATTTCTTCTCAGCTTCGAAAATTCTCTTTCCGTGAGCTCAAGGCAGCAACATGGAATTTTGGACCTAAGAGTTTCCTTGGTGAGGGTGGCTTCGGCTATGTCTTCAAAGGCTGGATCAACGAAAATGGAATCACACCAGTAAAACCAGGCACGGGTCTTACGGTTGCTGTTAAAAACCTCAAGCATGATGGACTTCAGGGTCACAAAGAATGGCTTGTATGACACTTCTCTTCTTTTAATTAATACAGTGTATACATTATTCTTAGTTTGGTCACATTACCTAAATTAGTTTTTGTCCCTTTTTGGGGATTTCCTCTGTTGGCAGGCTGAAGTAAATTTTCTCGGCGACTTACTCCATCCTAACTTGGTTAAATTGATTGGATGTTGCATCGAGGATGACAAAAGGCTGCTTGTGTATGAGTTCATGCCTCAGGGAAGCCTGGAGAATCACTTGTTTAGAAGTATGGAGCTGACTATATATCTCTTCTTAAATTTGTGCATCTATGGAATTAAGAAATTTTCATTTTATGTGACTTCAACACAATTTTTTTTCATGGTTTCCGAAAATTTTTTTTTATGGTTTCCGTAAATTTACTCCCTATGTCTCAAAAAGATAGTATCACTTTGATTTTGGTACTTTCTAAGGAAATACTAATTTCAACCCAATCAATGGTTAGGAATACAACTCATTTTCTATTATGAGATTTGGTACATTGATTATGTCTGGATTCCTAAGCAAGGAAATGGGATTTTCGTTTTGAGACATCCCGAGAAGGAAAGAGGGGCGATTTTGAGATGGAGGGAGCAGTGGCGGATCCAAGATTATAGGGCCAAGGGGCCAGTGACAGATTGAATTGGGAGGAGCTGAGAGATTGAGGAGGAAAGCAGGAGCCTATTGTGCTCTTGCTTTGTTCTATTTCTATTTTTTTTTTCCAAGGGATCATCAATTTCCCAATCAAAAACGAAGAGAACCCACTTAATTTCTTCCGGTTGACGTCCTGAACTTAAAAAGAAGAGAGATAAGGGGATTTACTTTTATCTTTACGGAGAATAGAAAGAGGAGGGGCTAGTGACAGTTCCAATCAATTTTTTTTTATTTTATTTTCCATGGGGTCAGCTGACCCCTGTTGTCTCTATCTCAATCCGCCTCTGGGAGGGAGTACTTTGATTTTGTAAACAGTATCTTATGCATTACATGTATGTGTCTCTGAGTATGAAATTGGAGTATTATTCATGTTCTTCTTGATCCAGTATGGCCAGGTTGTTTTTTCTTTTCCTGAAAATAACTACATCACCTTTATCCATATATGCATATAATTCTACTACCATAAATTCCTAATAATGGCGATTTCAAATATATGCGAATACATCTATTCTGATTGTATCATCCTTTTGAGTTTGAAATGAAATTTTCGTTTCTTATCATTTTTTTTGTGCATAATAGGCTTGATCTATTAGCGAAAATTAACAGTGAACCGACAACTCGCATTTGTAAGCCATATGCATGCATGACAGATACACCACAAAGAAGTTCATGTGCATATTTACATATATAAGCAGGCATCTGATGTGTGAGAGGTAGAATCTTTTGCAGTGGATAAAGAATTAAAGATTGAATGCATCTATACTAATCACCCTGTTTTTATGATCTTGTGCCGTAAGAATTTTATACGGGTAAAAGTAAACGCTATTGTGGTGTGCTTCTGATAATGTAGCAATTCTATTGATGTTTTCTTTCTTTTCTAGCAATCACGTAGTGCAATAAATCCTAAGCCACCCAAAGCTTAGAATTAAAATCATAGCTGTTAGCATCTTACAAATTCTGATAGTAACTGTACATATAGTCTAGAGATAGGAAATCATCTGGAGAGTCAAATTTGTACAAACCTTGGAGAATTTTAACATTCGTGATTCAAAAATAAATTTAATTTATCCAAACTCAAGAAAAGTCTATTTTACTATTTTGTAGTGGCTTAGGTTAAACTCAAGAAAAATTCCATTTTACCTATGAAGATGTGCAACTAGATCTTTTCCGCCAATTATAGCAATTTTTTTTTAACGAGCATGTTCTCTGTGCAGGGTCTCTTCCTCTTCCTTGGTCTATCAGAATGAAAATTGCACTTGGTGCTGCAAAAGGACTTGCTTTTCTTCATGAGGAAGCTGAAAGACCAGTTATATACAGAGATTTTAAGATGTCTAATATTCTATTGGACGCGGTATGTATCTGTATCACCTCTAATCTAAATTATTTTCTTGTATCGGTCTAATTATTAGCCTTTTCCCATCCAGGACTACAATGCAAAGCTTTCTGATTTTGAACTTGCCAAAGACAGACCTGATGGAGATAAGACACATGTATCTACTCAGGAATTTGGAACATACGGCTATGCAGCCCCCGAATATGTGATGACGGGTGAGTTTTCTTTCAAATTATCACCCTTCTTTCTGGAAAGTGTTGTTTTTTCGTATGCTTTTTCGGGAAATACTGTTATTTCTACATCTGTGTTCTTGTGGCTGCTATTTGACAATATGCTGGATTTGATGAATTAAAATTATTTTGGAATCTTCACCTTAACCCCACCGTGTATATGTGTGCATGTGTGTTTGTTGCACCTTGCTTACAATCTATGAAGCTTTTACACTCTCCTAGGGTTTACATGTCATGTCCGACATGTTTCAGACGACAACATTGTGGGTCACTTTTCGCGCGCTATGTGCTCTGACGTGCTTTTGGGGTTGAAATTTTAGTTCTCTCTCTCTCTTCCTCCCTCCTTTCTCCATGAAGTCTCTTGCACTTGCCTAGGGTTCACATTTTGTGTCTGACACGGCTTGAAACTTCGGGCCACTTTTCCAACATTCTCTCACATGCTTTGGGGGAGGAAATTTAGTTCCTTTATAAGTGAAAGGTTAAAAGTGTATTTTTGTATTCCAAGCATTTAATTCATATTGTCTTGTTTGGGATTTTTTTTTTACAAGAGCTTGTTTGGGAATTTGAGTAATGATGATTGTAGTTCTTTTGTTTCCCGTGCCACAAGGTGTCCCCACACCATGTTGGGGCGGGACTAGAAAAAAAATTAGGATATGGTCCCTCCTTTTGTAGTGTTAAAGAGTGCGGTCCTCCAAATTTTTTTTAAAGAATGCGGTCCTTCAAAAAAAGTTTGGACTAATCCTCGCTCGGTAAACTGAGCTGTCCCTGGCCACAATTGCTGTCCTGAGGGTTGAACTCGAGCAATGTCCAAACAATTCCCCCCACAGTTTAGCTCAACTTGCTTACTACTACGCCACATCTTGTGGTTAATTCTAGCTTTTCTTAATACATTTAAAATAACAGAAATTTCCCAATGCGTTGATTTGTACATTTTTCAAAAAAGGTCATATGGACATGTTGAAGCGTGTCAAGTCACACTTGTGTCCATGCTTCATAGGTCACAATCTACATTCTACAAGTTCTACTCCGTCTCAAAAAGATAGTCCAACTTTCTTTTTTGGATGTTCTCAAATTGATGGTCCCATTTCCTTTACATAATCAAGTGTACCAGTGGTCCAGCACCATATCTCACCATAGGAAACGAGTTGTGTTCTTGACCATTAATTAGGTTGAAATTAGTTCCTCCGTTTCAACCTCAGTCTCGTTTCCTCACTCTTTTTTTGTGAATTCCCCAAATTTAATCTTCTCTCATGCTTAAGAAACAGGAAAAAGGAATTCAATCAATAGAATTCTTAGACGCAATAGTTAGGCTGGTCCTTTAACCCTTGATTCTCAAAATCCATATTAATATTTTGCTTGATTCTTGTGTAGAAATCCTAGTTACATTTGGGATAATTATGGGAAGGATTTTTTGTAACCATGTATCTGATCCGATCCATTTTGTGCCAGGACATCTAACGTCAAAGAGCAATGTCTACAGCTTTGGAGTTGTTTTGCTTGAAATGTTGACTGGCCGAAGATCAATGGACAAAAACCGATCAAATGGGGAGCATAACCTTGTAGAATGGGCACGCCCACATCTAGGAGAGAGGCGGAAATTCTACCGTTTGATAGATCCACGCCTTGAGGGCCGATTCCCAAGTAAAGGTGCACAAAATGCTGCTCAGTTGGCTGCCCGTTGCCTTGGCCGGGACCCGAAAGCCAGGCCACTGATGAGTGAAGTTGTTGAAGCCCTAATTTGTCTTCCTAACCTCAAAGACATGGCTTGTTCTTCATCCTAGTACCAGGCCATGCAGGCCGAGTAACACGGGGTTAACCCTAATCCTAGGACCAGTGTTAGAGTGCAGATGAAAAAGGGGCAACCCATTAGAAGCCTCTCTATACCGAATGGGTCCCATGTGTCTCCGTATCACCACAACCATCCATTCTGGTCTCCGAAACTGGTCAAACATTTGGAAGATTGAGTTCATGTCCGTGAGTAGAATATTGGGTGCACCTAATGTATGACGTGATAGTAAACCAATCACAAGCCTACCAATCATTCCCCATCCCCACCCAACCCACCTCCATCGCCCTCCCCCTCCCGTCGTGGTAGCAACTAGTCGGAGCTTCATCGTTGGCCTGGTTTGCCACTGCATGTGTGTGCACAAGGTGTACCCACTATCTACTCCATGTTCACAGTCCTTCCCCGTTCCTTTGACTTTATCGTGTTTCATTGGTTGATGAAGGGGAAGTACCGGAGAGAAGCCATAGCTGTTCTAAACATCTGTTAATTTACTTGAGCTGTTTCGTAAGCTTGTTTTGAAAGAGAAACCTCCTGGTTATCTCTTTAATAGTGGTATGGTTTTTGTACCTCCATGTGAAGACGAGGCAGGTTGTTGTTGAGCTAATGTTACTTGACTTTTAGTTTTATATAAAATATGTGAATTTTTCAAAAGGCTAAATAGTATATGTACTTATTTATGCTGTGCCCGTCTTTTTTTTTTTTCACTTGCTATGCTCTGAAAACATCGAAAGCAAAGAACCCAACAAACTTGAATTTACATAGCTCAGCATGGTGAAACAATTTAGGGAGAGTTATTGTATGCTTGTGGATCGAGTTGACCATATTGATCTGTGTTGATGAACAATGATGATAGATTCAAGAACGTATTAGAAAAATTGGAGCACAAAATGATATCTCAGTTACTTAATTGGTCAACAACTAAATTATCAATGACTTGCAAATATGTTTGTCTTTGTACCAATCAAAATGCATTTTATGTACCAATTTGTTTATTTTGTGTATCCAGCATTACTTTGGACATCATACTTATCTAATCCATGTTTGCTTTTCTGTAGTTATTAGTGTTCTCTTAAAAATTAACAAAGTCAATATAGAACTATCAATTTGACCTAAGAGAATACTTGACTTCCGTTTTATACTCGTGATGTGGTAAAAAAGAAAATACTTATGTTCCAAATTGTGAGTGTACTGTTCCTTTGAATTGAATATTGAACTTTAAGACATGGGGTGAGGAGTACCGACTTTTAGAGTGCAGAATGATTCACCATTCATGGTGCATCCACTCAATCAGAAGTAAAGTGGCATTCTATTGCTGCCACCATTTCTCGTTCATCCTTTATGAATATGAACGCCATTATCCTTAAACTAATCTCCATGATTGCCAAACAAATCTATATGGGCCCCTTCTGAATTTTTTTAGTGAGAGGAGCATTACATGAAAGAATAAAAAAAAATAGTTGTAATTGCAATTCTTCATCAATAATATAGTGGCACCATTGTTTCTGTAGAGTACGATCGGTCTGAACTAAGCACATAAATCTCGTGCCTAGCGCTATTGTGTTTCTATGCAATTGCTTGATTCATGTTGGTTTATACTGCGTATCAATTGCGTGTTGTGGAAAATTAAATTAGCATATGGATCTTTAAAAGTTATTCTATCGCAAAATATGTCTAAGGAAAGCTAAATAATTTATGTTATTGACCATTGCAAGGTGAAGTTAGCATGGCCTTACCGCAAAAGTTAGTGTAAATATTACAAGATACAAAACATACTAAAATTTGCTAAACACGAAATCTAGTTTATGATCAAATTTCGGAAGCTAGAGTTGGAAGAAAATGTTGGGCTAGCTGCTACCATCTCTCAAAGCTAGGAACTCTTTGGCCAATGTTATATTTTGAGCAACCGATGATGTTAGAGGCGAAAGCAACTCTCCCGGATGCGTTCCCGTAATGGTTTCTAGTTCCACGATCCCAAAGCTATAGACCTCAATTTTTTTCGGCGATTATGGTGTAGGCTTGTTCTACAAGGAAAACAAAGATCACAAAAGAAACATATAAATAAAATGAATTAGTGAGATTAGTTGAAGGAAGTTCATTAAGTTGGGGTTTCATTATTGGCTTCTATATATGCTAAAAATTCAAGATCATTCAGCATAACTATATGTAATGATCGTAGTTTTGTATTTGGCTGCTGTATACATTCTAATGCGGCTCTAGTAGGTGCTGGTGGACTACAAATTATGGGTGTTCATCCCACACCTGAGTGAGGTGAATTTATGTTCTATATATTTTTGGTCAACAAACCTTGTATGCCTTATGTCCAACAAAATTTGTACCTCGTTCTTAAAACATCTGTCAAAAACCGGATCCTCAGCTAGAGAATGGGCTGGGCCCACCAGTCCACTCACATGGTAACAATATCATTCCCAACTTAAACTCCTTTGGGGTATATGTATGGGGTTTTCTCTTAAAGGTATCGTTATTATTTTGTGACACTCCCCATCTTATAAACCCGTGTCGAGTTCTACACTTTTCCAATGTGCAACAATGGTTTTAAGTCAACCATTCTCAATAATCTCCACCTTGGATCAAACCAGTCTACCTTTTGGCTCCACCTTGAACTAAGTCCGCACGATCTTCTAGCTTACATCTTGAGTACGTCAATATCACATTCCACTAAGGCTCCATCGAGTCTAGATGGATTTTATATCGAGGTACACCAATTTCACACTCCACCATAGGTTCAGGTGTTCCACTGAGTCTAGCTGAATTTTTTCATGAAATTTTGACAAAATTTCATCATACAAGTCTACCTTCGCTCCACCTTGGACTAAGTCGGCACAATCGTCTAGCTTATTAATGCAATAGAGATCATCTTCATAAAATTTCATCACACAAAGCTTGTTAATGCAACATTTCAAGATACATCAATTTAACACTCCACCGTAGGCTCCACCAAAGAATTTTATCTCGAGGTACATCAATTTCACACTCCACCTTGGACTAATTTCGCACGATCGTCCATTTTGTCAATGCAACATATATATATGCACATAGTAACGATGTTGTCCCCAACTTCTTGGGCCACATGTATGGGGTTTTCTTTTAAAATGCCTCGTTATTTAAGCGGTGACACTCTCCATACTATAAACCCCTATTCAGTTCTACATTTTTCCAAAGTAGGACAATGGTTTGACCTACTTTGGAAATATGATCAATGGAAGCAGTATATATGTAGATTTGACGATGGAACAAATATATTAATGATGATCGGATGTAGTTTTTTATAATCAATACCTGGATATTGAATCGGAATTCATTATCGGAATGATTTCTTGCGTCATGTACGTGATTCTGATGATCGATCGTTATGGACTTTGAAATCTTTCGACTTGGATTTGGTTGCAATTGGTTTTTGAATACGTGAGAAGTTATATATATATATATATATATATATATATATATTAGGTTTAGTGTGTTATTAGTTAAATAAGGAAGGAGCATTATTGTCTTTTTTATGTAATGTCCTTAATTTGTAATGCTTATTTATAATTGGCCTTTATAATTATGTTGTTATTAGAGTGTGGCCATATATCTAATTGCCTCTTATTATTATTAGTTACATTTTGATTTAGTATTTTTTAAAAATTAGTATTTTGTATTTTTTTTGATTTTTCTAAAAAATAATATAATTTTTTTTTTGTTGAATAAACTTCTATAATAGCCCTTAAACTAATAGCCAAGGATCACTTTGGCTACTAAATTATAAAATGTTCCACTTTGACCCTTAAACTATTAAACTATTAGCGAAACTCATTCGGCCCTTCCGTCCAATTTTCCTATTAAAATTTGAAGGAATTAGGTCATTTGCACGGCACATGACCTATTTTAAGGACACAAATGTAATTTTCTTACATTGGTTTAAAAGAAAATCGGTAATAAGTACTATGGATCAAAAGGTTTGATTTTTTAAGATTATAATTATAATAAAAAAATTATCAATAAAACAATTCTTAAAACACTCGCAATCAATCGCCATTTTAGTAAGAAGAAAATCTAGCGAAAATTTTAAATCAATGAGAGCGCAAACAAATCAAATAGAAAACAAATAATATAACATATGTTTTTCAATCTCTGTAAGGATATTAGGAAAGAGAGAAATGGGTGGGGTATAAATTTGGGGATATACATATATATATATATATATAAAGTTTTGGTTGTTGACCTAGTGGATTAATCGGCAATTTGATTAAATTTTTGGGTTTGAGATTCGAAGGTTGTGGGGAGAGGATGAGAGGTGGGAGATGATTTGGCGAGGAAGAGACAGTTTAGGGTTTTGTAGGGGATTTTGGTTGTCATTGTTTTTTTGATTAAAGAGTATGCGTGTGTTTATGTGAGATGGAGAAGGATTTGAGCTTTCCGTGGTAGGGTTTGTGGTGGGGAGATAGGGAGGTGGCAGTGGTGTCTCTCTCTGTGTTTTTTTTTTTTGGTTTTCTTTTCTTTTTTCTTCTTTCTATTATAATAATTTATTATAAACACTTTAATTAAATTTGTTTATTTTATAAATATCTATTTAAAATGAGATTTTTACCCTTAATTCCATTTAACTTATTTTGATGATGTAGAATGAGTCTTGCTTGTAATTTAAAAATTAAAATAAAATATTTTATAACTCAATGGTTAAAGAGATACGAACTAATAATTCAAAGACCACTAAAATAATTTATTCAAAAATATTAACATATTTGACAAAATTCGCACTCCACGCATTGCGTGGATTGAAGATTAGTTTATAAGAATACTAGGGTATACCCGTGCCGTCCGGCACGATAAAATAGAGGACATTATAAAAAGTATTAATTGAATAAAATAAAAACATATATAAATTCAGTTAAACAAATAAAGAAATTGATGGCATGATATTTATGGTATACCCGATATCAAAGTAAGTGACTACAATATATTAAACTGTCACTTCCTGTATGCTTAAATACAATTGACCCCTTAGTGCCTAAATATGTGACCACAATATACAAAAAAAAGTTACCTGAGTATGTGACCTGAATATGTGATAATAATATAAAAAAAATAATTTGCCTGAGTATATGACCGTAATACACAAAAAACTACCATAATATTTTTGGATACAAAAACATTCACGAAAAAGTATATCCAAAATCATATACAAAAAAAAAGTAGTCAAATCATCAATCATCAGCTAATACCCTTCTCCTTAAGCATCCTCAGCATTAGTCTATAAAATGTTGAGGTCTCTATGTTCACATAGCCTGGCCATTGTGCACTAGCGCGTATGAAAATCTACAACACATTTGAAAAAAAATATTCGATAAATATAATATTTTTAAGATAGATCGAGCTAGTATTAAGTCTTCTTGAATGCAGTTAGATAGAATGAGTATTCCAAGCTTAAGGTGTAAAAAGTGGTGAGTAGTGGTGTTGTATAATTGTAGCTACAATTGTTTTGTATGACTAAGCTTATTAATATAATTTCGGGATGGGTATAAAAAAACAAAGTAATATAATATTTACATTTATTCAGTTAACTTACCCGATTATGTATTCCCTAGTCTCGCTTATCTGTATTGTTGATCCCCTTCCACTCCGCAACCACGTCATCCCAATCTTACAAATGTTGATATGCGTTCAAAGTAATTTTCAAGCATAGTTTTATAGAATATTAAAATTAAAAAATAATATAAAGATAAAACATCACATGTAGTATACCATGCATATGACGCATTATAACAAAACTTTGGGATAGACGATATTTGTGGTTCTCGTTGTATCTTCTGGCGGTAAAAGAATGTTAATACGATCAGAACTCGTACACCTTGACAACGCCACATACAATTGGCCATGGCTAAATATAGGGTTTCGTAAATTGAGGCCGACAAATTTGACCGATTGACCTTGAGATTTGTTAATGGTCATAGCATATGCTAATCGACCGGGAAACTGGCGACGTGTAAATTTGATGAAAAATTCCGTAGATGAAGGAGTCAAAGAAATACTTGGAATGAATGCTAAGTTGCCAAATTTATCTCCTATTAAAATCTTAGCCTCAATTACAAAAGTACTACACCTTTTAATAATCAATCTCGTACCATTACAAAGACCATCCTTGGATGCGATATTCCGTAATAACATTATTGGACAACCCACTTTTAAATTAAGCTGAAAGGGAGGCAATCCTGTTGGATTGAGTGAGTTTAAAAATTCATTAGGATAGTGATTTGAAATAGAATGTTCCATCCCTTTGTCTTCAGACATCTTGTCCGTTGCCAAATAGGTAAATGTCTCTCCTGGAAAATGATTTAGAGCTTTTGCATTGATATCACTTACATCGTCATTTCGCGCGGAAAGTATGGTCTGTTCGTTAAGAAATGCTGGTGTTACAGTACTTGCATCATTCAATAACGGGTAAATAGTTGATATCAAATCAAGTAAGCTTCGACAACTCGTGATCGATGTTGGAAGTTGTACAATCTCACTTGGGTTGGACCCAATCTAAAAGAAATGACATTGTTAGAATGCAAGTATAAAAAACTATATAAATAGATTACTTTAAATAGCACTATAGGGAAATATACCTCTATTAAGTAATTGGCCTAAATAGTTTGGCCATATTCTGCTGAATCTAGGCGCATATTCTCAGTCACTGTCAAAACACGCACTTGACGCCATAACACAGACCGTCTAAGTGAGGCAGAAATAATTACTTCACGGACTCCTCTTGGCACAATCGGTAAAATTTGTCTAAAATCTCCGCCCAAAACAACAGTAATACCACCAAAAGACTTCTGATTACCACAAATATCTTGTAATGACCGATCCACAGATTCAACACAATGTCTATGTTGCATTGGTACCTCATCCCAAATAATCAATTTTGTTTGCCTAAACAATTCTGCTTGCAAAGATTGCTTATTGAAGCCACATGAAGAGTTCTCAAGGACATCGAGTGGAATCTTAAAAGTTGAATGAGCTATCTGACCCCCAACCAATAGTAGCGAAGCAATACCAGATGAGGCAATAACTACGACAATATGCCCTAAACTTCTGCATTTTAAGGCAATTGTATTATTTGAAAAAGTTTTTCCAGTGCCTGCACCCCCATTCAAGAAAAAAGTAGTCCCTTCATTACCAAGAGCAGAAGAAATAATTGCATCATATGCAGCTCATTGCCTAATGTTAAGCCTGTTAACGTTAAGTTCTACATTTTCTTGAACTACATTCATCTGCAACTCTATGTGTTCCCATATGAGCCTGTTTCCCAATATTGTACTCCAGGATCCAGTTGGTAATGGCATAGGCGGGTAGTCTTTTAAACATTTGCCTGATTCCTGAAGCAACTAATTTAGGAGGTACAAACCATAATCTTTAATATGTGTGTCGCTTGGGTTAGGAATATGATACGTTATACGAATCTTGTAAGAAAGATCATCGCATATGTGCACCCATAATTGATTCCATAAAGCATTCGGACTCTTTGGAGAGCATTACGTCAAGATAATGAAAAATAAACTTCTCAATTGTGCACCAGTTCGCATTACTGCAGCCTCTGTGAGGCACTGAATCCATTCATCATCGTCTTCCAAAAGTCCTCTTGCAACGCAAGCGGCCTTATAAGAAGGGTGCAAGACATTGTTGACTGTTCTTAACCATTCATACGATTGAGGACCTTTCATAACAGTTAGTAACAACCGCAAGTAAAATCTTTCACCTTCATTCGGACTTGCAAAATACATCCGATCAATTGCACACCCATGTTGTCTTGGCCTTCATAACTTTTCTGGTTTTTTTCCAAACATAATATTATAGGAACTCCTGATATGTAAAATCTCGTGAATGCTCATCTGATGCACGACATGAAAAAAAGCTAATAAGGGTTGTCGATAGCAGCCCTTGTAATAATATTATCCAATTGTTCTGATGGATCATATATTACATTATGCATTCCAGGCAAGTGTAGTGCCAATCGCTAGACATTCGGAGCCTCTTGATGCATAAGGTGGACAAATAACTGCCACACAGCCTCTGGAGGTCCAATGTAACGTGCATCCAAATAATGTTTAATCTCATCTACCCCTCCTAACACAATCTTAGTGCGGTCGTGACCATTAAAATATATTTATTGATATACTTTACGCATCTTAAACCAGCATATACTTCGACATTAATGTGACAGTTAAACTTTCTAGAAAGATATGCATTATAAGGTACGACATCCCTATTGTCAACTTCCTACCCCCCTCTGATCTCGTGTTTTCGACCATCATTACGACGTCGATATATAGGATAACCGTCTTTGTTCATCAATGTTTCCTTTGCGAACTCTTTTAGGTAATGCCTTGTACACTTCCTTCTCTCCATACATGGTGCGCTTGGGTTTCGAGCGCCACAGGGACCGTGCATCATACAATGTTTTATTGTTTCATAAAGTGCGGGATCTTCAACTGCATTTAGGAACTCGGCACATACAAATTTATGCACTTGGTCACATGTCTTGATTTTATCTTCGCCTCGAAGAAATATAAGGATGTGCATATATGGTAACCCTCGTTTCTGAAAATCAATAGTAAACACGTGGGCCATTTTTTCCCCAAAAACTTTCTCAGTCACGATATCACTCATAAGTGCCTTCCTCTTTAGTTCAAAAACTCGAGCAACCAAATCAGATTGATCGGTAGCGTCTTATTTCGGTAGCAAAGCTTCAGTGATTTCTGGACACCTAGGATTTGCCGTCATAGTCAGAAAAATATCTGGATGCTTGTTGTACCGAGTAATCGCATAGAACCTTGAAAAATCTTGGAACATCTGTCTCGAGCTTCCAGTAAATGATGATTGCAAGACAAACCGATTTCCAACTTGATCAGGGTCATGGTCATCTACAGCGATATTGGTAAGGCCTTTGTAAATCTCAGTTCGAAACTTGCTCTGATTTAGTCAGAAATAATTCAAACGATTTTGCTCAGTTGCAGCCCATACATCTACAATGAACTCCTGAAAGAGTTTTCGCCCTCGAAGGATTGTTGAATACTCTCCTAAGCGTTAGAAAAGACGATAACAAAAGAATTAAAATTGGGTAAGTCTTGTGTTTGACCATTCACCAAGAACGGAGTCCCATTGCTTTAAACCAGGTTCCCACCCAAGCTCACCGTAAAGAAACAACAACACATAATGCAAGGGCAAATAAGCTGGATTGCACTCATTAATTTGCATTAAAGCATCGCTCCCTTTGTAACGAACAATGATATCTCTCATCCCACTGGTTTTAGTTCCATCTTTTGGTAAAATTAGTGCAACCTCATATGTTGTTGGTAGGTTGTACCTACGCTGATCTTTTATCTCACTAAAATGTAGGTAGGCGAGTAATTCTTGAACCTCAGGAGTTATACGATTAAGAATAGCAACAACTTGTTAGTACTTCATAACAAATACATTATTTCGATCAAGACAATCTTGAATAATGTTTAAAACATCTCTTCGCAAATGAGGATTTCTTTTGACACAAAAGTTCAAGGCTGATATTGGATCATGTATATACAACTGAGCATAGGTTGGATCTTGACCTAACTGTTGGAATAGTGTTCATGTTCGATGGCGTAACTGACCATGGATAGTGAAAGACATGGGACCAATACCGGGTAAATCTCTATCATCCATTTGAACACCTAAACTCGTAAAAGCATTAGCTGCATTATATGCCCGAGTATTAGTTCGAAATGACACAGATTGACTATCATCACCATCATATAATACTTAAAGTTCTGGAGGAGGGGTAAGTAACTTAGGCAATATAATCTTTCCTAATAGGCAACATGTCCCGTAAACAGAGCGGTGGTTGGTGAAAACACTTAACTTTTCAAGATCCCAATGCAAGGCTTTACAATATGGACACTCATTATCCATTTTACCCACAGAATGACGACAAGGATACAACATTGGTGATGGCTCATTATTTATAATAACAGTTTCAGGAAGAGCATAAAGATCATCAATTCGACATTCAGATATTGGATTTGGCCTACAAATTTATTTAGTTTTATAGCAAAATTAGAATCGAAAATACAAATTTATTTACTTAATTGAACTTTACATTACCTATCATGTCTTGAAATAGAAGAATTGATAGAACTAAAAATTATGTTATCTTGGACTGTATGAAGAAGATTCGGCATTGATTGCTCACATGTGGGTAGATTTTGAGACTTTGTATGACAAAGCACGTCTAATGAGGAACTATTATGTTGGTCCACATGAGCAAGTGTTTGCAAGAGCATTATGTTATCCGGCAATGATTGCACAAAGTCTATATCATGTTAAGACAATGTAGCGGATGTAGAGTTTGGCTGACTTTCAATAACATCCCCAGAAAACTGATTACACGACATGGCATTATTTGTTGGTGGACCTATTTTAGTAGATAAAAGATCTATAGAAAAAGGTATAGACTATAGATTCATTGTGAACTTAGACTTCTTTAAAACTATGTTATTTTCACTTAAACAAGGAAAGAGTCTTGCTTTACTTAATTTGGTTAGTTTCTCTTGTTCGCATCGTGAAAGTTGCGCACTTTGCCTAGGGTTACATTTGTTCAGTTTTCTTATGTGAGCTACTATAACATATCTAGAGATTTCCATTCACCTTGAAAAGGAGATAATGAGGGTTAAGAGGTATATAACATCTAGAAATTGTCAGATATCTAGAGATGTGTTTTCTTTCCCTTTTCCTTTGCCCTCGTAATCTGTTGGGAGCTTTTTTTTATTGCTCTACATTATTTGAATTTTCCATGTTAATAAATAAAAGTCAATAACAATGTGAAAGAAGGAGGAGTTCTATAAAAAAGAAGAAGATATTTTTGTGTTATCACTTCTAGATTTGAATTTCGAATTTAAAGATTAGGGTGTATCTTGCCATTGCAAATAATAAGATATATGTCAAAGAAGAAGAAGATCTATAGAAAAGGAAAATGATTGGGTGGGAGTGATTTATTTCTAACGTCTTTAGCAATTCAGAGAATCTCTGACTCCTAAAGTATAATAATGCCTACATTTTGTTGACGTAGAGCACATACTGTTCCTTTTAGTTTCGCATCTACTTTTGAGACGAAAAATTTATTTTTTAATCGAAAGATTGATTTTTCTATATAAATGACATACTAAATGAAAAATAAAACTCTTACATGTCCATATATTGCTAAATTTGTAGGCATCCAAAATGGAGAATTTGTTGAAGTGCAAATTGAAATAACATAAACAAAGCTTTAATAAAATAAATTTATACAAATTGAAATAATATAATTAAATAAAGCTTTGATAGAAAGATCATAAATTTATACAAAGTCAATAAACTTGAATTAAGAAATTGAGATTATACATGATGATCTAGTAAAAAAAATGCATAAAAGAAAATGGGAAGATAATAAATCTATTTAACTATTTTTAAACGATAGTAATAAAACATGACCAATTCAAACAACAAATTGAATTCATTAAAGTGAAGTGCTTACCCTAGCCTTAATATGAGTTAAGAAAAAAGGAAAAAGGAAAAAAACAAGATTGAAGAATTTGGTTAATAAAGCCAAAGAATGGTTACGAAAAAAAGCATACAAAAAATAAATTTCAAAATATATGTTTGTTTAGAAAATGTCTATTTGGAGAAAAAAAATCCGTGTACTCATGTAACCCACGGGAATTTATGAATTTATAATAAATTTTGTTTAATTATGATTTAATTTTGTTTAATTATAGATCATCATCGTAATGTCTTACGTTGGTGATGTGCATTCCACTATTAATTTCTAACCTTTGAGAATCAAGCTCAGTGCATAGCTACGTGGTAGTGTATACCATACGTGAACCTTTAGGAATTAGTGGAGTGGTAAGTTTGAATTATATAATAAATATTTTATAAAAGATATTTGGTGGAAAATAAAAGGGTCTTTAATGACCAATAATACATTAAATTAAGACTCTTTAATACAAAATAATAAGAGATAGTTCTATGTTAGTGATCTCTAATTAAGCCTCTTTAATTATTATTATTATTATTATTATTATTATTATTATTATTATTATTATTATTATGCCTTCGATCCATGGCTTATGCCTTAATCTAAGTTTACACGTGAGATAATTATATATAATTGATCGCCAAATTCAAATATTGTAGCCGAACGGATTTGTCAGAGACTATGCCATTTAATTCATTATGGATTCCTTGATTCGTTCAATTAACTTTGTGTGAGACGAAGAGTGTTTTTTTTTCTAAAAAAAATGGCCATTTTTGTTTTTTTCCCCAGATTGTATGCTTATATCTGTCTATCTATCAGAGGGAATATATCTGCTCAAATTATCAGAGGGAATATTTTTTTTTAATAAGAATGAGTACTAATTATCCGATCGATTTAATTTTTTTGGACTTATACTAATTATATACCTAGTCTAATAACATAGTGGGTAGGAATAACTATTTAATGACCGAATTAAAAAATATTTGTTTGTAGACAATACCTGATCACAAAAACCTTTTTTTAATCAATATCTGATCACAAATCACACCTACTTCTACGAACCATGAGATCTTAGATATAGTAATACACCACTACTTCTACCAACCAACAGATATAGACAGTGTCGGCAGAAAAATGAAAAAGAACCAACAGAAATAAAAATGTGACGATGCCGAAAAAATGAAAATGTACCTGTGAGAGAATAATGAGAAATTGTTATATTGATTTACAATAATGAGAGCTTCTATTTATACAAGAGGAATTGCTATTAAACAAGGAAACTACTTAACTTAGTGTCATGGGGTGCCTTCCAACAGCACTCGTGACCGACACTGACAACACTTCATCAACACCGTGGTTGCCCCCGAGCACAGCACGGCCCAACAGGCGATCCAGCGTCATCTAGTTTTATTATGTTTAGGTTTCTCATATGTAAATATTGTTTCCATGTAATTAGATCTAGGAATTTCCTTTGTAATTGTATTGCATTTCCTTTGTATAAGTTTTCTTGTAACTTGTAAGACCCAACGTGCACTGCTACAACTTTGGTATTTTCATTAAGTGGTTATATGTGGGGATAAGACTATCTGCCTCACACCCGAGTTTCCTACCAGTGCACGTTGTTTAGCACTTTGTTTTCAAGCTCTTACTCTCTTTCGAATTGTAATAGCTTTCCATGTAATCTCATTTCTTGCAATGAAGTAATCTCAATTTGTGCTCACGCTCTCTTAAAAATTACTGTTGTTGCATGTTGTTCGTTGATTGTTAATTAAATTCGATCACACTCGACCGGGCTATCGATTAGCATGGTCGCTCACGCGGCCTCCTTTGTGCCATCAAAGGACGCCCCGTGACAGTTGGTATCAGAGGGATTGTTTTCGATTGCTGCCTTGTGAAACACAGTCGGTGTATCCTGTTACGTTACAATGGGAACCAATGGACAGAGAATCGAAGCCCTCGAAAGAAATGTTGGCTCGCTATTGGAGAAAATGGGTGGAACGCCCTCTCTCCTCGATCGTGTGCAAAGTTTGGAGTTACGTACCCAAACTATCCCTGCAGGGGATGCATCGGGTAGCTCGTCCACACTTGTCGACCGCATACAATATTTGGAGGAAGGCCTCCAAAATCTTCAGGGAATGATGATGGATGAGATGAGAACTAAAATCGATCAGCTCGCCCAGAAATTAACAATATTGTCGATGGCGGTCGCTAACTCACCAGTTGGGGGTGGGGAGCGTACGAAGATAAAAGTGCCCGAACCCAAAGCATTCACTGGTGTTTGTGATGCTAGGGAATTAGAAAATTTTGTTTTTGACATGGAACAATATTTCCGTGCAACAAAGGTCGATGAGGAGGAAACGAAGATATCCTCTACGTCCATGTACTTGTCTGGGGATGCCAAATTGTGGTGGCGGAACAAGTACAACGAGGTTCAAGCTGGGGAGTGAGAGATTAGCACTTGGGAGGATCTGAAAATGAGTTACGTGATCGATTCCTTCCCGAAAACACCTCCCACAACGCATGACAAGAACTCCTTCAAACGAAGCACTTAGGGAGCATCAAGGAGTAAGTCAATGCGTTCACCACCATCATGCTAGATATCCATGATATGAATGATGCTGATAGACTATTCTTCTTCATGATCGGGTTACAACCGTGGGCCAAAACGGAGTTAAATCGTAGGCAAGTGAAGACGTTAACTCAAGCCATATCAACTGCTGAAAGCCTGCAAGATTACACCACTGGACCTAAAACATATGTCCCAAGAAGTGGGCAGACGAAGAATGCGGGGGAGAGAAAACCGAATTCTCCTGTCAGACCTGATTGGAGAGGCAACACACCCACCATGCCATTTACCCAGCAAAATAATTACAAAAATGGGAACAAGTTCACAGGGAACTCCCAAACCGGCAATAATGGGAAAAAGCCTGTCAGCCCCGGAATGTGCTACTTGTGTCACGGTGCTCATTTCATGGCCAACTGCCCTGACAAGCAACTTTTAAGTGCTCTTGTTGCTAGAGGTGGCGGCATGCTCCCAAAAGTACCATCTGGTTCTGGACAACCTTTCCGTATCCAGCCAAATAACCACACAGAGTTTGAGGAAGAAATCGAAGAGTGTGAAGGAGCTTCACTTGGTGCTTATCAAGGGCAGTTCATGCATTCTTGCAACGCGGTGACAGTAGAGGAGGATCATCGACAGAAAGGGAAGGTAGACCCAACCCCAAGTGGGAGAGCAGGTGTTGGGAAGAGTCCTCAAGGAAACGGCCTAATGTATGTTGATATCAAAATCAACGGGAAGCCGATTCAGGCCATGGTGGACACGGGTGCAACGCACAACTATCTGGCAAGTACTGAAGTTGAACGCTTAGGCCTTATTTTGGAGAAAGGAGTGGGCCGTGTGAAGGCCATCAATTCGGCCCCTCAACCTGTCGCTGGAATGGTGAAATCTGTGTTAGTCAAGGTGGGTCCTTATGAAGGGAGAACCAACTTCTCAGTAATGGTAATGGACGACTTCAAGGTTATCCTGGGGTTAGAGTTCTTAAGGGAAACTAAGGCTAGCGTCATGCCCAGCACGAATAGCCTCATGATGCTTGGCAAGAACCCCTGCGTCATCCCGGTGATGACCCCTTCCAGTAGTAGGAAGTTTTTATCTGCAATTCAACTGAAGAAGGGACTGAAGCACGACAATCCTACTTTTGTGGCGGCGCTAAAATGGGATGAAATTCAGGAGACGTCAAGACCCTTGCCGAAATCCTTCCGAAGAAGTTACCTCGACGTAGAGAAGTGGACCACCAAATTGAACTAGTGCCGGGTGATAAGCCTCCAATTAGAGCAGCTTATCGGATTTCTCAGCCAGAACTGGCAGAACTTCGAAAATAGCTAAAGGAATTATTAGATGCAGGTTTAGTGCAGCCAGCCAAATCGCCGTATGGGGCCCCAGTCCTCTTTCAAAAGAAACAAGACGGCTCCTTGAGAATGTGTGTCGACTACTGTGCTTTCAACAAGGTAACCATTCGGAATAACTACCCGATCCCTCTTGTGGCCGATTGCTTTGACCAACTCAGCCGGGCAAAAGTTTTCACTAAGCTCGATCTCAGATTCGGGTATTGGCAAGTTCGCATTGCAGCAGGAGATGAGGGAAAAACCACATGCGTCACCAGATACGGGGCTTATGAATTTCTTGTTATGCCATTTGGGCTAACCAATGCTCCAGCCACTTTCAGCACCTTAATGAATCAGGTTCTTAGGGACTACTTGGATGATTTTGTCGTTGTTTATCTCGATGATATCGTTATGTACAGTAAAAACATAGAAGAACATGAAGAGCACCTGAAGAAGGTATTTGAGAGACTTCAAAAATATGAGTTGTATATCAAGTTGTCGAAGTGCTCTTTTGCGCAGAAGCGTATCAAATTTCTTGGCCACATCATTGAACAAGGGAGAGTGCAAATGGATCCGATTAAGGTCAAGGTTATTCAGGAATGGCAAGCGCCCACCAATGTGTCGGAACTCCGTTCTTTTCTGGGACTGGCGAATTACTACAGAAAGTTCGTGAAAGACTACTCCAGTATCGCATTGCCCCTGATGGAACTACTAAAGAAGGCAAAAGTTTGGGACTGGTCGACAGGGTGCCAAGCCACCTTTGATGCTTTAAAGAAGGCTATGTCTGAAGACCCGGTTCTTACTCTACCGGATGTGACCAAGCCGTTCGAAGTGCACACCGATGCATCAGATGTTGCCCTCGGAGGAGTCTTAATGTAGGAGAGCCACCCGGTAGCATATGAAAGTCATAAGCTCAATGACACCGAGAAGAGGTATTCTGCTTACGAGAAGGAGTTACTAGCAGTTGTCCATTGTCTGAGGTTATGGCGGCACTACCTTCTTGGTTCTCGATTTCTTGTGAAGACAAATAACACTGCGGTCAGCCACTTTCTTAGTCAACCAAAATTGAGTTCTAAACAAGCAAGGTGGCAAGAGTTACTAGCTGAATTCAATTTTTGAATGGAGTATAAGGCGGGTTCGACCAATAAAGTAGCGGATGCTTTGAGTCGCAGGGTGGAGTTCAACGAACAGTCCAACGCGTTCCTTAACGCTATTCATCGAATCGACAGCCAAGTGTCTACCGAAATCCAAAACAAAATCAATAATACACTACCGCAAGATCCTGTTTCTGCCCAACTATTGAAAATGATCGAGAAGGGGAAGACACGGTAGTTTTTGTTAGACAACGGGTTCATCTCGACAAAGGGAAATCGAGTTTTTGTTCCTCGAGTAGGGGAGTTGAGGCAGACCCTGATTTGAGAATGCCATGATACCTTATGAGCGGGACACCCTGGTCAAGAAAGGACGTTGGCCCTCCTCAAGCAAGGGTACTACTGGCCTCAAATGGAAGACGATGTGGAAAGCTATGTTAGGACTTGCCTGATCTGCCAACAAGACAAAATCGAGCGGAGACAGCCTGTAGGGTTATTGGAACCTCTACCCATCCTAGAGCGACCTTGGGAAAGCGTTTCGCTCGATTTCATATCAGGTCTGCCCAAAGTGGGGGACTTGACGACTATCCTTGTGGTCGTCGATCGTTTTTCGAAGTATGCCACTTTTATTGCGGTTCCAAAGAACACGTCAGGAGAGGAGACTGCACAACTATTCTTCAAGTATGTGGTTAAGTATTGGGGGATTTCTCGGAGCATTGTTAGTGATAGGGACTCACGATTCATGGGAAATTTTTGGAAGGAACTTTTCAAGATTCTCGGTTCCAAACTGTGTATGAGCTCCAGTTACCACCCTCAGTCCGATGGGCAGACTGAAAGATACAACGCAATGCTTGAGGATTATCTGCGCCATTTTGCTAGTGCAACACAATGAAATTGGGTCAAGTTATTGGACGTGGCTCAACTGTGCTTCAATGCCCAGAAAAACTCCGGGACAGGCAAGAGCGCCTTCGAAATCGTTACTGGACAACAACACATCCTTCCTCACACCGCCAACTCGATGCCAGTTTCAAAATTGCCTAGAGCCCGTAATTTCTCAGAAGAGTGGAAGAAGAATATTGAGTTGGCTCGTTCGCACCTAGAGAGAGCCACCCATCAAATCAAGAAGTATGCAGATCAGAAAAGGCGATCGTTAGAGTTCCAAGTAGGAGATCTCGTAATGGTGAAGCTCCTTCCACAAGATAGGAAGTTCTTGAGGGGTCGAGACCCACGCCTTCTGCAAAAATATGAGGGGCCGCTTAGGATTGTGAAGAAAATTGGGAATGTGGCTTATCGGATTGAACCCCCTAGCTGGCTGAAGGTTCACCCAATATTTCATGTCAGCATGCTGAAACCGTACTTTGCTGACACAACCGATCCATCCCGGGGAGAGTCTAGTTGTCCAGGGCTAAAGCAGAGAGCAGAAGAGAAACAGTCAGTGGAAGCCATCCTGGCCGATCGAATTGTGACAGCTTCTCGCAAACAACACCAAGAGATCCTTGTCAAATGGGCAGGAAGAGACCTAAAAGAGAACACTTGGGAAAGAGCATCAGACCTATTGGCCTTCTAGGACTAGATCACAGCATACCTCAACCCACTGCCGAGGGCGTCAATAACTCTGGTGGGGGAGGATGTCACGGGGTGCCTTCCAACAGCACTCGTGACCGACACCGACAACACTTCATCAGCACCGTGGTTGCGCCCGAGCTCAGCACGGCCCAACAGGCGATCCAGCATCATCTAGTTTTATTATGTTTAGGTTTCTCATATGTAAATATTGTTTCCATGTAATTAGATCTAGGACTTTCCTTTGTAATTGTATTGCATTTCCTTTGTATAAGTTTTCTTGTAACTTGTAAGACCCAACGTGCACTGCTACAACTTTGGTATTTTCATTAAGTGGTTATATGTGGGGATAAGACTATCTGCCTCACACCCGAGTTGCCTACCAGTGCACGTTGTTTAGCACTTTATTTTCAAGTTCTTACTCTCTTTCGAATTGTAACAGCTTTCCATGTAATCTCATTTCTTGCAATGAAGTAATCTCAATTTGTGCTTACGCTCTCTTAAAAATTACTGTTGTTGCATATTGTTCGTTGATTGTTAATTAAATTCGATCACACTCGACCGGGCTATCGGTTAGCACGGTCGCTCACGCAGCCTCCTTTGTGCCATCAAAGGACCCCCCGTGACACTTAGGAATGTACACCTAATATATATCTATACGCACTATTTAACACTCCCCTTCAAGCTGGAGCATACAAATTGTATGTTCCTAGCTTGTTATAAATATAATTGACTCGAGGACCCCCGAGAGACTTTGTAAATATATCTGCTAGTTGGTCATTTGACTTGACATATCCGGTAGCAATGTCCCCTGAAAGAATCTTTTCTCGAATAAAGTGGCAATCAATCTCTATATGCTTGGTCCTCTCATGAAAGACGGTGTTGACCTTGAAGGTCTTAATCTTATTTTGATAATAACAATAAATCAATCATGTTTAATTTAACATGTTCTTGATATAAGATTATAGATTTCTTATTTGAAAAATCAAGAATAACATGATTGCTCAAAGGAAGTTTAACAAGGATCATTCAATCAATATCCGATCAAGTTAACGAAGCATTGAACTAAAACCAATCTATCCGAATCAAGATCATTCAACTACAAGCGTTGGTCAAGTCAAAGAAGATCATTCTCATCACTCACAAGCTAGCAATGCAAATCCATGAAAATCAAGATCAATGATCATATGCTAAAGCTTCAAGGGAAAAACTTCAAGTGAATAATTAATTTGAAGAAACAAATCGAAGCATTCGAAGACTCACCTATTCGGTAATTGAGTATTTGCTTAGGATTAATGTAAAGTTTCTTAATTGATTGATAATATATCTCAAACATAAACTTGCATCATTGTTAGATTGATCAAAACCTAATTTGAATCAAAATCATTTCAAAACATCATTCTTGCAAAAACCGGTTTTGAAATAAATTCATAATTAATTCATATGAATGAATTTTGATACAGAAACATATTTGGGAGTCTTAGAAACTTATTTGGAATACTCCCCAAGCATTAGAATCAATTTTGGAGTCATATTGCAAAAGTTGAAAAATTGCACAAAAGCCCCCAACTCCAGAACCATGTAGTCGACTACATGGAAATGCTGGGAGTCGACTTCCCCATGTAGTCAACTACATGGTTACTCAGTGAGTCGACTTCATGACCAAAAATAGCCACTGGAACTTTTTCAAAAGTGCATTTTTGCCCTATTAATTTATATATCCACCTCAAACGGCTATATCACTTTTGGGACTATAAATATGACTTCCAAGACTCATTCTAAACACCTTGAATCATTCATATACTCTATTCTTCATCTATCTTCAATATCTAAAGATTCAAGAAATTATTTTTGATCAATCATCATTTATTTGAGCTATATCATCTTGATCAAATAGGATAACTCTAGTATGAGCTTCAAATTGTATTCTTTATACACTTGAGAGAGTTATTGTAAATTGGTGAGAATCACCAAACAATTAGATTTCATTGTGAGAGGTAATTCTCATAGGAAAAACAAGAAAGAAAATTCTTGTTTAGAAATTGTGAAAGGTAAATTTCACAATGTTAGCAAGAGGGTTTCTTGTGAGAGTATTGAAGGTGTTTTCAATACTTGTGAGAGTGTGTGATAAGAATACACTTATAGAGGTTTGATCTTCACCCGGAAGGAGATCGATTTTAGTGGAAGTTCTCGGGTAACTAACCGAGCGCGGAGTAGGGGTTTCCAAGCCGAACCGTGTGGACAAAAAATCTTGACTTCGATTGGTTCAATCTTTCTAACTCAATCTCTTTATTATTGATTGTTTAAATTGTTTGAGATTGCTTAATTATTTGCTCTTGTGCTTGATTGTTTATTTGCTTACATTCCGTGATAAATTTGTTTAGTAAATTGTTTTACTTAAACATTTTCGAAAAGTTTTTAAATTTCACATTAAGTTTTAAAAACCCTATTCACCCCCCTCTAGGGTATTTTCCGACCAACAGACGGGATTAGAGGCAATATGGAGAGTTACTTGATTATTACATATTAACTTCATCTGCTGAACCTCCATAAATTTTAGCTCCTGGAGTAATTGTTTCAGCCATATGAGCTCACATGTTGCTTTAGCCATAGCTCGATATTCTGCTTCAGCAGTGGATAGAGTGACAACGGATTGTTTCTTGCTCTTCCAAGTCACGAGATTACCCCCAAGAAAAATGCAATATTAGGACGTGTTACCGTGAGGTAGTTAAGTTTACCAATAAGTCTCCTGTATTTACTCGGGTCTGGTAAAGGCTCCCCCTGATTAGGTAGAAGCTTAGCATTCAGATCCATCGGAGTCTCGACAGGTTTGCAGCTAGACATGTCTGTTTCTTCTAAGATATCCAGGGCATACTTTCTTTGGGAGATGAAAACGCCATGTTGGGATTGAGCAACTTCTATTCCCAAAACGTACTTGAGTTTGCCCAAATCTTTTGTCTAAAAGTGTTGGAATATATGTTGCTTGAGTTTTTGTATACCCTCCTGGTCATTTCCGGTAATCACAATGTCATCCACATACACAACTAAATAGATGCATCGGTTGGAGTGTGAGTGGCGGTAAAACACTGAATGATCAGACTCGCTTCAGGTCATTCCAAATTGTTAAACAACCGAACTGAATCGCCCAAACCAAGCTTGGGGGGACTATTTAAGTCCATAAAGAGAACGTCGGAGGCGACACACCAATCGAGATCTAGACTCCCCCTGAGCAACAATCCTAGGTGGTTGCTCCATATAAACTTTTTCTTGCAATTCACCATGAAGAAAAGCATTCTTGATAACTACCTGATAGAGGGGCCCGTTATGAATGGCTACCATAGAGAGAAATAAGTGAACATAGGCCATTTTGGCAACTGGAGAGAACGTGTCGCCATAATCAAGCCCATAAATCTGGGTATATCCTTTTGCAACCAATCGAGCCTTCAACCGGTCAATAGCTCCATCAGGACCAACTTTGACAATATAAACCCAACGACAACTGACTATAGATTTTCCAGGAGGAAGGGGCACTAAATCCTAAGTGCCATTAGAATGTAACGCAGACATCTTATCAACCATCGCTTGATGCCAACCAGGGTCCAAAAGAGCTGTTCCTACATTTTTTGGAATAGAAACAGGGGACAAGGACGACACAAAGGCAGTATATGATGGAGATAAACGATGATAACTCAGGAAATTATAAATGAGATAAGGATTTCGAGTAGAACAAATATCTTTACGTTTGGCAATGGGATGATCCAAGTCAGAGATCGGAACGAAAAGCGTGATCGGAGTAGAAGATGAGTCCACTGGGCCAGATATAGGATTTTCAGGGCTGGTGGACTCGGTCAAAGGGGGGGTAGTAATTTCGGTTGTAGGTTCGATTGTAGGCACGGTGGTAGGTTCGGTGAAAGGCTTCGCAATAGGAGGGGGAGTGACCAGCGATGATAGGTGAGTAGAGGAGGTGGCGAGTCTGCAATTGGAGTCACAGGGTCAGGAGATGATACAACCAATGGAATAAAACTAGTTTCTAAAAGAGGGAGAACATCAATCAGACACTCAGTATGTTCGGAAGTAGTAAAGAAATGAGTCATTTCGAAGAATGTGACATCGACGGAGACAAGATATTGTTTAAGGTGAGGAGAGAAACAATAATAACCTTTCTGTAAATGAGAGTAACCTAGAAAGATACATTTGAGAGACTTTGCCTGTAATTTATCTTTTCCCGGAGTAAGATCGTGAAGAAAACATGTACACCCAAAGACACGAGGTGGAAGATAATACAGTGATTGATTAGGAAATAACAGAGAATGAGGAACTTGATTTTGTAAAACTGAGGACGACATGCGATTAATCAAATAGCATGCGGTAAGAACAACGTCTCCCCAAAAACGCAGTGGAACATGAGTGTGAATGAGGAGAGTACGTGTAGTTTTAATTAAATGTCTGTTTTTTCTTTTTGCCACCCCATTTTGTTGAGGGGTATGAGCACAGGACGATTGATGAAGTATACCCTGAGAGGACATAAAGGATTGAAAAGGGGCATAAAAGTATTCCCGTGCATTGTCACTTAGAAAAGTAAGAATAGTAGTGCCAAATTGAGTTTTAATTTCAAAACAAAACTTTTGGAATATGGAGAATAATTCTGAAAGTACAGCGAGAAAAATCATCAACAAACGTAACAAAATAACTAAAACCCAAAGTAGATTTAACACGACTAGGACCCCATATATCTAAGTGAACTAAAGCAAAATGTGACTCTGCTTGTTTATTGAGACGACTAGAAAAAGAATTACGAACATGCTTTCCTAACTGACAAGACTCACACTCTAAATAAGACAGACTCGCAAGACTCGGCACCTGTGCGAATCCGCAAATACGACCCCAGGTTCTCAGCCTCTGGTTTGGGAGTCTAAAACATCGAAAAGGATTTCGTTGTTCCATTTACTTCTATGTGTTGATAATTCATATCGGGTGTCCCTCTATCCTATTTCTAGATGCAAAAGGGTTCGTTCAGAGTCGCCAGTACGTTTTACGAGAAAACGGACAAAACAATTGTGTAAGAGAAAAGGCTACAGATAAGCCTTTCTTTACACGTTTTTCTATAAAACCAGGGTTCTATAGGGTTCGGAAACTATGTTACGGATTGAGAAGGTGTTAAGCACCCGTTCCGCCCTTTCGGCCTCTAGTGGTCTTATATGTTTATTTTATGTTAAAAAACTTGGATGCTTTTACTGTCAGTCTACTATTTTTTCAAATGAAAATCCTAATTTTTGGGGAAAAGCGAGGAAAGGGATAAAAACCTTTGTGTTCCGAGATCCAATGTTTTATTTTAAAAGACGTAAATATAAGTGACAAAAGCTGTTTTTCTTTAGAGAGGGTTTTCCGTTTTATTTCTCAAATAACGACGGTTTTCCTTGGGTTTATTTTGGAAAAAGTTTGGATCTTGTATCGGAACTAATTCAATATGGAATTAGAACTCTTGAGGGGAGTTCTACCAGACATATCCTAATCTATGAAGGAGATAGGATATACCGGGTTTTTAATTCTTAAGTAACTCTTACCGGTCCGGGTTTTGAAAGTAGGATTTTATCCGGATGATAATGTACTTACTTTTCTGGTTTTGCAAATGATTTTATCAGGGTCTTTTGTTTTTGAAAACGGTAGACTATTTGTAACTTGGCAATAAGTTTATTCAAATAAAACGTGGACAACATAAAAGAAATAAAACAAGTACACAGATATTTAATGTTAAATACTAGAAGAGACTTTATTTACCTTCCCGACGAGAATAATAATAAGAAAGAAAATATAATACGACAGAGAGATCTCCGACGATAATAATCTTTTTCTTCTTCAGATATTTTCGAGAATTCAATTCCAGAGACGGGACAAGATAATTCTTCAGAAATAAGACGAGAATCGAGAATGCTTGATGAAAGACTAGAAAATCAGATATAAGCCAATAATTCTTCAATCCCAAGTTGTTGTCCTTGAACCCTTGGGGGTGTTGGCCTATTTATACTGCTCGGAGAAGAAAGTCGCGCGACACATCCCTAGAAAAGGCATCTGTCGCGCGACAATGTGAACCATGTCGCGCGACAAACGGCTGAAGTGATGTTTCTGACAGACTGATGTCTCAGAGAGTGGATGGTCTGGTGTCAAGAGGGATTGTCGCGCGACATAAGGGGGATTGTCGCGCGACAAACCCATTTGTCATGCGACAATTTCTCTTAAAAATAGGTTTATTTGGCCAACAAACTCTTTCGGGGCAGTTTCGGGTGTTCGGGTGGGTTCCGAACTCTAAAAACAGTACTTATCGAAGGTCGTTAGGGTTCTTGCGGGGGTCATGGATTGGGGTGTCTACAGCACCATATTTTGTAACTTAGGCTATGATGTCCCAAACGGTGATGGAGGATGGCAGGTGGATCAACGGCAACACAGGCTACAAGGGGTGGTGGTAGGGAAAGGTAGTATAACCCGCGGTACTCACATCCTACTCCAATCGTCCTTCCGGTGTTTCGATCCTGCACAAGAACCGAATTAGCAACAAAGGTAACAGAATAGGGCAATGTTTGTATTTAATTTGCTAATGGAGATTAAATTAAAAGGACAATTTGGTATGAAAAGAACATAATCTAAAGATAGAGAAGGCAAGGGAGTAGCTTGTCCAATTCCTCTAACTTTAATTTGTGAACCATCAGATAAGGTAACAGTAGATAAAGTACCAGAATAAATAATACGAGAGAGCAAATCTTTGTTACCAGATATATGATCGGAAGCACCAGAATCAAGTACCCATGGCCCAAGAGAGGATGATTGAGAGATGCAAGCAATATGATTACCAGTTTGACTGGTTGAGGCTATGGCTGACGACTAGTTATTCTCTTTAAAATTTTGAAATGCAGCATACTCAGCAGCAGGTACAGTCATAGTCCTAGGTGTATCCCCAGAGGATGGATCATATTGTGAAATGTTGGCAACCTTAGGCGGATAGCCATGAAGCTTGTAGCAACGATTTACTATATGGCCCTGATTATTGCAATGAGTACATTTAGGGCGAGTTCGACCTCGCTGCCCGCTTTTACCATCCCGTCGAGGAGTCACTTGAGAGGCAAGTATAGCAGAATTAGTGAAAGTGGTAGAATTGCTTGGGATGCTTAGAGGTGCAGAAATACGAATCAATTTCTTAAAGATCGTATCCATAGTAGAAACCCCAGGATTCGCCAGAATTTGATTGCGAACTGAATCAAGTTCAGTAGGCAACCCTGCTAGTGCAAGAACCATAAAGAACTTTCCACGATCTACTTCTTGTTGCGTAACATCAGTTGAGAGAGGCATTAACTCATTAAATTCCTGTCGAAGAGTCTCGATTTGGCCTAGGTATTCTTGCATATCATGATCCTGTTTCTTAATCGTCTTCATGTGAAAGACAACATTATAAAGACAATTTATGTCATTTGAATAAAATTTCTTAGCCTTTTGCCACACCTCATAACAAGTGCGATAAGGTCGGTATTGGCCAACAAGACTTTGATCAATAGATTGCCATAGAACATTGCATAAAAATGCATCAATTTGTTTCCATTGCAACTGTTCTTTTTCAACAATATTGGTAACATGTTTTACTAAGTGTTCTTCATAACCCTGGCCCATAAACCACAATTCAACAGAGGCAGACCATGACATATAATTACTGCGGCCCTTCAATTTTTTAGAACATATGATAGGAGTAGTCGCAAAACTTAGGAAAGATTTGCTAGGCAACATATTATTAGGATTACTCATTAAGAATGAACACAAGTAAGAATTTAAAGGCCAAAAAATACAAGGAAAATACTGAAAAACAGTAGGGTCCGAGCCAAAAAGGAGATATGGAAATTTTGGACGAGAATCAATTGTTCACGCGCTTACACGCGCGTTTGGAAGTAGTGGCGCGTGGATCTCATGCGCAGGACGGCGGTGGCGCGTGGGAGCGCGTGGGAGGGAATTTTTCGGTGATTTTTCTGGCGTGGACTCGTCTGGGAATTCGGACCACCTCTATGTAGGTGGTGTGATGTGAAAGAGGTAGGATACAAGCGAAACAACTAGGGTTTTGAAGGACTCCTTGGTTATTGGCTGCTAGGGTTTGGGGGATGAATGCTGGAATGAAAAAAACACAGTAAACATAGATTGTAATAGGGGTTTTTTTTCTCACTAATACCTCTGATACCATGTGAGAGAATAATGAGAAATTGTTATATTGATTTACAATAATGAGAGCTTCTATTTATACAAGAGGAATTGCTATTAAACTAGGAAACTACTTAACTTAGGAATGTACACCTAATATATATCTATACACACTATTTAACAGTACCAATAAAAATATGACGGTGCCGGAAAAATGAGAATGAACCAATAAAAATGTGAAGGTGCCGGAAACAACAGCTATGGAAAAAAAAAGAGGCTGAGAGCAAGAGTTCACTTTTTTTGGTGCGGAAACAGAGGCTGTGGAGGATTGAGCTTTAGACAGAAGAGGCGTCGGAGATGAGAAAGAAGGTGTCACCGACGGAGGGCGCGACGGAGGTGTAACCGGAAGAAGGCGAGACAGAGGTGTAACCGTCAGAGGGCGCGATCGAAAAGGCTTGACTGTCGGAGGGCGTGTTCTGTCATCCATGTAAGATGGAAGATGGAAGAAAGGATAAGAGTCGAAGAAAGAAAGAGTAGTAAAGTTATATAGAGAGAGAAGTACATAAATTCAAAAAAGGAAAGAGTATAGTTACGTAAGGAAAAGAGTGGAAGAAAAAATAGTAGTAAAGAGTGAGAGAAAGAGAGAGTAGTACGAAAAGATGGACAACTTTTTGGTCTGTCATTCTTCACGTGTAGAAGTGGGGATAAAAAAATAGATTGAGTGAATGTTAAGTTAGAGTGAGAGAAAGAGATAAAAATCTGGTGTATATTTTTGGTGTGAGTTGATTTGACAACTTTATAGGTATATAAAAAAGATTTAAGAGTGTATATTAAGGCACACTATAATAAATAGATTTTTATCTATTTAATACTTATTTTTTTTAAGATAAAAATTAGTCAACTTTAATGTTTTATAATATAAATTGGAATTCTTATGGAGTAGAACAAAGCCTTTATTTTTATAGTGTTTTTTTTTTTTTTTTTATTCCGTGGAATTGTAGCCAGAAAATTGGTTACAGGAGTAGGAAATCCGCACAAAATCTGAGCAGTGTACTCGCATCTACTTAAATTGTAATTGTGGGAATAAGAGAATCTCTGTCATGAAATTTTACAACCAACTTGTCAGATTCACATTTTAACCCGATCTTCATATTCTATCCCGAAACTTCGAAATGGAAAAAAATATACTAGTTGGAAGAATTTTATATCGGAATCGTCGACTGCCTTGACAAAATCCCCTCTCCTTGATTTCCTTTATTTTTTATTTTTTTCCTTCCCTGGCGGAATGGACTCCGCCGATTCCCTCCACCGTTCCCGCCACCCGCGACACTTCTCAGGTATATATATACACACATATATTTATAAATCTTTTTCTTTTTAATTTTCTTTTTGGCATAACCCGCTCTATTCCCTTTCTGTCTTTAACTCCTAATATATGGATGGTAAGAAACAATTTCTTCCTCAATTCCCTTTCTTTTTTTCAACTTCAACTTCTCACATGGATGTTAAGGAGTAATTTCCCCCCTCAATTTGTATGAATTGATATTATGTTGTTTGTGTCTTTATTCAGTTCCCCTATGTTGATATAATGAGTGATCTTAGACTTTCGGATGCCTATTTTTCTGTATCTTCCTTTTGTCAACGAATGATGATTAAGAGTTTTTCAATCTCTTCATATGAACTCTTACTTAATGGAAGAAGAGGAAGAAGAGAGTACAATTATCTTGGACTTAATCCTGAGAAATCTTGAGAATTTACTAGTACTAGTGATTGAAAAATAAAAATAAAAAATCCAATAGTTATAAATAAATTTATAGAAAAAAGGGCTAAAATAATAGTTATACTTAAGAATCATGCACAAATCCAATGAACACACAACAAACATATACATAAAGCTGATCGATCTTTAATATAATAAAAACGCTCACTCGCTCGAATCAATCAGAGTCCTCAATTCGTGAATTATGAGGTCTCTCTGATTTCTTCAACAACCGAGCTAACCCCTTCAGATTTTGACTAGTCTTCTTCTAATGCACTCTATTCATCTTGATCCAATATGTATCAATTCTACATATATTGTAATTATGTATTTCTTAACATAGTTCATCTAATTCCCCTTTTATTGTTTCTCGAATTGATGGTTTTGATTACGGAAAATGCAAAATGAATAGTTCTTTTATTATAAACTTCTTGTTGTGAATTGCGAAATGTACGAGATCTGATATGATATAGAAATTAGGGTTGGTCTGTGCAATTATTTAGCGCTTTGGTGTATGAACTGGCATTGATTGGCTATATCATTTTGTAATATATTTAGGCTTCGTTTGATAACAAGTTAGAAAATGATCGCAAAAGTTCCTTTTACATTTTCGTGGAGATAGAAGATTATCTAGTCATAAAAATAAGCACGAGATTAAGAGCATCTCATTAGATTACTCATCTCGCCTTCTAACTTCTCCTCAAAGTAATCGTCTTCTACAATCATTTTCCTACTTTGTTATCAAACGGAGCCTCAGGCGCTGTTTGATTCTAGTCGATGTGGTGTTTGGGACAAAATTGGGCTGGGATAGAGTTTGAGTAATTCTATTTCAATCCTTTCTTCGTATTTTTGTTCTTCCTGATTTTTTAGACGCACTAAGGAAATGTGATTCTAAAGGTCCTTTTCCCCTTTCCCATCTCCATATACCGGACAAAGCGTAAGTTTACTTTGCATTTATTATATGGTCGTTATGTTGCTTGTTGGTTTTATTCTAATTTTGAAAATAGGAGTGTTTGGAGGTCTAAAGTTATTCTGAAGAGAGAAACTTGGTTACCTGGATCACCTAGATGAGCATTCGTAATCCGACACAAAGCAACCCGTCCTGGAATGTTTCGCTATACAAATTTTCTTTGTTATGTTAGGGTTGAGCTGTATTTAGTTTCCTGGATTGGGTGGATTATTCCCACCTTTATCCAATATTCAGGTTCATAGTTCTCTGCATGTTACTGTTTGTGGTACAAAATCAAGCTGGTAGCATGAATAATTCATAGTGGACACTAACTGGAGTAGTCCAAGAGGAAATTTTTATGAAATGTATTGATATTGATAGTTGTAATTTTACAAAGACTATTAAAGTGAGTTTAAATAGCTGAAAAGATGAAGGCTAACTAAACTAAATTTGGTTAATCCGACCAAAACAATAATGACATTTAGGCTCTGTTTGATAACATGGATAATGATAATAAAAACAACTAATTTGGGTGATAAGAGGGAAAATAAGTTTAGGGATGTGGTGAGATGCTCTCCATCTCATGCTCATTTTTGTGATCATATGTCCTCCATCCTCTTTTGTGTTTTGTGGAAAAAAATTCTTTGGGTGGGAATTTCTTCACCCCCACCCAAAGCATTTTTTTACATCGAAGAAACCAAGAAGCAAGATTTAATCTCACCACATCCCTTATTCTCCCACTTCTCACAAAAATACATTGTTTTTCCTACTATTTTCCATCTTGTTATCAAATGGAGCCGTAATGCCTCAATCAATTGAATTGTTTAACTAGGGAATATTTGACCAAGACTACAAACAATACTAAGGTTTAGTAAGATCCATTAATTAATCTCATCCCATAGACCATTGAATTCTTAATTTTCAATGTCCAGCAAGCAGGGGTAGCGTCTCTTAGCCTCTAGGCATGGTAAATAGGCAGGGTTGGTATTGTAGGCAAGGTTTATTTGCATGCACAGACTTGTATGGTATTGCAGACACAACTATGTTATATTTCAAGCCACGTAACTCATTTCATTTTAATTTTGTAAGATTTTATGGCAAAGTCACTTATATAATTCTTGGATAATTTGCCTGTATTTTTTTGTATTAATTGTCCCACACAACACATGGTTTGGCAGGGTAGATTGTCTTTGCACAGAAGTAGGCCTTCCGGAGGCAATTTAGCACTTACGGTGAATTCAGAAATAGGTGCAGTTTTGGCTGTTATGAGGAGAAATGTAAGATGGTGGTGCTGATGAAGATACCTCAGGTTCTTTTGGCCTGCATGAAGAATAAGCCATCACTTGAGTAATCAGTATGTATGCAATATAGAGAATACTTGTTTTCGTGTTGTTCATCAAGCAAGCTCTAAAGGTGAATTGTTGCAAAGGATAGCACGCCATACGATGCATGAACTAATTAGGTGTATTTTTTTGCACCTGCCTGACATTGATAATACAGAGGTAATTTTCCTTAGTTTCATAGCTATTTGTCTTTGGTGCATTTTCCCACTTCAACATAGCATACATGATAGTTATGAGTTATGACTAGGGCTTTTTTCACTTTGCCCTCCCTCCTCTCCCCTCTCTTCCTCTTCCCCCTTCCCCCACCCACATTTTATATGGAAAACTAGAATTACCCCCCTATTTTCATAACTTCTATGCTTTGCCCCTTGCGTGCGGGGGAATCTCAAATAATTACATAAAGTCAGGGGTTTAAGTCAAATGATTACATTAAAAAATGATAGACATTGCGCTCCATTTTATGTAGCCTCCGGAGATTCCCTTGCACGGAGGGGCAAAGTCTACAATTTTGAAAACAGGGGGGCAAGGCTAATTTCACATTAAGAACAGGGAACGAAGTCAAAAAAAGACCTTGTTACCATCTTACATGACTGTGTGTGTTTGATAAAAAAGTTTGTAATTAGTTGAATGGGCTGCTAATTTTTATGAGAGTTGGAAAAAGAGAGGAGTGATTTGGTAATATTTTATATTACTTTGGGTGGTGGGTAAGAGATTTTTTCCTGTTGGAAATAAGAAAAAATGGAGAACATTTCACCAAATCACCCTTCTCTACTTCCAAGTTCTCATAAAAATCAGTAGTGATCTCAAATCATTTTTCAACTTTTATGTATCGAACTGACCCCGTAAAGATGAATTAATCCTTTTTTTTTTTACTAAACTTGTATTTTTGATGCAGGTCAGTGTGAGAGATGCAGATCACACTTCCGGAAGTAAACAGAAAAACAATGGCAATGCCAGTTCAGAACATGATGACAAGACTTATTCTGTTTAAGTTTCTTCGAATGTTTCAACAGACACATCTGAAGGGGATGGAAATATAATGGAGGCTGGTCAAGGGAAAGAGGCTGCTCAGAGTGGAGACCATCTTATGAAGGAGCCGTATGGGGTCCCGTGCATGGTGGAAATATTTCACTTCTTATGTTCCCTTTTGAATATTATCGAGCAACACAGCGGAATCGGTCCGAGATCAAACCCTATAGCATATGATGAAGATGTCCCCCTATTTGCATTAGGGTTAATCAATTCGGCTATTGAATTGGGCGGGGCCTCATTTGCCCATCACCCAAAACTACTGGCTTTGATACAAGATGAACTTTTCCGCCACTTGATGCAGTTCGGTTTGTCAATGAGTTCGCTAATCCTTTCCACAGTATGTAGCATTGTTCTTAATCTGTATCATCATTTGCGTACCAAGCTTAAACTACAGCTCGAAGCTTTCTTCTCTTGTGTCCTTTTGAGAATCGCACAAAGCAAGCATGGAGCTTCGTATCAACAGCAGGAGGTTGCTATGGAGACACTTGTTGACCTTTGTAGACAACAGACGTTTATGGCTGAGATCTATGTGAATTTCGATTGTGATATATCTTGCAATAATGTATTTGAAGAACTCACCAATTTGTTATCAAAAAGCGCTTTCCCGGTGAACGGCCCTTTATTTGCAATGCACATTCTTGCTCTCAATGGCCAATTCGCCATGATCCCGGGCATGGCCGAAAGAACATTCAGCGGGTTGCCAGCTTCGCTAAGTCTTGAAGATTACCAACCGTTTTGGCTCGTGAAATGCAATAACTACGATGAACCTAGTCAGTGGGTCCCATTTGCTCATAAGATGAAGTTCATCAAGAGGAAATTGATAATCGGAGCTGATCACTTCAACCGGGCCCCTATGAAAGGTCTTGAATTTCTCCAAGGAATGCATCTTTTGCCCGATAAACTCGACTCACAAAGTGTAGCTTGCTTTATTCGGTACACAACCAGGTTAGATAAGAATCTTGTTGGGGATTTTCTTGGAAATCACGATGAATTTTGTATTGAAGTGCTTCACGAATTCGCTCGGACTTTTGATTTTTCCAACATGAATTTGGACACTGCATTGCGGGTTTTATTGGAGTCTTTTAAATTGCCTGGAGAGTTGCAAAAGATACAAAGGGTTCTTGAGGCCTTTGCGGAAAGATATTATGAACAGTCACCACATATCTTGGCCAACAAAGATGCTGCTCTTTTACTGTCGTATTCATTAATATTGCTTAACACAGACCAACACAATGCTCAGGTGAAGAAGAAGATGACAGAGGAAGATTTTATACGTAACAATTGGCACATAAACAGAGGGAACGATCTCCCTCGTGAGTACTTATGTGAGCTTTACCACTCAATCTGCATGGATGAGATCCGCATGACCCCCGAGACAGGTGCCGGCTTTCCAGTGATGACATCAAGCCATTGGATTGGTCTGAAGCACAAATCGAAACAATCCGCTCCGTTCATCGTCTGCGATTCGAGAGAGAATCTCGACTTTGATATGTTTAGAATTCTGTCGAGTCCCACTATTGCCGCCCTCTCTGTGGTTTACGATCATGTTGAGCAGGAAGATGTTTTACAAACATGCATTGACGGGTTCTTAGCCGTTGCTAAAATTGCAGCTCGCTATAGGCTTGATGATGTTTTGGATGATTTGGTCGTATCTCTTTGTAAATTTACAACCCTTTTGCTTCCACTATCTGTTGAAGAATCTATCCTTGCATTTGGGGATGATACTAAAGCTAGAATGGCGACGGTGGCAGCTTTCACCATAGCAAATAAATACGGTGATTATATACGCGGTGGTTGGAAAAACATTCTTGATTGCATTTTGGGCTTGCACCGGCTAGGCCTTGTTCCTACCCATTTGGCCAGTGATGCAACCGATGAGTTGGACCCTGCACCTGAACTTGAGTGAGGGCAAGCTGCTGCAGCTCCCCCGCGGTTTACCATAAGCCTTCTCTGATCACTTCTCAAAGGTCATCTAGTTTGATGGGTTGATTTAGCCAATTCTTGTATCTTGATGCAGACGAGCCAGCCCCACAACCTATGGAAGAACAACTTTTAGCTCATCAACAGTCTCTTCAGGCAGTTCAAAATTGCCACATTGATAATTTTTTTACAGAAAGTAAGTTTTTGCAAGCCGAGTCCCTGTCACAGCTAGCACGGGCTCTCATCTTAGCTGCGGGCCAGTCCTACAAGGGGAATAATTCTGTTGAAAATGAAGACATTGCGGTTTTTTGCTTGGAGTTGCTGATTGCAGTGACGTTAAATAATGGGGATAGAATTATGCTTCTTTGGCAGGGCATTTATGAGCACATAGCCAACGTTGTACAATCAGCTGTAATGCCTTGTAGCTTAGTTGAGAAGGCCGTGTTTGGCCTCCTTCGTATATGCCAACGATTACTCCCTTACAAGGAGAACTTGACCGACGAGCTACTCAAGTCTTTACAACTGGTTCTAAAACTCGACGCTCGCGTTGCTGATGCGTACTGTGAGCAAATCACAAATGAAGTTATGCGCCTTGTTAAGGCAAACGCAATGAAGATCCGATCTCATGTGGGGTGGCGCACCATAACCTCACTGCTCTCCATCACAGCCAGGCACCCAGAAGCATCTGAGGTTGGGTTTCAGACCCTCGAGTTCATCATGTCTGATGGGGCTCACCTCTTACCGGCGAACTATGTCCTGTGTGTGAATGCGGCTCGGCAGTTTGCTGAATCCCGGGTTGGGAATATTGAACAGTCAACTAAATCTTTGGATCTGATGGCGAATTCATTGGTCTGCCTCGTTCGATGGTCTTGCAAGACAAAAGAAGCCGTAGGGGAAGAGGCTTTGGCTCTTGCGAAAATTTATCAAGATATCAGTGAAATGTGGTTGAGATTGTTACAAGGACTTAGAAAAGTTTGCATGGACCAATGAGCAGAGGTTTGTAACCACTCAATTTTGATGTTGCAAAGGTGCTTAACCGGAAGGGATGGTATCCATATTCTGAATGAGCTTTGGTTACAATGTTTCGATCAGGTGATCTTCACGTTGCTTGATGAAATTTTGCAAATAGCACAGGATAATTCCCCAAAGGAGTATCGGAACATGGAAACGTCGCTATTTTTGTGCTTGAAACTTTTGTCGAAAGTCTTTTTACGGTCGATGGAGGATCTTTATCAGTTGAGTTCCTTTTGTAGACTATGGGTTGGGGTACTTGATTGTATGGAGAGATATATGAAGGCTAAATTAAGAGGTAAAAGGAGTGAGAAGGTACATGAATTAGCACCTGAGCTCCTCAAGAACACCTTACTTGTGATGAAGACTCGAGGAATTCTTGTGGAAAATGATTCCGTTGGTGGTGAAAGTTTCTGGCATTTAACGTGGTTACATGTGAAAAATATCTCCCCGTCTTTGCAGTTAGAAGTTTTCCCCGAGCACAATATAGCAGGGTGTAGTCCGCTCCCTGATGGGAATTTAGTGGTTCAGTCTAGCGAGATGACGACCTGAAAATGTTTTCGGATTTGGACGGTTGATAGAATTTTATTAAGTTTCCAAAGAGTAGTAGCACCATTTTTGTTTATGGTGCTAAGTGTATTAAGGGTAATGATTTTTACATCAAGAACTGGTCAGTATCTTGGCAAATATTTGACGGTTTGGCTGGTGCTTTCACGCAATTCTCGATTTCTTGTGGCATATGTAAATTTTGAGATTACATTGCACCAATTTTTTATTTTTCTTTGTAAAAATAGTTGTCTTATATTGAGAATACATTTGGGTGGTTTTGTGCCAGATTCTTGATGTTTTTTCTTTTCTTATTTTAGATCCATAGACGAATTCACCTGCTATTTGTTTTCTTGCATGTGCTTATTTTGCCCATGATTTGTAGGTTATGTTGTTGAGTTTACGTGGAATTACACTAGACTAGATAATTTATAATTATAATAATAATATTATTATTATTAATAACAATTATTATTATAATTACTACTACTACAAAAATTTAATTGACGTGAATATAATCACAAATTAATTATTTTTTTAGTATAATCTATATTCATCATTTGTGCAACAAAATAAATATATGAATTAAATGATAGATACTACAATTCAAAAAACAAAAGAAGAGACAAAAGGAATGTTGATCACATATACAAAAATAATTTTGATATTATATATCACAATCAAATAACTTTGAAAATACAAAAAATAAATAGATTGGGATACCAAAACCAACAGCAAGGACGGATCCTGGATTTTAGTATGGGGTGAGCCGGTAATAAAAGGTAACTTTGTTAAAAAAAATCCAAGGAAAATATTTATAACAAAAAAATAATTTTCGTTTTGCCTTTCCGAGCATAAAAAATTCCAAAATTAATGGCGTGTTTGGCTTGAAAATGTATGCAGCTAATTTTTGCCCAAATTTTAATTTCAAAGTTTAAGATTGGGTTCCCAAATATACAAGGAAATCAGTAAAAATACATGTGACAATTAATGACTAAACTAGAGGAATTAAAGACTACATTGATGAGAGTTTTTAGAGAATAAAAGATTAATATAGCAGACAATGAACAATAATACAATTTCTACCTTGTGTGAATTTCAATCCTTGCAACAACAGGAAAATACAAGTTAAAAAATATTAAGCAATAAAATTTTATCTTTATATAATATTACTTACTTTCAATGGAAGATAAGGAGTATTGAGTAATAAGTAAATAGACATATTAATTATAAGTATTAGTGGGCTGAGCTATATTTTATACAAAAAATTCATGTTGAAGTATCAAAATACATCAATTTAAGCGCTAAACAACTCATAATTCAAGATGAGCAAAGAGTAAAATTTTCGTAAAAATAACGTGGAAAAATCTAAATTATATATTATGACCTACTAAATCAATCTTTTTCTAAGATAATTGACTAAATTACACACATTTCAAAAATTGACATGGACAAATATTCTGTAAGGTGGCTGCACTACTGAGTGACAATTTTTAGTGGCCGAAACCTTTTGTTATGAAAATCATTTTTATCCCCTACGGACCATTAATGTCGTAATTTTGGTGAACAACTAGACTTAATCTTTTATAACTGTTAGATCATATGACTGAAAAAATATAATTTTTTATAAAAATTTATTTTAAGTTCGAATAGTTGCCAAAACAATATAATTATACTTATCACCCGAATAATTTATAACATTAATATCAAGTAGTTTAACTTTTCAAAATAATATTATGTCCCGAGAAAAAGGACTTACCTCCCTTTCATTATCCATTCCATTCAAGTTCGTCCAACATGACTTAGTTCGAGACTTTAACAAATGAATTTTTTTCACAAAATTTGGTGCGGATTATTTTGTAATGAGTATATTATATCCATAAAATTTTATCAAAAAATTAAAACCAAAAGTAGGTATAGTAAAATTTTGATACATATGTTCATTTTCAACCGTTAAACTTTAGACGACCGTTTCACTCACTTATTTATTTGAATTTTTTGTTGAAAATTTGTGAAATTGATTTACTCATTATAAAAATAATCTCCATCAAGTTTTAAGAAAAAAATTCATTTATTCAAGTTTCAAACTAAATCTCATTGGACGAACTTAAATAGAAAAAGTAACATAAGGAGTTTCTAACGGCATCTATAGTGGGTATGATAAATTGGCAAATTTACCATACCCACTACTACATCGGAGATAACTTAGAGCACAAATTTAATGCTGTATATTATTAATAATAAAAAAAATCTACCACATGCCTAAACTTTATTTACACAGTTGTGCCTTACTTGTATAAATTATACGAGTGTCCTTTACTCGTTTAAAAATAAATAAATAAAATTAATTAATGCTTTATATGACTAAGCCACAACCGTGTAAGGATTTCTTTTTTTATGCTAAATGAGAAAGAGTTAAAAAGAATAATAGAAAACTCATACAGTTACGATAGGATGGTATTATTTACACCCTCAAATGTGCCACAAATACCAACAATTAGAATTTTACTAAAATATATTTTAACACTTTTATTTATCACAAATACCCATTCCATTACCTGATGTTATGATAATGCTTACAAACACATTTTTTTTATTTAAGCCAAGTTTATGTGAGTGCATTCACATTTCATTAGACGAATCTTATTTGAAAAATATTTCAACAATCTATTACCCGATGTTAAACGAATTCTTATCAACAATTTTTTTTATGTTAGCAAAGTGTATGTAACTGCACTCATTTCTCATTATACGAACCTTACGGGAGTGTTATTGATAATAACTTCACCATATAGGAGTGTTTGTGACAAGACGAATATATGTGACAAATATGATTGGTATAAATAACACATTTATGACTGATTTTTCACACTTTTATACGAATGTGTCTCATTCTTACGAGGCTTTTTTAATTTTTATTTTTTTAAGTTAAAATTTTATACAAGTTTTGCAGAATTACATAACTATTTTTTATATTATATTCGGTGTACTTACTCAACAAATTTAATGTCAAATTTATAAATTTGTGGATAAATTCACATCCACGTTGTGGATGCTATAATACGATAATAAATAAAATATGTAATACTGTTGAAACTTTCCTCGCTCAACACAGCGCCTGCCCCACACGTCCAATACTCTTGTTCTAGCACACCAAAAGAGAAAATGGTGTATATCAGCACAACTCTCATCTTCATTTTACATTCATCTACCTTTTGATCCGTTTGCACCCAAAATATATATATATATATATATATAATTACGCAGCAGAGTGATGATGGCTGTACCGGTAACACCACTGCCGGAGCACGTCAACACGCTGCCGTTGCCTTTGTCGGAGCAATTATGCCGTCCCTTCTCCTTTGCCGAGATCTTATCCGCAACTAACAACTTCGACGATTCATTGGTTATTGGGCAAGGCGGATTTGGTAAAGTATACAAAGGGGTCATCGACAACGGGGCAAGTATCGTTGCTATTAAACGGCTAAGCTCTGCGTCTAATCAAGGAGATTCCGAATTCAGAACCGAGATTGAGATGCTCTCAAAATTTCGGCACTCTCATATTGTGTCTTTAATTGGTTACTGTTATAGTTCCACTGAGATGATCCTTGTCTATGAACATATGGTCAACGGGTCTCTAGCGGATCACTTGCACAAAATTGGCAAGTATGGTACTAGTTCTGATTTATCTTGGGTGCAGCGTCTCAAGATTTGTCTAGGAGCTGCTCGTGGCTTGGATTACCTCCATACAGGTACTGGTGTCATACATCGGGATATGAAGACTTCGAACATCCTGTTAGATAAGAATTGCGCAGCTAAAGTTTCAGACTTTGGTTTGTCTAGAATCAACCCAATTGATCAGTGTTGCACTCATATCACCACAAATGTAAAAGGGACAACGGGGTATATGGATCCAGAATATATGTTGACCTTCCGATTGACAATGAAATCCGATGTCTACTCTTTTGGGGTTGTACTATTTGAAGTGTTGTGCGGAAGGCGAGCGGTGGATTTTACACTTGATGAAGAGCAATGGAGTCTTGCTAGGTGGGCCCAATGCTGTATTGAAAACGGAACGCTTCATCGTACTATCAATCCTAATTTGTGGTCGGAAATCTTGCCTGAATCTTTGAAAGAGTTTGTGCGAATTGCAAATCAATGCTTATGTTATCGGCCGAAAAAACGACCTACAATGACTCAGGTCGTGAGCTCTCTCGAGTTGGCGTTGGCATTGCAGCTAGGACACAAAGATTCTTCTGCATTTGAAATGGAAATTATTTGTACAACTGAGGCAGATGAAATCATAGAAAATGCTGACTCAACAATGGTACAAGAAGAAAGGCAATCGTTTACGTTCTCGACAGGTAAGACCATACTGATTATGTATTATGTAAGCAATGCTACTCGGTGAAAAAAATTCAGAAAGCACAACTCAAAGTATCTTTGAACCAGGCGATATCATTTATTACTTTCTTTTTTCCAGACTCAAAAATAAACGTGGTTCAAATTTATTTAAGATACAAGTTACAAAGCATTTTTCTGATTATGCAATAGGTTTCAAATTAGAGAAATACTATTAGCACAAAAAAAAAAATTCCCAAAAGTTACTAGCCACCCGTAGTTTTCAATTGATTACTATCATTCATGGTCTTTTCAATCACAGATTCCAAAACAAATGTGTATAGTATTTTTTTTCAAATTAGGTGTCTACTGTTCCTTTTTTTCAGTTTCACGAAAATATAATATTTTTAATATAATTAATAGTTAGGAATATGGTTTTTAATATTATAAAATGTGTAGTATTAATATATGTATTCATTTGGGGAAAAAAAAGAAGACTAAGTTAATAGTCCAAATTATGTATGAAAAGCGACCTGGTTATTACCTTTGTATATTCAAAAGTGAACAATGCACTTTCCAGCAAAACTCTTGGACTATCAATATTCAATATTGCCATTTGAGTTACTACATATTTTGAGAGTTGTATTTTAGACAATGTCTATACACACAATTTTTATATCTATAGATAGCCTTTGAAAATATTGTCCGGTTTCGCTTTTAATTTTGCCTTCGCCTTTTCGTTTTATTGATTTTTTTCATAAAAAAATATAGTTAATTGGGCATGGTTTAATAGTTCTTCTTTTGTAGTCTCTAAAAGGAATTTTTTTTTATAAAAATTGAGTTTGTGAAATAAAAAACAAAATATTTTAAAGTGATGTACCGGGAAATTAATATATTTCCCCCTTTTAATTTATACTTTAGATAGTATATATTATTGTTGTTGTTGTTGTATTATAATTATTTTATTTTGAGTGTCTTCAGATTCTCCTCATTTACCGCCAGTTCTTGAAGAGGCTTCTTCCTCCTCTTCCGTGCCTACAGATGATGGTCCATTACCTGCAATAGAGGGCCTCCAAATTTCTGGTGAACCTTTTCTGGGACGGGAGCTACAAGCAAGCGGGTATTCTATTAATGGAACAACAAGTTGTAACTTTATTTGGGTGCGCCATTCAGAAGATGGCTCTGTTAAGTACATAGATGGGGCAACACAACCAAGCTATCTTGTTACCGCTGATGATGTTGATACAACCCTTGCTGTTGAAGTCCAGCCGTTGGATGACAGAAACCGAAAAGGTGAACTTGTAAAGGTCTTTGCCAATGAGGATAGAAAGATCACTTGTGATTCGGAATTGCAAAACCACCTACTGGAGAACCTTTATAACGGCCATGCTACATATAAGGTAACCATGTCTATGAGATATATGGGGATATGGGAGCCAGCTACTTTGTTGATCAAGCAGGAAGGTTATAGCATCAAGCGTAGTAGACCCAATGCTGCTATAGTCATTGAGAAATTCTCACCGTCCACAATAGTTAAACTTACGTGTGGAAGTACTACGGAATTCTCAATAATTGGTATTGGGGATGTTAAGCATGTTTTGCAAGCTGATGAAAGCTCACCGCAAGATATAAAGTGTTCAAGAGATGCAATTGTTCTCACCATCAGACTATTTGTCATTCGGGCTGGTGAGAAAAAGAAAGGGAAGAAAAGAGGTTTATTCTTTAACAAGTAGGGAAGGCACTAAGTTTTTCCACACAGTTCCAATCGTGTGTGTGATTCACTAGAGGAGTTTGGAGATTTTTTCTTCATTTATAGCCCACCCCATTGCTCTTTTAGTTAATTTTGTGTACAAGATCTTCTATATTTTTTTACCACAAGAAGGAATCATCTTTTGTTGTATACCCATATTGATGTATGTGGAAATCATCTGAACAAATACTAATTTTGGTGTCCGAATCATCAAAGAGTGCTTCTGGTTTATGGTTGCGATGATAATATTTAATTAATTCATTTTATGTGTTCATACCAATTATGTTCAATGGAATGAAATATGTTTTCCTTTTGAAAAGGGAGGGGGGGGGGGGGATTAGGGGTCAGAAGTATGGAGGATGTATGTTCTGCGTTCTCAGTCAAGTCGCGGTGGAATTGGAGGTCAAACGAGTCCTTGTGGGTTAATTTCATGAATAAGAAATTTGAAAAGTACAATGAAGGGCAAAGAGTTGGGGTGGGTCTGTTTCTTGGGGCAGAATTGAAGCAGTGAGGCAGAGTGCTGATGCTAAGATTGCTTGGGTGCTTGGTGAGTTTTTGGAAAGAAAAGTGGCTTCATCGCTTAAAGTTGATCGATTTATTTCATCCTCCATTGCATTTGTCAACTGTTACTGTTAGGGTGGTATTATCAGATGTCTATAAGTTTGATCAGTGTCCTGCTCTACTCCCTCCTACTGTGGTGGCTCAGACTAGGAAAATGGGAGCCAATCTTTCAGATCAGGACCTGTGCATCTGGACTGCAACTTCCGATAGTAAATTTTCTTCAGCTTCAGCATGTGATTGCAGTAGTAAAAAAAGGAGTTGCTCATTTTTCAGCAATTTGGTGTGGAGTCAATACATTCCTGCCAAATGGTCTATAGTGCTATGGAGAGCTCTTAAAGGTAGGCTTCATCTAGGTGATGTAATTCAGAGAATTGGTATTCAATTGGCTCCTAAATGTGTGTGCGTTAGTGAAGTTCCCCAAAGGGGGTCAGTAAAACATGTGTTTGTGACTAGTGCACCTGCTCAACCGCTTTGGAAGCATTATAAACACATTTTTGGGATATATAGTAGTTGTATGTTGCTGCAGCTGAAACTCAATGACTGGTGGATCACTAAGACCAAGTCTCGTGGCTTGACGGAAGTCGTTGCTTATGTCCAAGTGTGTGCTGGAAACTGGGGAAAAGGAAAAAACAAGGCTAAATGTGATGGTGTGGTGCTATCTAGTGAAACGCTTGACATTAGAGATAGGCATACTAGTGCAGCAATTTTAGTTAAATGTGCAAGGAGTGAAATTGCAGTGCTTAAAGAATTTGGCTTGCTGAATGTAAGTGTAGCTGTACCTAGATATAATGTTACTTAGTGGGTGAAACCTAGTTGTGGCAGATACAAGTTAAACTCTGATGGTTCCTCAAAGGGTAATCCAGGGCAGAGTGGTGGAGATGCTATACTAGTATACTTGATTTGAACCCGTTCTGTTGTTATGCTTTTGGCTATTGCGGATTGGTGTGGAATAATTCAAACTGACATGGCCGCTGAAGCAAGAGCTGTACTTCAAGGATTGCAGAAATGTGTTCTTGGTGGTTTTCGTTGTGTAGATATTGAAGTAGATTCTCTGAAATTGGTGCATATTTTGTGTAAAAAAGCGTGGGTTCATTGGAGTGCTGTATATCATTATATTAGAAGTATCTGGAGATTGCTGGAGTAGCTTGATTACATGTTGAGCCACACTTACAGAGAAAATAATATAAGTGGTGATTGCTTAGCATATTCAAGCTGTAAAAGTCAGAAGAATTTATGTAACTGAAAATTTTTTTTAGGTAAGCTTTGATATTTTAAAATTCGATCAAATTTTAAATAGGTAAATTAGATTTCATAATCCGTTCAAAAGATTGAGATTTTGTGGATGTTGGGAGTCTTGTGTTGAATTACACAGTTTAAATTTGACTAATCTCTTTTTAATCATATCTCTCATTTATTTTTGGTTGCTAAAAGATCATCTCCGACCGTCTTTTATTTTTTGTTTTGTGTAAAATTTAAATAATTTGTAATTTTTTTTTATCTTTAGCAGTCTTTTAAATTCTAAGAGCATCTCTAACTGTAGTGTATAATTTTGATTTGTGTAAAATTTACACGTTTTGTCAAAAAAAAAGGTGTGTAAAATACAAATTCAATTTACACAACAACCTCAGATAATCTCGTGTCTATTTTTCCTCATCCCGTATTTAGAAATAAATGGATTTGAAAAGTAAGGGAATAAATATAGGATAAGTTCCACTTGTGCATATTTAATTGGTAGTTTAATATTTACACAAAAGTCTAAAACAAACTGTTGGAGTACAAAGCTCTACAAAATTTATACAAGACGATTGGAGATGCTCTGAGTTTATGTAAAATAGTCTGCGTAAAATACACTCCCATTTCAAATGTAAAATATGGATTTTAATAAAAATTATATATTTGAAATCTGTTCATCAATAGCTACAGATCAAGATCCATTGTGACATTAAAATTATTTATTAAAAAAAACAAGAAAAATAATAATAATAAATTGCTTAAATCAATAGTTAACATATGTTGGAATCTTATTGGTTATTTCAAAATTTACACAACACTTTATAAAAATACCATTGGTGCATATTTATTTATTTATTTATATTTTTTTGTATAGGTTAGTTGACACGTATGATTTTCAACTTAATTTTTACACTATAATTAGGGATACTTTAAAACTTTCTCCTTCTAATTAAAACACCTAAATGGATTAGAATCCCGCTCAAACTCAACTTATATTAGTATAGTTTGATAACATATAAAATACTCATGAAAATTTATAAATTTTTTAAAAGAACACTTAAATAGAAAAGCACGAGATTTTAAAATCACATATTTTAAAATAACATATATCAAATATCATAATAGTAGAAAAAAAAAGTAATACACAAATGTTGAGTATCGTTATATTGTGCCAAATCATACACATTGTATATAACGTGTATAGAGTGTTAATCTGCCATAAACAACGTGCATATATGTGCTCATGCCATGTAATTGCAGAGCATTTTTCTACCTTTCCATTATCTAGAGCCCATTAAACACCTTATAACAAGTTACTTGTAATACCTCGTAATATAATTAGTGTAAATTAGACACATATTTCTTGGTTGGGTATGGACTAAATTGTAAAGTTGCAAAAGTCCAGGGTTAAAATAATAAAGTTATGAAACTTCAGAGTTAATTTTCATAATTAAATATAAAGTTAGATTTTTATTTCTTTAAGTCCACCGACTCCACTGCCTAAATTGTTCCACCATTTCCATTATTTTGTTTTCATTTTTCCTCGCCGAGTGACAATAAGAAAAAAGAAATAGGTTGGGAACTTTTCGTCTTAACAATTGGTCATCAAAACTCTGCCGAATTGAGTCGAACCTTAAGGAAAAATTGTTCTATACATTGAGGGCTACGCAACGGTATAAGAATTTTATAATTGTGTTGGTCGGGGTTTGGGTATCAACTCAAATTTCATTATTTGGGGCTAAATATTCTGAGGTAGGGTTTAATTATTTTTAAAAGCTGATAGTATAATTTTATTATATATGAATTATCGTATTTTAATTTTCTTTATTTTAAGAATTATTATATGATGAGGATGATGATATTTTGTGATTTATAAAGCCATGTGTATGTTATTTGAAGCAAGATATGCCATTATACTTAATACATTTGTATTATTTGATATACATGAGATATCCCTTAGATGTATAAATATTGTATATTTATGAAATTAATTAATTGATGAATTATATACATTAAGAGACATGTATAGAGATTTGTTGTGATTATATGGCATAAGTTGTTTCAAATATTCATTTATTAGCATGTTATGCATACTGTGCATCGTCATTGTGTCAACCGAATTCTTGGAAACTTTTTGGCAAGCTAAGATTATTCTTATGGCTTATCATGTGGGCATATATCTTGTATCTATGGTGCCGAAAGCTTCTTATATTTGCTGAATTATTCTGGGATGTGATATGGTTCTGTGATGGGTTGATATGATTATTATTGTGGCTCTTCGATGATGAAGGGAATATGTATTGACTAGTGCTTGCCGATGTGAAACTAAGTAGAGCTCGGTGCCCTTGGGTTGAAAATCCTTAAAATTCCGGGGAACAGCAATGAGGTCGGCTGTCTAGAGTCAGCGGTGAGTAGCCCGAAAATCTAGGCTTCGGCAAAGCACTAGTGATTTTGTGATAAGATACGGATGGACATGTGGTCAGATTCTATTATGATATGATGATGATCTTTTATGGGCCGGATGATATTATATTGTGATTATGTTCGACTTATTCTCTGTGGCGGTTAGGCCCGCTCTTCTTCTTATGATTATGGTTCGGCCCAGTTTCGGTATCTCTTGGGGGCAGTCAGGCCCATTGTTATTATTATTATTATGATTCGGTTCGGCCTCGATATTCTTTCGGTATAATGGTTGATACAAGGGAGGTAACCTGCATATGCACATGCATGCATTGTTTTATTGGTTGAGCCATGATTTATGATTAAATAGTTAATTACGTTTTATACGTAATATTGCCTGTTATACCTCCATACTGAGCTGTGAGTTCACCCCTTTTTATGTAAACAAATTCAGGTATCCAGGAGACGGATATGACGGAAGGAACAACTTGGTCGAGAACGAAATAGAGGATCTCTGATACTGACTCATTTTTGTTGTATAGGTGTGTACATGGCAAGCCACGGCTAGCTTGAGTTGTTGTTTACTTTGTAATACATATTAACATAGTGTGTATGTTTTTTTTGGATTTCATATCTATGTATAGATGTATATTGCACTCATGTTTTATATTGTCGCTCGTAGCATGAGTATCAGGGTTGTTTATTCCAGGTTATGTGGTTTTCTTGGATTTATTTTTTATTTTTTATTATTTATTATAAACCTACTTTAGCTCGTCTAAGGTGAGTTAGTAACGCTCCAGATCTTAATTACAGGTGTTATTCTACTAATTAAGGTGGGGGTGTTACATTACTAAATAATGTTGTTAGATGTTTACCTTTACCATTAATTAGATTAAGATTAGTATATTTTTTTGAGCTGACTTTGACTATTGCGGGTTCTTCTTATGCTTAGCCAAGCAATTTCCAAGGCACACTAATACTTAAGATAAGGATAGATTTTAGTGTTCGAAGAAGATTAAAGATATTAAGGACTGAACTCAAATTTAACTTTTTTTGTATAAATATTCATTTTTTAATGTATTAATACTTAAACTTGAATCTCTCCTTTCTAATGAGATATAATAATACGTGAATATTTTTCATATTATCAAAGAATATAAAAAATGAACAATTTATATGAAAATCATCTTTGTGAGAATTAAATGATCATTTTTAAAAATGAAACCGAAGTGTAAGTTAAAGTAATTTTTTTTTGACATGTAAGTTAAAGCACTTATGTTGCAGAGCATGTAACAAATATGATGCTTGATTGTGAATGAGAATAGATTGGGATAATCAAAGTCAATGAGTCTTCTTTAAATAATTAGACAAAAAACAAATTAAAAAAAGAGAGAGAAAAAGGTGGAGAAAAACTAATGAACTTTCCTCTATGGTCTTGCATCATCATTTCTCAAATATTATTTGATTGAATTTATTTTGTGGAAGGAATCTGACATCTTCCTTAGATAATGACATTCTTTATTTTATCTAGTATTGCGGTCAAGCTGGCATTAATTGAACATAAGGAGAAAAATGCAGGTATTGAATTAAGGGAGATTTGCAATTTAGTACCCAAAGTTTTATTATAATTGGACCTTGATACCCATTTTTTTACATATTGGCATCTTGATACCTATTATCAAATCAATAGGTACTTTAGTATCTATTTTTCATTGTTCTGTCAAAAAGATGTGAAGTCCTGTTCAGTTCATATTGTAGTAGACCAAAACACCCTTGAGCACATTTAATACACAACAAAGCAAGCAAAAATGCAATATGACCGTTTGCAGCAATATATGACCGTTTAATGCTTTCATCTGCTTATAAATACCAAACCCCAAGCACCACAAAAATAATGCAAATATTTTTATAGTCAATGCTACAATTCACAACAATGGGAGGTGGTGGAAAAGAGCAATGTCAATGCAATCAGGTAACAAGCTGTCATATTTAAAACATCTCAAATACAATGAAAAGTGCATTACAATAACTGTGTTATTTGCTCTTAACAGAATAACATATGCCAAATGTGTGAGAAAGATGGCCACAAAGCATCACAATGCCCCTGGGTTTACAGCCACTGCTCAAAAGGAAATTGTCATGGCATTATGATGATGGTGACCTCTGTACAAGAAGAAACCTATGGACAGAAGTTCTTAATGTGCCAATACCAAAGTTGTGGTGCATGGAAATGGCTAGAAAATGCAATTTCTGAGGTTGAACTGAAGAAAGCACATGGAACAAGTGCAAGTAGTTCAAACAATTGCTTTCATTGTGGGCAAAGTGGACATTGGGTTAAAAATTGCTCTTGGAAAGCAAATGTATGTCCTAATGGTTGTGAAGGTGTAAGAAAGTTATTGACGTCTACAAAAGAGTGGAGTAAAGGTGAAAAATTTTTAAAGTGTGTAAAATGTGGAAGTTTTGAATGGTTAAAACATGCAATGGAGAAGGGTGTAAGAAGTAATATAAAGGTGAAGATAGAAGTCAATATAGATGATTTATGTAACACATATGACAAAAAGATGAAGTTTCCGTAAAAACATGTAGATTGTAATCGAAATTAATGTGATAATAGACCATGAATGTAATAGAAAATGTCATAACACAGTTAGTAGTTACAAAAAAAGATAACCCAATATGATGTACCACAATTGGACTATACATTGGCAAAAAAAACATAGTCCAAATGCACTACACATAACAAAAAAACTGTTTGTTCATTCAGTCTTAAAAAAAAAGGTCCAAATGCACTCACATGTGCAAACTTCTGTTTGAGCTATTTAATTCCCATCCATAGTTGTAGTTGTCCACATATGGGGTTGGCATTGAAGCTGCTGCCCTTGATGTAGGTGGATAAAATATTCTACCCCTGCCCCTTCTTCCCCCTCTAGATGATGTAGCTCCTCTACCCCTGCCCATGCCTCTAACTGTTGGTGCAGGTGGGATGGAAACAACTGGGATGAAAGGACCTCCCACACCTTCTGTCTCAGTCCTCCTCCTTCCTGCCCCATTATTGTAATAAATTTAATGTTTGTAATTAATGTATGTGTATTAAATCATACATTTGTTACCTGCAACTGTTGGTGCTGCTGGGCCTTTGCAAGTCTTTCGGTTGTGTCCTAAATTCCCACATTTGCTACATTTCTTCCTCCCATTACTTTTTTCTGCCACTACCTCATCTCTTCCTTTCATTCTGTTGTTTCTAGGTCTCCCAGGAGGCCTATAAAGTGGGGGAGGAATGACTTTTTGTTGGGGCTGTAAGTATTATAACAAAAAACAAAGTAAAACAATGCCCCTGACAGTTTCACTAAGTGATAATAAGAATTATAAACAATGACAAAACAATAAACAAAGTAAGGACATATTTGTAAAATAACCTCTTTCCAATATTTGGAATCCTCAAAGGGAACTATGTATCTTTCATATGTTCTTTTGTAAGTATCAATAGTGAAGTAAGGATTGCAGTACCTGAAATAAAAAGCATTTAATTCGGTTAGTAAGAGATGCATTTAAGATGAAATGATTTGACTAAATGAAAAGCAAAGTGATACTTACTTCTCCCACTGCTCCCTCATTGGCAATATAACACACATAGCATGCACACAAGGAATCCCACTTATTTGCCATTCTTTACAGCTGCATTCTTGTGCCCTCAAGTCAACTGTCCAACTAACCCCATGCTTATTAATTGCTACATGCATCCAATCAGTTGTGCCTTCTGTAGTGTAGTGTTTATACTGCCTTTTCAACTTTTCAATTTGTTTTTCAACCCTAGGAACAACCACTTTTTCACCCATCTCATCCCTTGCTTTCACCCTCCTCCTATACATCAAAGACATCACCATGTATTGGAACTTCTCAACCAATCTCACCAGTGGCATGTCCCTCAGATCAAGAATCATTTTGTTGAATGATTCAGAGAAATTATTAGTGATGTGCTCACACTTGCATGTAGTGTCAAAGTAGGCCCTCACCCAACTTTCTTTGTCATTGTCATCACTGTATAACCACTTAAAAGCCTCCAAATCATCCTTACGAATCTGCTTCATCCACCTCTCATGCTCTTCTATCTTATAGGACTTAGCTGCCCCCCAACTCAAGTGTTGCATGTGCTTACCATTGTGCTTTGCTTTGAAATTTTTATACATATGCCTAAAACAATGCCTGTGTGGACTCCCAGGAAAGACATCTTTAACAGCAGCCAACAACCCTTTACATTTATCTGACATGAAAGTTATTGTATCCTTATGTTGCATTAGGTGAGGTTTCAATATTTGAAGGAATTGGGACCATGAGTCATATGTTTCTCCCCTTGTTACATACATGGCTACTAGAAATAAGCCATTGTTCCCATCTAGAGATATTGCAGATAACACTGCCCCACCATATTTGCCCTTCAAGAAAGCCCCATCAAGCCCAATGAGTGGCCTACAACCATTTAAAAACCCATCTAATGATGCCTTGAAAGCAATACAACAACCCACAAACCTGTTATCAACTGGATGCCTCAACCACTCAGCCACACTCCCAGGATTCTTCTCAAGAATTTGCCTACATATCTCTGGACATAACCTGTAGCTTTCATCATACTTCCCATATATGTTCTCATGACATTTAAGTTTGGCATTATATGCAGAATCATAACTAATTTTCACCCCATGTTTGCTCCAAATCTTAGCTATTATATCCCTGGGTTTAAAAAATTTGTGGTTTCTTATATCCTCCTCTATCTGACCTGCAATCCACCTAGCATCTGCCATGGAATTCTTGCATTTATCATCACTCTTACAAGTGTGTTGGCTCACATACTTTCTCAACCTAGCCGTGTGCTCATGTGGCAACTTTCTCACCAAGACTCTCCATTTGCAACTTGGATCTTTACAATGTAAATCTATTTGTAACTTATTATTTTTTCTCTGCTTATACTCAAACTTTTTAGTTATTGCATGCTTCCTCATGAACTCCCTACAATCTCCCATTGTATTCCATTCCATCTTCTCATAAATCTCCAAATCATCATTTGGTTCTTTTTCACCTAACTCATTAGTTTCACTATCATCTTCTTCTTTATACACATTCTCAGTTTCCTTAGCAAACTCCTTAAAATCAGCATGTTCCCTCTCAGTTTCTACTTCTAAATCACTACCCTCAATGCCCTCATCTTCAGTACTATGATCACTGTCCTCTTCAGTACCCTCATAATCACCATCACTACTAGAATCACTACTACCATTATTAGCTTTATCCCCTTCTTCAGCCTCATACCTATCCCAATCCCATTTTTCAAACCCACCACTCTGCCTATCATCATCACTACTATAAGAAGAAGCTACACTGTGATAATCCTCTTCAGCATGCAAATCATCTATTCCAAATACTGGGTCTAGGGCACTTAATGGAACATCAAACCCCATATTTGGTGTGCTCCCCTCACTAGGTCCACAGTCATTCATTGACATTTGACTATCAAACATAGGAACCATACACATCTCACTATCAAACATAGGCAAATATACATCACATTCTTCCATTAAACTATTCCCTTTATCTACTGACTGTGGTTCATTTCTTTGTCCAGATTGTGGTTCATTTGTTTGTTCGGGGTGTGGTTCATTTATTTGTGGAGATTTAGTCTCAGTAAATTGTGGTTCATCATCAGATAACGAAATAGGGTGTTCTGAATCACAATTGAAAGGCAGTTTCATTTTCTCCCTAAGTCTAGGTGATCTTCTGCAAATGATCGAGGGGTGTGGTGTGTTTTTTCTTGGTGTTCTGAAAGGAGCATTTGGTTTTCCCATAATCCTGAAATTGTTTTGCATGCATGGGAATTATGAATACAAACACATGAGTGGAAAAATAAAGTACAATAACAATTAACAATTAAACGTCTATGATAACAAAAAGCAAAACATTTGGGACCACATGCTGTAATTTATCCAACATTTGGGACCACAAACCCTAATTTTTTTCACCCTTATGCTAACAATCAAACGAATATGCCAAGAATCAAACTAAAATAATCGCACAAGCAAACAAAAAATGCACAGAATCATTTGCATAAGAACAAATTTTTGGAAGTAAGCCCTAATTTATAAACCGTAATTTATCACGTTTATAATACACTTATAAACCCTAATTTATAAACAACTATACACTATCACTCCTATATAATACACTATAATACCCTAATTTTCAAGCATACATACCTGTTTTGTTATCCTCGCTATCCTTCACTCAAACGGATCAAATTCTTCAATGACTTCTGCTATCCTTCAATGATGGTGTAAATCACTTCCAAATATAGACGTCGCGAGTTTGCAAACCACTTATTTCAAGTCATCGTGAGTGATTTTTAGTATAAATTGGTGACTGGAAGAGTTATAGAGAAATTAGGGTTTTTTTTTTTGCTCTGATCGTATTTTGTGGGGGAATTGTTGTTGTTGAAACAAATGGGAGAGATGGGTATGTTTTGGTTAAAGTACAAGGTCAATTTAGGTATAACATGTCACAATTATCATTGACTTAACGGCATCAAACGGTCAATTGACGGAAATGTGGAAAATGGATACCAAAGTACTTATTAAATTAATAATGGGTATCAAGATGCCAATATGTAAAAAAATGGGTACCAAGGTCCAATTATAATAAAACTTTGGGTACTAAAGTACAAATCACCCTTGAATTAAAGAAGAATTGCAATCGATCAGATGTGACTAAAATCTTTTTCCAGTAAATAAGTAAATTAAATAATAGCATTGCGTGACTAAATTATTATGAGATAAAAATAAAGTTTACAAATATAAATATTAAGAAGATAATATTAAATATATAATTCCGACATTCTAATATTTTGTTAATTAGAAATTTAAGTTGTGTTTTTAATTTATCAACCATCCATCTCGTGTTTTTAGACTAGTTTAGGATTTAATTAGAACTAACAAATTGTGACTAACGTACGTGTCCAATCTGTCGTAGACAATGTGCATATATGTGCTCTTGCCATGTCATTAGAGGGCATTTTTCTACCTTTTCATTAGCTAGCGCTCATTGAACACCTTATAATTAAACAAGTTATTGAAAAAGGTTGTTAGATTTTTACTTTTACCACCCATTAGCTTAGCTAGATTAAAATTAGTATATTTTCCCAGGTTGACTTTGACTATTCATAGTTCCTCTCGTGCTTGGCCCAGCAACTTCCAAGGTACACTAACACCTTACCCGACCACTTTAATTTGTAATCCCCCACCTCCACCGAAATATTTTTTTTAATATAAGAGAGGGATAGATTTTAGTGTTTTGAGAAGACTAAAGATGCAGGGGACTGAACTCAAATCTAAACTTTTTGTATAAATACTCAATCTTTAATTTACTAGGGCTTAAGCCTGAATCTCTCACCTCTAACAGGATACAATAATATGATATTTTTTATATCATCAAAGAATATAAAAAATGGACAATATATATGACAAACGTCTTTGTAAGAATTAAATGATGCATTTTAAAAAAAAATGAAATAAAACAAAATTCATAATTTATCATCTATAATAAAAACTCCATCGCATTGAAATATCAAATTAAACACAATAATACTCATACAAAAAATATACACCCAAACCTCCTCTCTCACTCTATTGAAATATCTCTCTCTACTTTATAATATCTCATCCTAACAACTTTTATTTTTATTTTAAAAATTGAATTTTAGTAAAACTTGTGCTTTTTGAAATATCTATATCCAAAATCCATTGTAAACAAAAAATTGTATGCAAAAATTTCAAGACTAAAGATAGTCATTGATCTAATTTTTGAATTTCTGTAGTGTGATATTTCGAAAATTTGTTTACACATTTTATGTTTTACGGTGATTTATTAATTATTTGAAATTAAGTTAGTTAATAATTTTGTTTTTCATTTTACACAATACACTATTATTAAGTATTGATATTTTTTATTTAACTGTGCCCGTCCAATTCAGTATACAAAAGTCAACACCAGTGTGCTAGCCAGCCCCCACACGTCTTAATACTTTTGTGCACATAAAAGAGAAGGCTAAAATGGTATAGTAACCAACAACCTCAATCTTCTTCATTTTACATTCATCTAGCTTTTGTTACGCGGCAGAGTGATGATGCCGATACCAGTTCCGCCACTGCCGGAGCACTTAAACAAGCTGCCGTTGGATCCGCCGGAGCCATTTTGCCATCCCTTCTCCCTTGCTGAGATCTTATCCGGGACTCACAACTTTGACGAGTCATTGGTTATCGGGCAGGGCGGATTCGGTAAAGTATACAAAGGGGTCATTGACAACGAGACAAGTGTTGTTGCTGTAAAAAGGCTGAGTTCCACTTCCAAGCAAGGAGATTCTGAATTCAGAACCGAGATTGAAATGCTTTCAAAACTTCGACACACTCATATTGTGTCTCTGATCGGTTATTGTTACAGTTCTACTGAGATGGTACTTGTTTATGAATATATGGTCAACGGGTCTCTAGCGGATCATTTGTACAAAACTGGCAAGTATCGTGGTGGTCCTGCTTTATCTTGGGTGCAGCGTCTCAAGATTTGTCTAGGAGCTGCTCGTGGCTTGGATTACCTCCATACAGGTACTGGTGTTATACATCGTGATGTTAAGAGTTCGAACATCCTGTTAGACAAAAATTGTGCAGCTAAAGTTTCAGACTTCGGGTTGTCTAGAATAAGCCCAATTGATCAGTCATGCACTCATATCAGCACAAATGTTAAAGGGACAACGGGGTATATGGATCCAGAATATCTGTTGACCCTCAAATTGACCATGAAATCCGATGTCTACTCTTTTGGGGTTGTATTATTTGAAGTGTTGTGTGGAAGGCAAGCGGTGGATTTAAGGCTTGATGACGAGCAATGGAGTCTTGCTAGGTGGGCCCAACACTGTATTGAAAAAGGAACACTTCATCAGATTATTGATCCTAATTTGAGGTGGGAAATTTTGCCCGAGTCTTATACAGAATTTGCACGAATTGCAAATCAATGCTTATGTTATCAGTCGAAAAAACGTCCTACGATGACTCAAGTTGTGGCGTCACTCGAGTTAGCCTTGGCATTGCAATTAGGACATAAAGATACTTCTGCATTTGAAATGGAGTTAGTTTGTACAAGTGAGGCACCTGAAAACATAGAGAAGGTTGATTCAAAAATGGTGCAAGAAATGGCTATCAAATTTGGGAGTTGTGATGAGGATAATAAAGATATCCGGCGGTCTCAAGTGAAGCCTACCAAAAGAAAGGCACTCAGAAAAATGTTGCAACTGCTTATGTTTCGCACAGTTCGTGAGGCACCAGGTAAGACCATATTGATTGAGCATTTGCTTGTATGTCTCAAATTATGTTTCTATTTGGCCGTGAAAAATTAATAATTTCAATATAATTAATGGTTAAGAAGACCAAGTTAATGTTCCAAATTATGTATAAAAAGTGAATTGGTTATTTTGTGGGGTCTATTCAAAAGTAAAAAATACACTTTCTAACACATTATTTGGACTATCAATATTGTCATCGAATTTGGTACATACTATGTGTTACAGTATTTTAGACAATATCTACGCTTGGCACACCGTGTGTATCCGAAGATAGCTTTTGAAAAGATGGTCTCCAATGGTTCCCTTTTTAAATTTTCTCTTTTCTTTCATTTTTTTCCCAAAAAATATATTAAAATTGGGTCTTGTTTAAAGATCCTGTTGAGTAGTCTCTCAAAGTGCAAGTTATATAAAAATTGAGTTGCTTATGCCATGTATATACAAGGAGATATAGACAAGCCATTGGAGAGCATCTTTTTAATTTTTGATTGTCTTGCATCCATTGAGTGCCTCATAGACAAGTCATTGGACGGTATGTTGTCCTTCGCCATTGTTGGATCTTTCGGGGCTTATTCAGTCACTAATTTGTATTGAAATTTACTGCCTTCAGACTGGTGTTTGTTGTGGGAACATGAAGTTTCATAATTCTGTTCAAGCCACATGTATAATACTGGCTCTGATTAATTCTAATGCTGTCCCATTCCCATTCAAATAACAGTAGCCCAGCTTCAAGATCCTCCACCAGTAGATGGCAGAACTCGAGAAGGTTCAGGCGTCAAATTAAGGAGCGGCACCTCAAAAACACATATAGATAGGCCCGAAGAATTCTTGTTTTCAGACCTTGCTGCGGCCACCAACAATTTCTCCCTGGAGAACAAGATTGGTGCTGGTAGCTTTGGGAAAGTGTACAAAGGCAAACTACTAGATGGACGAGAGGTCGCTATTAAAAGGGAAGAGATGGCCAGTTCAAAGACGAAGAAATTTCTTCGAGAGAAAGAGAGCAGCAGCGCATTTGATTCAGAATTGGCTTCCTTATCTAGGGTTCATCACAAAAACCTGGTTAGGCTAGTTGGGTTTTGCGAATCAGGGAGGGACGAGGAGAGGCTCTTAGTTTATGAATACATGAAAAATGAAGGACTTTACCATCGTTTGCACGACAAGAACAATGTGGAAAAGAGTAGCAGTCCCTTAAATTCTTGGAAGATGAGGATCAAAATATCATTAGACGCTGCACGTGGCATCGAATACCTGCACAACTACGCAGTTCCTCCTATAATTCATCGAGACATCAAGTCTTCTAATATATTACTGGACGCAAATTGGACTGCAAGAGTATCTGATTTTGGATTATCAATGATATTAATGGGACCAGAAACTGATTATAGTTCGACCAGGACAGTTGGGACAATTGGGTACATGGACCCAGGTTACTTTAGACTAAATGTGTTGACAACAGAGAGTGATGTATATAGTCTTGGAGTCGTGTTGCTAGAGCTCTTGACAGGGAAGAGGGCTATATTTAAGAATGGGGAAGATGGTGTTCCAACTAATGTAGTGGATTTTGCAGTACCAGCCATTATAGCCGGAGAATTGCCCAAGGTTTTGGACCCGAGGGTTGGATCGCAGCTGGAGGAGAATGAAGCAGAGGCAGTAGAGCTAGTTGCTTATACCGCAATTCACTGTGTGAATTTGGAAGGGAGAGAGAGACCTACCATGGCTGACATTGTGGCGAATTTGGAGCGAGCGTTGGCTTTATGTGGTAATAATAGCCATGGCAGCAGCATCTCTAGTGGCTCAATCTCCATTGATTCAGATTAAATTTGAAAACATTATACCAAATTGATTTTCTTTTTCTGGTTGCTGCTACAATTTTTTGGTGATTTATTTTGGTTATATTTTTTGCAGCGTGTAGATAGTTGGGCTGTAGGTTGTTTGATATAACATGAGCTACTTGTAGTGTAGGATTTTGTGAAAACTGACAGCCACAAGAAGGATTTTTACATAATTTATTTTCTCAAGGGAAATTAACTAATATATTTTGTTTGGTAAAAAAAAATAAATGTAATTCATGAACCACTTTGATAGTAAACTTTTGGTTTTCTAACTTTCCACGTGAAATAATTTTATGAAAATCAATTTTGTTCCATGTAACTAATAAAACACATCCTTAATTATTTATATTTATTTTTCAATGAATCAGTCACCATCTTCCCTCTTGTTTATTCAAAAGAGGTTGAAGGGGAATGAATGGGGTTGAAATTTGTATGTAACTATAAATTTGTATGCGATCTCATCACAAAAGTTGTGACGGTCAAAGATAGGTGCTATTTTTATTTTTATTTTGGTTAAGAGTCAAATATAAGTGTTGAAAGCAAGAGTTTTGTCGATGAATTGTGTTTCTACATGTGCGCTCAAAATTTTAAGCTCGTTTGGTTCGAGTTTTGAGAATTATTAATGGTTATTGTAGAAAAATAAATTGTACTAACATTCAGGATCTCTTGCCAATGTTTAGTTGAAGAAAAATAAGTTTAGAGATATCCTACATCCTCCTTTATTTTTAGATAGCCTGTGTTTGGTTCATTGAAAACCTTATGTATGTAAAATTTGTTTAAGTATTGAAGTTTTTTAGTTGATATAAGTAATCAGTGGCCAATGGCCAAAAGTTATGTATCCCTGTTTCATTATATTTTAGTTGATCACTTGAAGAAGTAAATACAATTGCTGGAATAATTTTATATATATATATATATATTTCCGCCAAATATAGATTGTCCAAGTATAAGTTAAAGTTAGTAATCAAAAGTCAAGTCTTTGTAGTCTCTTTTAAACAGTGTATAACATTTTCTCATTCTTTCTAGCTAATTATAGTTTTTTTTTTCGATTTTCGAAAATATTAAAAGGAAAGTTCCAATGGATGCACACAAAAATAATGAAATTCTAGCATCCCAACTCAATTCTGGTAACAAAGTTGAACTTGACGTGATTAATCCTCTCATTTCTCAATCATCACATGCATCTCCTTATAACTTAGAATCTCCTATGCCTTGTTTATCAAATCCATTTTCCCATCAATTCAAATCAAAGCATGCCATCAAATCAATTTCCAATGAGTTATGGCTTTCACCCAACCAATTTTAACCATCATTTATAACAAGCATGCCCCTTCCAAGGTTTAATGAATTCTCCAATATTTCCTTTTGAAACCCAAATGCCAACGCCCTCTAAAAGAAAGGGAAAAAGCAAAAATATAATCAAAAGTGTCACAACATAGATTATGAGTCGCATCAACCCATTCGTGGAAATTGGACAAAAGAGGAAGACGTGGCTTTACAAAAGCGTGGCTACACATCTCGATTGATCCAATTATTGGAACTGACCAATCAAATGATATTATGTGGAAACGCATTCAGCCAATATGGAAGGAGTACTTGGCGAAAGACATTTTAGAGGACCACCCAATAGGTGGGTTATCCAAACGTTGGTGTACCATTCAAGGAGCTGTTAATAAGTTTCATTGAATATATGAGCAATTGGGGACTCCAAGGAGTGGATCAAATTTAGATGATTTAGTAAGAATATATTTTATTTACTATTTATACTTCAAATTGTTTTCAATGAGTTAATATCTTTTTTCCTTTTCTTATATATAGGTGTTAATTTTTTATTTGTAAAAAAGGGATGCGCATAAAGTGTACAAGGAGATGAGTGCGGACAATAAGCCATTTTTGTATGAACATTGTTGGGATGAATGCAAAAAAAATGAAAAATGGTGTATTCAAATGACTTCTTCAAAGAGGCAAAAAAACAAATGCTGGTAGCCCACCAACTCCAAATGCATCTTCTAGCACAACTGATAATGAGCACATTGCTTTGGATACTGCTGACAAAAATTTAGTTGATGCTAATTGGACTCCTGGACCTCTGGGAAGACAAGATAATAAAGAGAAAAAGAAGATTCAATGCCAAGATAAAAGTATGGTGGAGGTCTTAACCAAAATGCAAGAAAGCATGCAACAACGGTATATTTATAGTCAAGAAGAGTTAGAATTGAAGAGAGAAAACACTCTAATGATGAAGAAGGAATATGAATCACGAGAGCAAGCAATGAAAATGGAAGTAGAGCATAAAGAAAAAGAAATTGCCTTGCAAGTTGAGCTTAAAGATAAAGAATTAACGCTAAAAAGAGAACTACAAAAATAAGCTCAACGACGATAAAATCAACAAAATATTTTGAATCAAGACCTAACCAAGCTCACTTCTGCAGCATGTGTGGTTATGGAAAAGATGTAAGAGAGGATAATAAAAGAGTGAACTGAGGAAGATTTTGGATAACTTTGAATTAATATTGGATAGATTGATAAAGTTTTTTGAATTGGTTATTACCAGGGTTTATTCTCCTATGTTTTTGTTTTGTTTTGTTTTGTTTAATTAGTTTGATTTTTTTTAGGGTTCTTATGAGGATTTTGTTGCTAATTTGTGCTTATTAGCAATCTGAAATACACATGGAGCTCAAATTATGTAAATGGTGTGGTGAATTCGGAGAATTTTGTTTCATTAATGAAATTTTATGTTTTTGCTAGTTTACGGCCAATGTTAGACAGCTAGCTTATTTCATTTGTTGCAGAGAACTATTGATGCAACAATATTGCAGATTTAATATTTACTTTATTTATTTATTCATGAAAGACAAACTACTTGTTTGATTGGAGTACCAAATATAGTCGATTATGATCGATAACACACGTGCTTATCACTTTTTTTGAAGAGCCTAATGGAAACAACATGGAACTGAAATGTAAGGCAGTAGTCATCATCACCCCAAAAGATAAATACAAAAAAATAAACAAAAAAGAGCAAGAATGGATACACCAGTATTAAGGTTAATGGTGTTTTTTTTAACTGTTCGATAATATCATCTGCTTTGAGGGGAACTGAATATATTCACTAATATAAAGTGAACCACCAATTTATCTAATTCATGAAAAGTAGCATAGAAATGAAGTAAAAAGGCCATAGAATAAATTCATTAATATAAAGTGAACCACCAATTTATTTAATTCATGAAAACCAACAATATCTTTGGGAGGAGCATCATCAATATTACAAACTATAAGCTAAAAGAAAACGAATGAGAAAAACTAGAGTTAGCCTCATTCATATCCATTTAATTCCCACAAGTGATCGGTGAGATCTTTCTTCAAACTTTTGTGCACCTCTACGTCTCTTGTTTCAATCGACTTATCATCACATCCACAAGGAATTGCTGATCACACTGTAAATTAACATTCTGATAATTTTTGTTTTTAATAGGCTCCCAATTTTTGGGGTCAAATCCTTGATGATGCTCAATCTCAATTATCATATTGTGTAAGATGATGCATGTCTTCATTATCTTCCCGAGATTATTTGATTTCCATATACGCATTAGACCTTTGACAATATGCCACCTTTTTTGTAACACTCCAAATGCTCTTTTTACATCCTTCCTTTCATTTTCTTATTGCTTGGCAAATAGTCTCTCTTTTGAATTTAATGGCTTAGAGATTATTTGTATTAAGGTAGCATATGGAGGATAGATTCCATCGGACAAGTAGTATCCCATCAGCAGGAACACCATAAGAAAACATCCTTAATGGTGCTATCATTTTTTGCAAAGGACTCAAACCTGCCCTGCCCTGCCCGTTGCATTAACCTTTTGTGTTAAGTAAACATCGTGATCGCATATTGCTTTCAGGATGCGATTAAATAAATTCCCGTCCTTTCGAAAGTGACGTTGAAACATGTCATGTGAATACTTTAAGCCTTCACCACTAAAGTAGTCCCTGAAAATTATCTTATGTCGACTTTTCCTGTCACGAGGAATATATTGTCGACCTAGAGTAAAGCTGCCATGAGGTTGTTTTTTGGACATTTTATGATGGAAGACAATTGGAGGAATATATGTTGCAACGGTTTGAATCATTTTTTTTTGTTAAATTAGAGGTAAATTCAAGGGGATCTTCTCTCTTAATGGGCTAGGCTAATAGGCATTTGGTGATGGATAATATTTTACTCATGGGATGTGGAATGGAGGAGCGAAAAACAATGTCAGAATCGAAATTGGAATCTGAAGCAGCCATTTCTTTGCAATTAAACCTATACATACACAGATCCAAATTTTTTTTTGAAATAAATCATTAAATCATCCATCCAAATCCCACTAAAAAAAACTATACAATTTGAGATTTGGAAAAAAATCCTAAATAAGAGTGTAAAGCTTCATTCATTACATAATTTTTATAACCAGTTGGTGTGCATATCCCAGAAATTGATTTAGAAAAAAAAATTTCAATAAATTCTACATTTGAATTGTTTGTGTACAAATAAAATATGAGGATTTGATCGAAAAGTGTAAAGGGAGAAAAGAATAACTTGATCCATAAATTAAAAAGAATAATCTATCCTAATTATGGTTAAGATTATATTACAGTTAATTGTTGCATGTGTGTATTGAATATAGAATTGGGTGTATATAAATGAAAGCTTACCAACAATAGCAACAGAATGGAGAAAAACAGAAGATAGAAAGTGTATTTATTCTTCACTTTTATGTTGCAGAGGAAAAACGGAATGGAGAAGTATGAAGAAGCGTGTTGTGTTAAATTTTAATATACTCGCAAGTGCACGAATCAATTTATAATATAGCGTATAAGCGAGGTCGATCCCGCAGAGACTCAAACAGTATGTTTTAAATTTTTGTCTTGTTAATCTTTCACTAATCCCTAATCTAGCCAAGAATAATTGACATGAATCAAAGTAATAAAATAAAACAAATAAAATAAAATAAAGGAGAGCAAGTAAATTAAATTAATAGAACTAAATTAAATACTACTAAGCAAGATAATAAAATTAATTAATTAATTGACTAGGGTTTTGGAATCATATATTTAATATCATCTTCCTAAGTATTCATGCGAATAAACTCTACTCTTATCTCGCACTAATTTGGTTTCTCGACTCTATTAGATGCGGAAAATAAAATCATTAAAGTCCAATTAATTTATAAAATTCAATTGTAATTCTTCCACAGCCAAACTAATGTATAAAATCAAAACACTCACTATATCCGTCAAAACACACCCTATATCCGCTCTTAACAAATCATAAGGTGAATCCAACAAAAAATAATGAGAATCCAACTTTATTTTTTATCAATTAAAATAGGCATCCAATAGAAAGAATTGTATTTAATATTAAAGCCATTAAATTGGTACAGTCAATTGGCATGAATACGTGCAATGGAATCAATTAAATATACGCATCCTAACCCTAGCACAAATTTACGCTAGCATAATAAAAATTAAATAACAAATAGAATTAAAAAAAAACTTACTTGACATTAAAATCTAAAATTAAATCTTCAATCTTCTAGTCTTCAAAGCAAAAATAAAAGAAAAGAAAAACAAAGAAAAGAGAGGAGAGAAAGAGGGAGGCCACGGCAGGCACTGCTGCTGCTACTCGGCTCCCGGCTATTGTTGCTGCTCTTCATCTAAATATATAAGCATCAATGTATTTCCTAGTGGGCTTAGGTTTATAATTGGCAGTGGGCTAAAATAAATTAGGCTTGGTCCAATTCTTTGACAAGTGGGTTGACATTTGGTGGCTGAGCTTTTAATGGCTGGTGAGTGTGGGCTTGGGCCTATTAATTTGAATACACTTGAATTTTCGCCCATTTATGCTGCTGCTCTTGCGTTACAATTTCGGATCTCGAGATGGCTGAATTAGAAAAAGTGCTGAACTGAAAAGTTGTAGCTCTCGAAATTCTCTTCAATTTAGGCTCAAGAATCGCATTATTTGGAGTCCCGAGTAAAAAGATATGCCTCTAAAAGTATTGCGCACTTTTAGGTGTCTTCACAAGCTTTAATTTTTCTATTTTTTCTATCTTCTTCAAATCTTTTCTAACACCTGAAAAGCATTAAATATATAAATATTAGTAATAATATATGCTCTTCAAATTATAAATTAACATAATATATTATACCAATTCTTTGGCATATCAAAGAGGAGAGAGAGGTAGGTATATCGTTTTTTCAAAAAGCAGCCACGTAAGATAGCATATAAATACTGCCACGTAGATATAGAAACTCTTTAAAATATGTGTGACACATATGATGCAAATGGTTTTATAGAAAAGACCATTGGAGATGGCCTTACTACCCTACTAAATCCATTATTTAGTTTTCTATTATAGTACCCAACCAATATCCATTAACCCCACCAATACCTACTGTCCATCTAAAATTCATCAAGGGACACTAAACTCACCACCATGGCAACCGAACCATCCCATTTTTTAAAAGAAAATTATATTTTAAACTTTTTGTCCATCACCCAAAAAAATTCTGTTTTTTTCCCATCATCTATTTTAAAACTAGAGTTGGTATCTTTGTACCATCTTGAGTTTGAAAGGGGGTGGGGGTGGGGGGAGTAGACATATATACATCCGGACCACCAAAGTTGACATCTTCACCTGTGCCAGACAATTAGAGCTGACATTCATTCGAGCCGGACAATCAAAGCTTACCTCCTCCCTCGTGTCGAACAACCAGAACCGAACTTCCTCACATGTGTTGAACAACCAGAGCTGGACCTCCATCATGCCGGATCTCACCCCGGACATTAATCACATTAAACCTAGCCGTGTTGGATCTCACCCCGGGTGTCCATTGTGATGTGCCAGACCTCACCCGGAATGACATCTATGACGTGTCGAACCTCGCCCTGAATGGCAATCATGCTGGATAATCAGAGCGCCGAACCTCCCTTGCAAAACAATCTTCACCCTGCATTCATCTACTTTCCAAACTCAAGTTGGTCTATTACCATTTTGTGTTTGAAGGGGGATGTTAACATATATAATATAAAAATGCTAGATGTCATTTATACAGTTACTATTTATAAGAGCTGACTAGCAATCTCTAAATGTATGGGTTTGTTAGGTTTTATATTTTTCTTTTTTGTATCATTCTCATAAACCTATATAAAAGGTCTCCATTATAATAGTTTTATACAATCAATTTAATAATATTTTTCTCTTTTCTATAATCTTAACATGGAGTTTAGGCATCCAAAATGGTATCATTTGATGCATTTATAGGGGTAGAAACAAGAATTTGAGGTGTAACTTAATACAATTTCAATTTCACTTCTTCTCTCTTAAATTAATTGTCTTATTTGGGATTATTTTAATTAGTGATGCATTCCATTTCAAAGTTGGGAAAGATCTAGAAACAGCTACTTCTTACATGAAGTTAGAGAATGAGATGAGTGAGATGATCCGTTACATTTCTCTTTTAAGTGAAATCCAATTTTTTTACCGATGATTTAAACATTTTTTTCTTGAAATAATAAGGAAAAGATGGAGATATTTTCACCAAATTACTCATCATCTTTTTTAACTTTGTGTAAATATTTTTTGGTTTTCTAATCTCTCATCCACAATAGGAAATAAATTCCATCTTAAACCGAAATTAGTGTTTATGAATGTAAACTGAGGCCATTTCTAATGGTATTTTCTATAAATTCATTTATATCCTATGTGTCATGGTGCTTTTAATATATTTCTATATCTATTTAGCAATATAATTACGTAGATAGAAAAACTTCAAATAAAGTTTTTCCAATTATGGCATTTCTATCTTACTTTGTATTTATTTAAGAATGAGAGAAAATTAGTGTGTTTCTTATATCTAATGAGGATATACCATGTCACATTGAAAATTTCTATATTAATTTCTAAATGTAGAAATGGTGATAAAAATTTCCCATGTGACTCAACTTCCATCTCACATAGAAATGGTTATAGAAAATTATATTGGAGCATATTTTTTTAATTTTTTTTTTCTATCATAAATTTTTTTATGAATAGAAATGACTATTAGAGATGGCCTAATGAAGAGGTTATTAGTTGTTATGTCACCGCACCATTGAATTTCTCCTTTTCTGCCCAAAGTATGTACAAGTAGCTGTTGACTCTCACAATTATGTGTTCCTCTTGTCTTGTCTTGCCCAAAGTCGAGCAATAACACTACCCCTACCCCACCTCTTAATTTGATGTCCTGGCCCCACCGCTTGTGAAACGGCTTTTTCATTTTTAATAGAAAATAATTATAAAGGACATATGTGAACTTGTCCTTGGAATAAAAGACCATATTTTTAGAAACTTAGTTCAAAGGACAACTTTGTAATAGAGGGCAATCTTTTTCAATCTAAGACAAAATATTTATTATTTTATTATTTTAATTAATTAAGTTGAATTCCAATATTACCCTTCTTAAAACAAATATACAATTAAATTCAAAATTAAATTAATAAAAATAAATTCAAACTAATTCGAACACATATTACAAGAAATTCAAAGAAGAAGATAACGTAATAATTATTGAAAAAATGTCAAATAATGTAAATTTCTCAAACTAACCAGACATAATATGAGACCGAAGTTGCAAATATATCTGAGCCACTATTCTCTCATAATAGCAATAAAACAAATTAAGTTACGTTGCTCTAATTATTTTTTTGGTAGACATATTAAGCAAGTTACATTTTTCTAATTAATTTTCTGGTAAACATATATTAAGCTGTATCTTTTCAATTCTGAGACATATTTGTTTATTATAATAATAGTAATTAGACATATTATCTATATACTATTTTTTAACACATGTTCTTAGGAACATATATTTTTGGTAAATTGTTTTATGATGTAGGCATTTTAGTTTTTCTAAATATAATGCATTAACAATACGTGTTGACCTACTACTTATACCAGTAAGTAACTGGGTCAGTGTGGGTTTTATCCAAAATTACTCATTGACCACTTTCGAGATTGACCTTTTTATATGTTTTAGAAGTGCGTCCATTTTTTGTGATATGTGTCTTACCATTTGACTAAAATAATTGTTATGGGCCCTTTCAATTATATTAAGGCTAAAAATTAAATTTTAATGGGCCTATTTGTTTAAAGCCCAAGTAATATACACGGTGTCATCACCCTACTCCTTAACTAAAACTATTTTTAAAATTTTCCAGATCCAAAACATTATTGGTAGTTCAACATGCACAATCTTATTCCAAACAACAAGTTTAGCCACAAATCCCCCTTCATCCGTGCTTGATTTGTTCATCGTGAGTTAGTAATAGTGTTATCATTTTTCCATTTTTTAAGTGATTGAGCTTTGAGTGATTGACATCTTCCTAGCATCTAATAATAATCTTCGACATATGAAGTCTGGATCTCATTCAACCGAGGATTCCTTAGTCAAGTTTCGTTAGATTTACCAGTTGTAGTACAACTTGCGTTCCTAATATGAATGGATTTGGATTACGTATCCCGTTCATCTAATCTATATTAGGGTAAACACTTTGGTCTTGGCAAAACTTTTTTCATAATAACTACATGGTATTTTATAATAGCAAAATAACTGGGATAAAACTTAAACTTGGGCATTTTGTAAAAATATTCACGTTTTCATCTACTTCAGCTTAAGCCCTAATCTTTCACTTGTAACGAGATATAATAATATGCGATTATTTTTCATATTAATGATCGAGGAAACGAAAAACAGGACAAACATATATGAAATTACCTTTTCAAGAATTTAAATTATGCATTTTTGAAAATTGAGATGGAGTACGTATAGAAAGGCAAATTAGACTACACTGCTGTGGTTTTCCATTAGATACAAAACCGAAAGATGAAACCATATAAATGTTTTTAAATTACATCACATTCCACTTGTCACAAAGTTGAAACCAATTGGACGAATCTAAAATTGTATTTCTTTAACGGTGCAACTTATAATTCTTCACAAAAATTGTACCCACGGTTGCTCTTGACAAAGAAGGAGACCAGGTAAAGTGCGATGGTTCTTAATAGAATAAGAGCGCTCTCAATGGAGGAGTGACACCATAGTAAAGAGGTCTTGGCCCAAAGTAGAGGTTGTACACATAGATGTTGAACGGTAGTCCACATATGAATTTGATCTAAAAGTGGAGATTATTCAAAGTGGTTGGCTGATCAAATCAATAGTCCCACATCAAAAGTGTGAAGTTCAACATGGTATTAATAAGAATAGTGGATCTCTTAAATTGTACTGAGACCTTTTGAGTTAAAATCTTACATATGTATCCTAAAGGTTGTTAAGTTGGGAACAATATTGATACAATATTAGATCCATGAGCCAACAAATGGTATTAGAAAAAGGTTCATACACCGAGCATAGTATTATAAGAAGGTTGAAACTCCAACCCCGCACAAGGAAATCCAGGAACAAAGGTTGGATCCAACGTTAGAGAAAGGTTTATACACTAAATAAACAAGTAATATCAGGGTGTGTTTGACACGTCAGATTGGAGAGTCGGATAGAATTATTTAATTCCATCCGAACAGGATAAAACAAATCAACGAACAATAAATATGGAATAGGATAAAGTTATCCTATCCTGCACGTCAAACCCATCCTTAAAGTAAACTCGACAATTATGGGTTCCTCTTGTCATGTACATAGCCAAGCAACTTCTAAGTTCCAACCACCCGATAGCCCCTTATCCCACCTTTTAAGTTGTAGTCCCCCACCTTTGGTGAAGCGCATTTTTTTCTTTTTAATTATTATTATTATTATTATTTAATATGAGCAAGAGAAAAATCTCGGTGGTTAAAAAGAGGGAAAGTAACGGGGACATAATTGAATCTGGACATCTTGTATAAATATTTGAGATAATGTGTTATAAGATCTTATTCCGTAATGTTTTATAACTCTACTTAAGGACGGACTCATTTTAATAAAGAGAAGTAGTACGAATTTCATAATTTAGTTTTACAATAAGGACACTTTTCATAATATTAATTTATTTTAAGGAAAATGATAAATGTTGATAGACAAAAATACCCTAATATAAACCTTTAAGCTTGTTTAGCCCTAAGATAGCGGGCACGGAGATCCGTTGAGGGTGAAGTTCGCTGGAGAAACAGAGGGGGAAGGAAGCAAACCGACTTTGAAAAATATCTGAGATGGAGGAAGAGGGGGAAAGTTGTGATGCCCCGAATCTCGTTTTGAGATTTTCACCTCCGAGACCCGGTTAATCACGGATGCCGTGTGCGACGGCGGGTTTAAAATATAAAATTCACAACTTCTATAAACTTTTCTCAAATAAAACATGATCCTGTTTAAAAGCTCATTTTTCAAAACCAAGGCATGTGGAGTTTATTATGTTAACAAACCATCCTGTAAGGTTTAAAATCACTTAACACGAGTAATCACATCAAATCCACTCCACATATATAAAACCATTTATTCAAATTACAATACAAATTGTTTATCAAATTATAGTCCGTTTACAATCAAATGGAAACCAAAATGTTTATACAACATAGTCCTTTCTCGAAGAAGGACTTGACACAGACTGTGGACATCAGAGGCCTCTATACACGTACATCATACCCCATCCGAGATGTTATGCCTGCAAAATTGTTAGAAAACGGGATGAGCCAAATCCGGGCTCAGTGGGAACTATATAGATTTTATATAGAAAATACTTTCCTTTAGCGTAATAGTTTGAAAACGTGCAATGCAATGAAATGCAAACCCACGTGCAAGCAACCCCACTAGGATTTCTATCCTAGCTACCCGGAAGCCATTTACCCAACAACCATATCTCTCTTCTAACCATCCATAAGACAAACTCCAAGGAATTTTCATAATCCGAGGAGATCAATTGACTACAGTTGCCTCATACCAAACTATAGCTTCCTAGGGTTTGACAAACTACGGATTATCAACACTCAACCGTAAGTCCACACCATTCTATGCTATCCGTCACTTACGCCATATGTCATAACTATAAGTCAAGTATTCATCATTTTCACTTTAATTATAATTTATTATGAATCTTATACTTGACCTGCCAAGAGGATTCGCCACAAGATCTTAGCCTAAACCGTTACATTATGTCGTACTCTCATTAGGCTAACTCGTTAGCTACGATTTCCCCTTTAATCGTGAGTATATTATATGCATTATGATCTGACTAGCTATTCCGTAATCCGTACGCGTTCGTATATCCATACATCATTTCTAAGTTCAATAATTATTATATCTTTCCACTTTATATATTAATACATTATGAAAGGCTCGATAGTTCTCTACGTGTATCCTGTTCTGTTTAGATGAATCCGCATAAGTCTTTATATCAATTATATCATAACCGAGGCAACACACACACACACACATATATATATATATCAATACGAGACATGATACGATACAATAATAATCACAGCATAATCACAATCTCACAACAACTCTCGTATCACGTCTCTAGTATAATGCCTTAGTTTCACCCCGCGGTCAGTCCAGGCCCAGAACAGAGAATCCAGCGAGTCCCGAAGGATCCAAGGTTCTTATCCATATCTCCTCTAAGTGGGGAGTGGTTCAGGGACTTAGTTCTCCAAGTAGGTCATTCAGAGATAACCCATGCGACGGTCACTTTCCCGGGGACAACACCCCGAATAGTTAACGAGGAGAACACCACATACAAACCACATTAACACTCTGGAGAAACTACAACTTCACACCGATTTGGTCGATACCCTAGTGGGTGATGACCCTCTATGTAGTAGTTTACCAACTACTTCCCGGGGACTCACCATTTGGGAAATAATGGCACACGGGACCTGTTCTTTATCGGCTTAAGCAAAAACGGGAAGATGACTCCAATAACACAAAACTAGGACACATAGTGAGTCCATGTAGCGGTAAGGTAGTCAAGATTTTGTGCACCTTTGTATTTTGACTCCAAAATGATGCTTGGGGATGGGTTTCTCTCCTTTATGAATGAATTTAGTTCAAAACCGTTTTTATAAGGAAATGATTTTGATTCAACTTGATTTTGATCAATCTAAGACACTGGCGGAGTCACCGATCGTTTCTTCATTGATTCCACGATGCACGCATATGATCCTTAGTGGCCTAGCTTCAATACATCGGGCGGCAATCATGCTATCTTGCGAAAGCTATAATCGAACATCACATGATTTTATTGTTATTATCGAGTTCACTACAAACCACATTAACACTCTGGGGGCGATACCCTACCCGCTCACCATTTGCTCCGGTATATCTATGTCCATTGGATCCAGCTCTCATCACCGACTGTGATCCTGCATGGGCGGCAATAGGCAGGAAGCTATATCGCCCATACGTCGCGCATTCCGCAAACAACGTATAATCATCCAATCATTCATCACACGTATGGCCAACAACATATATATACAATCACATAATCATCATCATCATCATCATGATTATCGTTCATCGTTCATCATTCGTCACATCATTATTATCATCGTTAACACAAGCGTCGTCATCACGCTTATGATCCGTATTCCCATCGTTGGTCATTTCACATAATATAGCAATCCTCACAGTTATGTGTACAATGTCATACCATTGCCCATTATTCAGTAAATTGATTCATTATCAATATTTTACGTTTATAAGCGTTCTATGCTAATTCTCTAGCTAGTCATTAAGCCAAGTATCTATTAGTGTGCCCCTCGCTCAATCGGCATTTTAATACAAATCACCTACTTGTTCATGTTCTTAACTAAGGCAATCCATGTCCTAATAAGTATGTTCTATGCGTTCTTAAAGAGTATCGAGGTCATATCCTCGTTGCTAATGCTTAGCACGCTCCACACAAGTCATTAAACCTATATGTTATGGTATATCGCTCTACCGTAATGAGTTCTTGGTCCAACAACCATAGATAGAGTTAAACACTCTCAAATATATACATATCCATGCATATCTAATCCATATAATCTATAATCAACCATAAATCAAGCAGAAATCCCGAAATCCTCTCTAGCCTAGTTCATTCCCTTAGCTACAGTGAGGATACGGCGTGTAGGTGAGAGAACAAGGCTCACAACATGGTAATAGGTGATGATATATGACATCTAAGTGATAATCTATCCATACGCATCATTAATCTAAGGTTCACCTCGCCCAATCCCCATGAGATGCAAATAATATATACTTTTGATGAAAATTCCCAATTTGAGTTCAAAACTCTAATTCAACGAGTAATAATTTGAAAACAAGGGTTTAGTACTAGTGTTCCCACCTTAGAGAAGCAAGACCGAGGATTTGAGGAAGCGTAGAAACTATCTCGCCGAAACCCTAGCTCCAACACGAGCTCCAATAGAGAAAGAAGGCGAGGAAGATGATGAATAGGGAAGGAGAAATCGATTCGGCACTCCAATCTTGTAGGAGGAAGAAGAAGTGGCAAGAATCTCCCTCTCTCTCTCTCTAGAACTCTCTAGAGAGTGGTGGAGGTGTGTGGCTCGAAAATGACGAGTGTTGGGTGATAAATGGGTCAAAATGGGTTAAAAACGCTCAAAACCGACATTCAGGTGAACCATGATCGATCATGGGTCCCCCATGATCGATCATGAACCATTATGGAACTCTTTGGAGGACCTGATCGATCATGGCCCTTCCATGATTGATCATGGCCCTTCCATGATCGATCATGGAAGTCATTGCAACAGCAATTGACTTTCTGAGCCCGAAACGGACCTCGAAACGGTTGAATCTCTACTCGTCCCAAACACGAAAGTTGTAGAGGGAAAAGAAATGAAGATGTGGACAAAAACGAAGAGTCATTTGGACATCGGATGAATAAGTTATGGCCTCTCAAAGTTGGCCAAAAATCAACGAATCGCGAAAAGTCAAAACAAGCGATTATCGCCTCGGTTTCAACCCAAACCACCCGAATAATGTAACGATCACTCCCTCAAACTAAATATACCTAAAATGACATACTAGAACTATCTAGTCGAGTACGAAGGGCTTGGAACCCAATGCACGCTCTTTGACGGAGATTAAGCCATATCGGGCTTAAGAGAAGGTCAAAGCGGAAAAAGGAACACGGGGTATTACAAAAGTATTGTTGATGTGTAGCATTGGATGTGTGCTAAATCTGTTTTAGTATCTTGATATATAGCATTGGATGGGTGCTAAATCTGTTTTAACACATTGATGTGCAGCATTGTATGTGTGTTAAATCTGTTTTAGTACCTTCAGTTTAGTTATATATATTCACCACATTATATATGTTAACTTGTGGTGCTAAAACTTTTTTAGCACCATTCTAGTGTTGGACAATTAGTGCTAAAACTGTTTTAGCACAATGTGATTAGTTACTTTAGACAAAAATAATGCTAAATCTGTTTTAACATCATGTAAACAGTTACTATGTTCTAAAAATTTTTTGCTAAACCTGTTTTAGCACGTTGATGTGTAACATTGGATATGTGTTAAATCTGTTTTAGCACAATAAATTTTGTTATTCTCTGTTTTGTATTGGTGCTAAAACCATTTTTAGCACCAATGTTTTAGCACTGTTGGTGCTAAAACATGAATTTTGTTTTTCTCTATTTTGTAGTGGTGTTAAAATCATTTTAGCACCAATGTTTTAGCACAATTGGTGCTAAATCAGATTTAGCACCAATTCTGATGAAATACGAGATATTATATTAGGATTATTGTATTATTAGTTAAATAAGGAAGACAATGTCATTAATTTACACTACTAATTTGTAAGTGTCTTTTATAATTATGTTATTATTGCAATGGGCTCTTATGCCCAATTGCCCCTAAATATTTACGCTTTCAACAATTTGAACTTACGACCCATTCTAATCTCGGTGGTTCAAGAAGATAGAAGGTAACGGGGACATAATTTAATCTTGGTCACCTTATCAAATATTCACACTTTTAACTACTCGAACTTATATCCTATTCTCCCGTCTTTAACGAGTTATAATAATATGCGATTATCTATATCTATACCAATTATTAAAGTGTGAATGAAGGGGTGGATTTCCACTTTTATTAATTGGATAGGAATAAAATGTATATTTTTTTGAGTTAAAATTCTACTCTATTTCATATTTTGGTTATGAATATCTATTCTACTCCAAATTCTATAAAACTAAGAGCATTTTCAATAGTAATGTATAAAATTGATGTGTAAAAATATGTGGACTAATAACTAATTGACATTTGGTTGATAAAAAGTTATTTTACACATAAATTATACACATTCTCATTTTTGTTCCAATAATTCATATTTATAATCTTGTGTAAAATTATGATGTACCAATTATAAGGAAACACATGAAATATATAATATTCAACATTTTTTATAAATATTTTTTATTTATAATTAAATAGACAAAGTGGGTATTGATTTAGATGTAATATGCAAGTTTTATTACAAAATATATTTTTAATTTTTAATTATACTATTTTGAAATTTTTATAAAAAGTTGGAAAGATAAAATAATGAGGTGGATGTGTAAAATACACACACATTTTACACAAAAGATGATGTGACATATTTTACACAACACCATTGGAACACCAAAAATTATACACAATGTGTAAATTTTACACAAATCTTATGTGGCATAGTTTACATATGCCTATTGGAGATACAAAAATTAACTTTGACTTAAAGTTATATACATTTTATAACTTTTCAAAAAAAATTTAAAAAATTTAAAAAATATATTCATATTGAAGTATTAAAATACATCAATTTAAACGCTAAACTACTCATATGAAGTACACCATAATTAAAGGTGAGAAAAGTGTAATTTTTTTTTTTTGTAAAATAACATTGAAAAATCTAAATTATGATATACTAAATTAATTTTACTATAAGATAATTAACTAAATTACACACATTTCAAAATTTGACCTGGACAAATACCCCCCTTGTCTCTAAGGTGGCTCTGCCACTGAGTGACAAAAAATAAAATAAAATTGGTGACTAAAACCTTTTATTATGAAAATTATTTTTAACCCTAGAGATCATTAGATGATGTTTTGGGTTGAATTTTTAAGTTGAGTTTTTAAAATTTGGTATTTGGTAGAATTTGGAAGTATGTTGAAAAGTGAATTTAGTTTTTGTTTAAGTTTTTTTCAACCAACTAAAAAATCTCATAAAAAAATTTCAAAAAATAATTACAATGGATCTTATTTTATAGATATCAATGAGTAGGTTTCAAATATATATTTTTTATTTAATTTTGATTTTTGAATTTAAAGTTATTGTATTTTTAAAAAAAAATTTAGAGAGAAAAAATAAAGTAAAATAAAATTTAAAAAGTATAAAAGTAAAATTGATTTTAAGTTGAATTTTTAAAATTTAAAAAAATAAACACCCACCAAACATACCCTTAATGTCGTGATTTAGGTGACCACATAATGATTTACACAATCTTTTATCACTATTACAATATATGGCGAAATAAACATGATTTTTCATAAAATTTTATTTTTGGGTGATATAATTGTTAAAATAGTTTTTTTTTTAGCAATCAAAATAATATTATGTCCTTACTGTTGGAACTTTTCTCGGTCAACACCGCGTACTTGCCTACCCAGACGTCCAATACTTTTGCCCCCAGAAAAACTAAAATGGTGTATTACGGTAACCACTTCATTTTACATTCATCTGCCTTCTGATCCGCAACAGAGCTCCCTCTCCTCCGGGACCATTCCCTCGCAGCATGCTCCCTCTAAACTCACACCAGTACCAGTAGTAATAATAAGAACTCAAATCAAATCATCAAAACCCAAAACCACAAATGCTACCCTCAATTTAACTGATACTAGTATATACTTGAAAAGGCCCCCACTTGTTCCCAGACTTTTCTTGTGTGCTCTCTCATATTCCCCCCATCCATTACTAGCTATGGCCAAACCCTAGATCTCTTCCCCAAAGGTAACCTTCCCCTCTCTCTATATATCTATATTGTTTTTGAATCCCTAGAAAGGAGTAAAAATGATGTGGTCGAGCTTACAAGATGGTGTTTTTTTTTTTTTTTTAAATGAATAGTGCATTTAGCACGGGTCAGGAACTAGCGCACGTATACATAATAAGGAACAATAGTTTTAAAGATTACGCGGTGGAGATTGCAAAATGATGTTTTGAGGGCAGTAGTGTTTTTGTCTTGGGCTACAAACTAGTATATATATATATATATATATATATATTTCTGCATGTCTGATTGATTTAATTTGTTGCGCTCATCTTTGATATAAAATAACTATTTAATTCTTTCTACGGCTGAATTAATGAATTATGAAGTAGAGAACATTGACGTGTGTATATATGTATTGATGATTTATGTGTGAGACTGAGGTTATTGATGGATTTGATGCAGTTTTTTGTTGAAAGTACAAGGACCACAGCTGTTTAGTGGGAATAATAATAGATTGAATGAGTGAGATGAGTGGGAGTACGTCGGGCGTGACGGTGGCGTTAGCGGGAGAGGGGTTTCGGGGGCCATCGTTTACGGCGGTGCAGTGGCAGGAACTGGAGCATCAAGCCCTCATATACAAATACTTGGTGGCAGGGATACCGGTGCCTGCTGATCTTATAATCCCCATTCGGATGAGTTTAGAGGCACTCTCTGCTAGCTTTTTTCACCACCCATCTACCGGTAAGAAACTACTATTCCTTTCTATGTAGGAAAATGTTAGGGTTACTCATTTTTTGTATAAATTGATGTGGCAACAACTGCATACAACTGGTGTAGCCACACATTTAGGGCTTGTTTGGTTGTCTCTTAAATTGTGAATTAGAAAATTTACAATTATGTAACTTATGAATTTTTTAGGCGGCAGAGTGAAGATGGCTGTACCATTAACACCTATGCCGGAGCATTTCAACACGCTGCCGTTGCCTTTGTCAGAGCAATTATGCCGTCCCTTCTCCTTTGCTGAGATCGTATCCGCAACTAACAACTTCGACGATTCATTGGTTATTGGGCAAGGCGGATTTGGTAAAGTATACAAAGGGGTCATCGACAACGGGGCAAGTATTGTTGCTATTAAACGGCTAAGCTCTGCGTCTAAGCAAGGAGATTCTGAATTCAGAACCGAGATTGAGATGCTCTCAAAATTCCGGCACTCTCATATTGTGTCTTTAATTGGGTACTGTTATAGTTCCACTGAGATGATCCTTCTCTATGAATATATGGTCAACGGGTCTCTGGCGGATCACTTGTACAAAATTGGCAAGTATGGTACTAGTTCTAATTTATCTTGGGTGCAGCGTCTCAAGATTTGTCTAGGAGCTGCTCGTGGCTTGGATTACCTCCATACAGGTACCGGTGTTCAAGACAGTGTCATACATCGTGATGTGAAGAGTTCGAACATCCTGTTAGATAAGAATTGCATAGCTAAAGTTTCAGACTTTGGGTTGTCTAGAACCAACCCAATTGATCAGTCTTGCACTCATATCAGCACAAATGTTAAAGGGACCACGGGGTATGTGGATCCAGAATATATGCTGACCTTCCGATTAACAATGAAATCCGATGTATACTCTTTTGGGGTTGTACTATTTGAAGTGTTGTGTGGAAGGCGAGCGGTGGATTTTACACTTGACGAAGAGCAATGGAGTCTTGCTAGGTGGGCCCAAAGCTGTATTGACAAAGGAACACTTCATCGTATTATCAATCCTAATTTGTGGTTGGAAATCTTGCCAGAATCTTGGAAGGAGTTTGTGCGAATTGCAAATCAATGCTTATGTTATCGGCCAAAAAAACGCCCTACAATGACTCAAGTCGTGGGCTCACTCGAGTTGGCATTGGCATTGCAACTAGGACACAGAGATTCTTCTGCATTTGAAATGGACATTACTTGTACAAGTGAGGCAGATGAAATCATACAAAAGGTTGATTCAACAATGGTACAAGAAGTCATGCAACCGTTTATGTTGTTGACAGTTGCCGACACATCAGGTAAGACCATATTGATTACGTAAGCAATACTACAAAGTGTGGAAAAAATTCCAAAAGCACAACTCATAGTATCGTTGAACCAATGGATATCATTTTTTACTTTCTCTTTCCCAGACTCTAAAATAAATGTGGTTCAAATTTATTTAAGATACTAGCTATAAAGCATTTTTCTGATTATGCAACAGGTTTCAAATTAGAACAATACTACTTACTGCAAAAAAAATAAAAAAAAAATCCCAAAAGCTACTAACCTCCGGTAGTTTTCAGCCGATTACTATCATTCATCGCTTTTTCTATCCCAGTTTCCAAAACAGATGTACAGACCAAATTCATTTGAACTACTTTTGGAACACTCGTTGGGCTTTATAGCATGTTTTCTTCAAATTAGGTGTCTATTTTTCTATTTTTCAGTTTCATGAAAATATAGTATTTTTAGTATAATCAAGAGTTAGGAATATATTTTTTTCAGTATTATAAAATATGTAGTATTAATATATTTACTCATTTGAAAAAAATAAAGAGCCTAACTTCGGCCATCTCCCATGATCATTTATATTCAAGCAAATTTCTATGTTAGAAAAGAGGAAAGGAAAAAAAATGCTCCAATGGTCATTTCTATAGCTATTTCTATATGAGGTGGAAGAGTGATATAAGAAATTTCTATAAGGGTGCGTTTGATTGCAAGCATGGAATTTACATGGAAAGAAAATAAGTTCCAGGTAATTGAATTGCCTAGAATTGAGTTGCATGGAAAATGTAATTAAATGTGTTTGATTGCCTTAATTTTCTACCCGGAAAATATTGGTTGTATTGTGGCATTTTTAATGTAGAAAAAATTATGGGTATTTTTTTTACATAATTTTATAGTCATGATGGATCTTGTTTAATTGATCTTGATGAGTAGATTTTAAATATAAAATTTTTATTAAATTTTGAATTTTGTAGTTTAAGTTATAGCATTTTTAGTGTAAAAAATGGGTAAAATATTGTCTCGAAAACCGTGCAATTGCATGGAAAATAAAAACTAGCCCCCCTGCCCCCCAAAGAAAATATTTTCCTTGTTTACAAGGAAAATGTAAGTGTGTGAGCAAAAGTTGGAAAATATTTTCCCTAGAAAAAAAAGCCAATCAAACACCTTAAGTTGTCAAATCAAGTGGAAAATGGGTATTTTCCATAGAAAATACTCCCAATCAAACACACCCTAAGCATTTTTACATTTAGAAATAGTGCGAGAAATTTTCGATGTGACATGACATAGTTTTATTGGATATAAGAAACTCACTAATTCTCTCTCATTCTTAAAAAAATGCCAAGATGTAAAAGTAAGATATAGAAATTGAACCATTGGAGAAACTTTATTTAAGACTTTTCTATCTACATAATTATATTGCCAAATAAATATAGAAATGCATTAAAAGCACCATAATACATAGGATATAAATGAATTTATTATAAATACCATTGGAGATGACCTTAGTAGTCCAAAATATGTATGAAAAGCAACTTGGTTATTATGCGGGTGTATTCAAAAGTGAACAATGCACTTTCTAACACACTTTCCAACAACTCTTGGACTATCAATATTGCCATTTAAGATTACGAGAGTTGTATTTTAGACAATGTCTATACATACTTTGCACAATTTTATATTTATAGATAGCCTTTGAAAATATTGTCCACAGTGGTTGCCTTTTTCAATTTTTCCTTTTCCTTTTCTTGATTTTTTTCCATAAGAAAATATAGTTAATTCGGCATGGTTTAATATATCTTGTTTAGAAGTCTCTAAAAGGACAAATTTTATAAAAATTGAGTTTGCAAAAAAAATAAAACAAAATATTTTAAAGTAAGTGATGTACCAGGAAATTAACACATTTCTCTCTTTTAATTTATATTTTAGAGAGCGTATACTATTATTGTTGTTGTATTATAACTATTTTATTTTGAGTGTCTTCATACTCTCATTATTTACCACCAGTTCTTGAAGAGGCTTCCTCCTCCTCCTCCTCCTCCTCCTCCGAGCCTGCAGATGATGATCCATTACCTGCAATAGATGACCTCCAAATTTCTGGTGAACCTTTTATGGGACGGAAGCTACAAGCAAGCGGGTATTCTATTAATGGAACAACATGTTGTAACATTAACTGGGTGCGCCATTCAGAAGATGGCTCTGTTAAGTTCATAGATGGGGCAAAACAACAAAGCTCTCTTGTTAGCGCGGATGATGTTGATACAGACCTTGCCGTGAAGTTCAGCTGATGGATGACAGAAAGCGAAAGGGAGAAATCTCCAGATAGCTTGGACCTAGTGCTGCTATAGTCGCTGAGAAATTCTCGCCATCCACAATTGTTACAATTACACGTGGAAATCCTAATGAATTCTCAATAATTGGTAATGTTGAGCATGTTTTGCGAGCAAATGAAAGCTTATGGCAAGATATAAGCTGTACAAGAGATGCAGTTGTTCTCACCATGAGATTATTTGTCATGAGGGCTGGTGAGATTATTTGTTCTTATATTCTTTTACCGCAAGAAGAAACCAGCTTTTGTTGTATACCCATATAAAAAAAACTAATTTTATTTTGAGTTTTCTTGGGTCTTAGTAAAGAATTTGAGGATTTAGCTGCTTCTGTTTTTCGTGATACATTGAATATTTAGCTTTTAGATGGAGCAAATTCGGCCTAGAAACTGTAAATCACAGCAAGTGGCACTAACTGATGTTTATTTAATGATATTATCATGATGTTATAAAATGGAACAACAACGGGCCACAAAGAAAAATTGTGCACATATCCAAGAGCAGCCTCATATTATTTATTTATTTATTTAATAATATTTTTGCTTTTAAATTACCAGATATATCGATCATCGTGTATATCCCGTGTACTGGTTGTGTCAAAAAGTTACTAGATATGTCACACAGGTTGTACATGCGAACGTTATGGAATAAATGGTGTAATTGCTAAATGACAGAGATTTCTTTTCCAACTAAAGGGTCAAAGGTTCAATCACAATTAGCTATGTTATTATTTTGAAATTGGTGTAATAACCGTCAAAGAGTGCTTCCGGTTTAGAATGGTAATTTTTTGGTCCAGCCGGTTTATAATAATATAGATGTATGTGGAAATCGATAAAACAAAGACTAATTTTTGTGTCAAACCATCAAAGAGCTTTTTTGGTTTATAATAGTATAGATAAGGATGGTAAGCTAGGTTTGTTTTTATGGTTGAAATGATAAATATTTAATAATTCATTGTATGTGTTCATGCCAATTATTTTCAGTGGAAAGAAATATGTTTTCCTGCTAGAAAAAGAGGGGGGGGGGGGGGGGGGGGGGGGGGGCGAGATTAGGGATCAAAAGTATGGAGGATGTATGCTCTGCTTTCTCAGTCAAGTCGTGGTGGAATCTGAGGTAAAACAAGTCCTTCTGGGCTAATTTCATGAATAAGAAATATGCAAAGTACATTGAAGGGCAAAGACTTGGGGATGGTATGTTTCTTGGGGAAGAATTGAAGCAATGAGGTAGAGTGCTGACGCTAAGAGCTTGGGTGCTTGGTGAAGGAAATGTCAGTTTTTGGAAAGAAAAGTGGCTTCATGGCTTAAAGTAGATTGATTTATGTGATCCACCTTCTTATTTGTCAACTGTTACCGTTAGGGAGGTATTATCAGATGTCTATAAGTTTGATCAGTGTCCTGCTCTGCTCCCTTCTAATGTGGTGGCTCAGACTAGGAAAATGGGAGCCAATCTTTCAGAAGATCAGCACATGTGCATTTTGACTGCAAATTCCGATAGTAAATTTTCTTTAGGTTCAACATGGGATTGTTGTATTCAAAAAAGGAGTTCCTTATTTTTCAGCAAGTTGGTTGGACTCAATACATTCCTGCCAAATGGTCTATAGTGCTATGGAGAGCTCTTAAAGGCAGGCTTCCTCTAGGTGATGCAATTCAGAGAATTTATTTTTTTCACTGCGACCACCGAAAGTAAATTTTTCCATGAAAGAAACCAAAAAGTAACAATTAATTTCACCATATTTCTCAATTTATTTTCCATCTTCTCACCTAAATTAGTTAATTTTTTTTTTACTTTCCATGTTACTATCAAACAGAACCTACTTATTTCAAATTTAATTAGTTAGTATTTTTAATTTATACAGTACACTATTATTAATTAAGTATCAATATTTTTTATTTAACCATGCCATTTATTTACAGTGCACTATTATTAATTAAGTATCAATATTTTTTATTTAACCTGCTTGGTTTTTAAATTACATGACCTGCCCGTTTTACTCTTTTTTTTTTTTAACTCTCACTTTCTTTTTTTGTTAAAAAGTTTTGATGTACATCTTTAACCACGTTTTTCACAAAAGTTGAGATGGTCAAACGCCAGTGTGCTAGCAAGTCCAACACGGCCAACGGTATCAGTCAACACCAGTGTACTAGCCAAGCCCTGCACGTCTTACACTTTTGTGTACACAAAAGAGACAGCTAAAGTGGTATATATAGCTACTAGTAACCAACAACCCATCAACTTTTTTTCATTTTACATTCATCTACCTTTTGATACGCGGCGGAGTGATTATGCCGATATTGGTTCCGCCGCAGCTGAAGCACTTAAACATGCCGACATTGGATCCGCCTGAGCCATTTTGCCGTCCCTTCTCCCTTGCTGAGATCTTATCCATGACTCACAACTTTAATGAGGCATTGGTTATCGGGCAGGGCGGATTTGGTGAATTATACAAAGGGATCATTGCCAACGAGGCAATTGTTGTTGCTGTAAAAAGGCTGAATTCCACTTCCAAGCATGGAGATTCTGAATTCAGAACTGAGATTGAAATGCTTTCAAAATTTCAACACTCTCATATCGTGTCTATGATCGGTTACTGTTATAGTTCTACTGAGAAGGTACTTGTTTATGAATATATGGTTAACGGGTCTCTAGCGGATCATTTGTACGAAACTGGTAAGTATGCTGGTGGTGCTTTATCTTGGGTGCAGCATCTCAAGATTTGTCTAGGAGCTGCTCGTGTCTTGGACTACCTCCACACGGGTACCGGTGTTCAAGACAGTGTTATACATCGTGATGTCAAGAGTTCGAACATCCTGTTAGACAAAAATTGTGCAGCTAAAGTTTCAGACTTCGGGTTGTCTAGAATAAGCCCAATTGATCAGTCATGCACTCATATCAGCACAAATGTTAAAGGGACAATGGGGTACATGGATCCAGAATATCTGTTGACCCTTAAATTGTCCATGAAATCCGATGTCTACTCTTTTGGGGTTGTACTTTTTGAAGTTTTGTGTGGAAGGCAAACGGTGGATTTAAGGCTTGATGACGAGCAATGGAGTCTTGCTAGGTGGGCCCAACACTGTATTGAAAAAGGAACACTTCATCAGATTATTGATCCTAATTTGAGGTGGGAAATTTTGCCCGAGTCTTGTACAGAATTTGCATGAATTGCATATCAATGCTTATGTTATCAGTCAAAAAAACGTCCTATGATGACTCAGGTCGTGGCGTCACTCGATTTAGCCTTGGCATTGCAATTAGGACACAAAGATACTTCTGCATTTGAAATGGTGTTAGTTTGTACAAATGAGGCACCTGAAAACATAGAGAAGGTTGATTCAAAATTGGTGCAAGAAATGGCTATCAAATTTGGGAGTTGTAATGAGGGTAATAAAGATTTCCTGCGGTCTCACGTGAAGCCTAGCAAAAGAAAGGCACTCAGAAAAATGTTGCAGCTGCTTATGTTTCGCACAGTTCGGAAGGCACCAGGTAAGACCATATTGATTGCGCATTTGCTTGTATGTCTCAAATTATGTTTCTATTTGGCCTTTCGTAGTTTCGTGAAAAAATAGTAATTTCAATATAATTAATGGTTAAGAAGACCAAGTTAATATTCCAAATAATGTATGAAAAGTGAATTGGTTATATTGTGTGGTCTATTCAAAAGTGAAAAATACACTTTCTAACACATCATTTGGACTATTAATATTATCGTCGAATTTGGTACATACTATGTGTTACAGTGTTTTAGACAATGTCTACGCTTGGCACAACGTTTGTATCCGAAGATAGCTTTTAAAAAGATTGCATGGCATGAACTATACGTACCAATCCTAATTATGGAACCAATTCGCATTACTTAATTTTACCGAAAACACTTGTTTGTTAGGTCTCCAATGGTTGCCTTTCTAAATTTTCTCTTTTCTTTCATTTTTTTCCCAAAAAAATATATTAAAATTGGGTCTTGTTTAAAGATCCTATTGAGTAGTCTCTCAAAGTGGAAGTTATATAAAAATTTAGTTGTTTATGCCATGTATATACAAGGAGATATAGCCAAGCCATTGGACAGCATCTTTTTAATTTTTGATTGTCTTGCATCCATTGAGTGCCTCATAGACAAGTCATTGGACGGTATGTTGTCCTTCGCCATTGTTGGATCTGTTGGGGCTTATTCAGTCATTAATTTGTATTCGGATCTGGTGTTTGTTGTGGGAACATGAAGATTCATAATTCTGTTGAAGCCACAATTATAATACTGGCTCTGATTAATTCTAATGCTGTCCCATTCCCATTCAAATAACAGTAGCCCAGCTTCAAGATCCTCCACCAGTAGATGGCAGAACTAGAGAAGGTTCAGGTGCCAAATTTAAGGAGCTGCACCTCAAAAACACATATAGATAGGCTGAAGAATTCTTGTTTTTGGACCTTGCTGCGGCCACCAACAATTTCTCCTTGGAGAACAAGATTGGTGCCGGTAGCTTTGGGAAAGTGTACAAAGGCAAACTACTCGACGGACGAGAGGTCACATTAAAAGGGGAGAGACGGCCAGTTCAAAGATGAAGAAATTTCTTCGAGAGGAAGAGAGCAGCAGCGCGTTTGATTCAGAATTGGCTTCCTTATCTAGGGTTCACCACAAAAACCTGGTTAGGCTAGTTGGGTTTTGCGAATCAGGAAGGGATGAGGAGAGGCTCTTAGTTTATGAATACATGAAAAATGAAGGACTTTACAATCATTTGCACGACAAGAACAACATGGAAAAGAGTAGCAGTCCCTTAAATTCATGGAAGATGAGGATCAAAATATCATTAGACGCTGCACGTGGCATCAAATACCTGCATAACTATGCAGTTCCTCCTATAATTCATCGAGACATCAAGTCTTCTAATATATTATTGGATGCAAATTGGACTGCAAGAGTATCTGATTTTGGATTATCAATGATATTAGAAACTGATCATATTTCGACTTCGCTAATTGGGGCAACTGGGTACTTAGATCCAGAATACTTTTACTGCAAGTGTTGACTGCAAAGAGTGATGTATTTAGTCTTGGAGTTGTGTTGCTAGAGCTTTTGACAGGTAAGATGGCTGTATTAAAGAATGATGAAGATAGTTTTCCAACTAGTCTAGTGCATTTTGCCAAACCAGCCATTATGGCCGGAGAATTGCCCAAGGTTTTGGACCCGAGGGTTGGATTGCAGTTGGAGAAGAATGAAGCAGAGGCAGTAGAGCTATTTGCTTATACCGCAATTCACTGTGTGAATTTTGAAGGGAGAGAGAGACCTACCATGGCTGACATTGTGGCGAATTTGGAGCAAGCGTTGGCTTTATGTGGTGATATATAGCCATGGCAGCAGCATCTCTAGTGGCCCAATCTCCATTGTTTCAGATTAAATTTGAAAACATTATACCAAATTGATTTTCTTTTTCTGGCTGCTACTACAATTTTTTGGTGATTTATTTTGGTTATATTTTTTGCAGTTGTAAATTGTTGGGCTGTAGGTTGTTTGATATAACATGAGCTACTTGTAGTGTAGGATTTTGAGAAAACTGACAGCCACAAGAAGGATTTTTGCATAATTTATTTTCTCAAGGGAAATTAGCTAATATATTTTGTTTGGTAAAAAAAAAAATGTAATTCATGAACCACTTTGATAGTAAACTTTGGTTTTCTAACTTTCCACGTGAAATAATTTCATGGAAATCAATTTTGTTCCATGTAACTAATAAAACAGATCCTTAATTATTTATATTAATTTTTCAATGAATCAGTCACCATCTTTCCTCTTGTTTATTCATAAGAGGTTGAAAGGGAATGAATGGGGTTTAAATTTGTATGCCACCTCATCACAAAAGTTGTGGCGGTCAAAGATAGGTGTTATTTTTTTTCTTTTTTTGGATCGAGTCAAATACAAGCCTTTTATTACGGATTCTTTTTTTGGTTCCTAGAGACCTGTTACCAACGCAGGTTTGGCAACTAACGAAATCTTTTGTCACTAATGCAGGAACTGACGAAAAAACACGATTTTCGTGACAATTTCTTTTGTTAGTAAAGAGTCATTTTAATGTACTTTATTTCTCCGTGTACGAAAATTGAGACCATTTAGAAATTAATAGTACGGGGGGGCACTTTGAACTTTTATCCAAGTCAAATTGAGTTGCTAGTAGGCTGCTGGCTAGTCCCACACGGCTAACTGCATCAGTCAAAATCCCCACACGTCCTACACTTTTGTCTGCACAAAAAAATAAAATAAAAAAAGAAGGTAAAATGTTGTATGGTGACACAACAACATTTTTCATTTTTCATTCTTCATTTTTCATTTATCGCGGAGTGATGATGCCGGTAATGGTACCGCCACAGCCAAAGCACTTAAATATGCTGCCGTTTCCTCACTTGGAGCAATTATATATGCAGCCCTTTCGCCCTTACCGAGATCTTATATGTGACTCACAACTTCGACCATTCATTGGGCAGGGTAGATTTGGAAAAGTATACAAAGTGGTAATTGACAACTAGACAAGTGTAGCTCTAAAACTGTTGGATTCCACTTCCAAGCAGAGTTGATTCTGAATTCAGAATCAAGATTGAGATGGTTTCAAAATTTCAATACTCTCATATTGTGTCTCTCATAGTTTACTGTTATAGTTACACTAAGATGATCCTTGTCTAAATTTATGGCCAATGGGTCCCTAACTGATCATTTGTACAAAATTGGTATGGTAGTTGTTCTACTTTATCTTGGGTGCAGCGCCTCAAAATTTGTCTAGGAGATGCCCATGGCTTGGATTACCTCCACTCAAGCACCGGTCTGCAAGAAGTATCATACATCATGATGTGAAGAGTTTGAACACTTATTAGATAAGAATTGTGCAGCTAAACTTTTTAGACTTTTGGTTGTTTACAATAAGCCCAATTGTCAGTCATGCATGTTAGAAAAATAAGTGTGTTTTGCCAATTTTTAGAGCAAATCGAATGGTCGATTTTGAAATATTATTACGGATTCATGTTATCCTCCACAGTACATCGAAATGGTATATTTATTTGCTCAAAATGGATATCGGGTGAATGAGAAATTGTCACCAAAAATGAGCTACTTAAAATGAAAAAATAGAGAGTTTAAGAATGGGAATTCTTATATCCCACATTGGGACTTTATAGGAAACTTTGTGGATTTATAAGGCATTACACCTTATGAGTTAGTAATGTTTTATGACACTTAAGGTCCCTACCTCTCGCACATAGGCGCAAGGGGTGCAAATATCGAATTTGGCTTGTGTGTTCCCAAAAAAATTTTTGAATCCGAAAATGACAATGAAATCCGATGTCTACTCTTTTCGGGGTTTTACTATTTGAAGTGTTGTGTGGAAGGAGAGAGGTGGATTTAAGACTTGATGAAGAGTAATGGAGCCATGTTAGGTGACATTGTATTGAAAAGGGAACAGTTCAAATATATTACCCGGTCTCCTGTAAAGCCTACGTATTGAGAGCATTTTGTCATTTTATTCCATTATATGTTTCTTGTTACATTTCATAGGTAAGAACCATGAATTCAACACTAGCTCTATCCTGAGAAGTAAGTAGGTATAGGGATTTATGTAAGGACTTAGGACTGGCAATGGCACAATTTGAATCGCTTTTTTCCACGATTAGTTGGATCATGCATATGTTCAATAATCAACTATTTGCAGTATTCTATCATTAGAAATAATGGTTTTTTCAAAATTTGTATATCCAAACTTGTTTTGGATTTTGCTAAATATGAATAGCTTAAAGAAAAGCAGAAATGTTGATGGTCTCGCCATCCAGCAATTAGAGAGTTCTTTGCATTTTACATTTTTCGGCCCATATATGTTCCTTTACTATTTTTTACTATCTCAAATTAGGAGTCCGTGTTTGACTTTTTTTCAAATTTTTAAGGTTACTTTATTTTCAACACAGTCAATGTTGCAGAATATAACTTACTAGTGTTCAGTGAGGTATATTGATTAAGTCCAAAAATTGGAACTAAACTCTTAATTTGGGATGGGAGGGAGTGTTTTGGAAAGTACACAACAATTTATTACACATAAAAGTTGTGATTTGGAAACTACACGTCAAGATATACTTAAGAAATCTGTAATTTGAATATAAAAATCTGAAGAAAACAGAAAATCCAATGTTTAAGTATAATTTGAGCCTGTTGTATCCATTTTTCAGATCCATTTGGACAAGTTTCCATGTCTACAAACAGAGGTAGTTCTCCTTATACAGACTATAGATAAGAAAGCGAAAGCATTTGTTTTACATAATTTTATTAGATTGAGAAATTGTTTTCTTGTACATCGATTTGTATGGCTATACACTCATTGAAACTGCAAACTTAGACTATGCTAGCCTCTAATCTCAAGCTTTCGTTAGGCTTTTCTGGCGACATCAATGTGTATATAGAATATTTCGCAACATACACCAACAAAGAAACAAACAAATATTAGGCAAATGTGCCACTTAGCGCAAAAATAAGGGTATGGTAGTCAAATAGGAAAGGACGTGTAACATAAATTTATAAGGGTATGGTAGTTAGATAGATAGGCGAGAGCTATATTTCCATGTTATGCTAAGTGCCATCTAAAGATCTTCCTATGTTATAAGTTCAATTCTTGAATTTGGTTTTGGAAAGCATAAAAATTGCATTCATATAGGTACAACAGCTATATTTGTGAGAGGATTGTTATCCAGCAGAAAATAGGGAGCATATTGTTATCCAGCGAAAAATATAAGTAATCAGAAAGAGAAAAAAAAAGTGGGTACTATTGCTAAAAAAATTAGATCTGGGTCTAATGCAGATTATAATTCCAGTTTAGTACTAATTGTTACTTGATTCCCCTATTTGAGCGTTTCCATGTCCTTTTAAATATATATAGTTTGTTTTCTGAATTCGTGATGGTTGCTGCTACAGTTTACATGATTATGCAACAGAATACTGTTTTAGGACCGACCATTTGCTTATCTTGCTATCTGAACGGGGCAGTCATGCACATTGTTTATTATCTTAGTTTACTGCTAACTTTCTCTATATTGAGCGTGAACACATGATTTTGGTATGTCCTTCAGAGATTATAATAAAAGTTAATGCTAACACAAGGATTTAATTGAACATGTGACCTTTGTTGACCTTAAAGTCAATTAATCTTATTTTGATAATAACAATAAGTTAATGTTATTTATCTTGTGTGCTCAAATGATGTTAGCTCTTAACAAATATCTCTACCGACCAAGTTTGACTTCGAACCGAAATCGACAATTCTCATTCAAGCTCAACACTTACTTCAACTCACAAGAAATGCACTCTAATGTCCTCTATGTGCAATACAATAACCACAACCAAGAGAGGATCAAGATCAACAAACAAGTGAAGAAACGTACATGAAAATCAAGCATTTCGAAGACTCGAATTATTAGATTTTATGTAAAAGTTATCATTGATCAATTATGTAGCTCTTAAAATGATTTAACCATGTTAAGATTGATTGAAACTAGTTTTCACTTTGAAAAAACCTTTTACCGAAAACTAGTCATCTTGAAAAATTCACAATAAATTAATATGATTGATTTTTGATATAAAAACTATATTAGAAGTCTTAGAAACCTATTTATAACATTCCCCAAGCATTGGAATCGATTTTGGAGTCAAAATACAAAAGTTAGGAAATTGCACAAAACCTCCCCAAACCAGAGTAATGTAGTCGACTCCATGGGGACCAGAGGAGTCGACTCACTTGAGAAAATATAGCCGTTCAAGATTTCTTGCTGGACTAGTTTTATGCTTCAACCACCCCAAACGGCCATATTATTTCCCAAACTATATATATGACTTCTAAAACACTTTTTGGGCACTCTTACTAGCTTTGAATATTATCTATTGCCAAAAATCATATTTGAGAGTTTTATTTGAAAATATCAAAATCTTCACTTGATCAAATCACCATTGCTTGAGCTATCATTCTTGATCAAACTTAATAACCTCTAGTGTGAGCTTAATTTGTAATCTTCATACACTTGAGTGTTATTGTACTTTAGTGTGTATCACCAAAAACCTATTCTTTAAAATTTAAGAGAGGTTTATCTCTTAGTTAAGCAAAAGGTTTATCTCTTAGATAGCAACATTTGTAAGAATGTGAACACTTATAGAGGTTTGATCTTCACCTGAAAGAAGATCGGTATTAGTGGAAATTCTTGGAGAACTATCCGAGCGCGAAAGTAGGGATTAACAAGCCGAACTGTGTGAACAAAAAATCTTCGACTCCTATCGGTTTTATCTTTATATCCCTTGGTTTATCTTATATTACTATATATTTTTGTGCTTGGAATTACCTTGGTATTTTGCTTGATTGTTTGATATAAACATTAATTATTTTTGGAAACGTTTTTAAAAATTCGATTTAGTTTTAAAAACCCTATTCACCCCCCTCTAGGGTATTTTTTGACCTACAATTGGTATCAAAGGTTATACTCTTGTTTTGATTTTACAATTTTAGAGTTTACGATCATGTCTATCTATCAAGGAACCGGACTTCACGAAGGTTCTTCCACCACTAGACCATTTCTATTTGATGGCAAAAATCGCATGTATACTTTTCTACAAGCTAGTGAATTTTAACAATGAAGGGTTACACTCATTGGACCCTATGAGATTACCAAAATCGATGAAAGGGGTAATGTTACTCCTAAGTCTATTTTCGAATATGATGAGCATGACATTAAGAAAATCCAATTTAATGCTAAAGCTTTAAATTCTCTACATTATGCATTAACCATGGACGAATACAACAAAATCTCGAGTTGTAAAACTGCCAAAGAAATTTAGGATAAACTAGAGGTTGCTCATGAGGGAACCTCACAAGTTAAGGATGACAATATTGACATGCTTGTTCATGATTATGAACTATTCAAAATGAAATCAAATGAATCACTTGCTTCTATGTATAGTGGGTTCTCTATTATCACTAATGCTTTAGATCTTCTTGGAAAGGTCTACTCTAATGAATACAAGATTCAAAAGATTCTTAGAACTCTTCCTAGGAAATAGAGACCCAAAGTGACAGCTATTCAATAAGCCAAGACCCTCAAGACGCTAAGCATGGACGAACTCTTGGGTTCACTTAAAACCCATGAGAATGAATTGGAAAGAGAAGAAGAGGGTGATTCGAAAGCCAAAAAGGCACTAACTCTCAAAGCAAATCAACTAGAGGATGATGAGGAGATGAGAATATGGCCCTTCTTTCTAGAAAATTCATAAAATTTCTAACTAAGAAGAACAAAATTTCAAGAAAAATAAAAGAACTTTGATTATTCATCAAGAAGGAACAATGATCGATCAATTCAACCAAGAGTTGAAAATGAAGAAGTAAAGAAGTGTTTCCATTGCCATCAACTGGGGCATTTCAAAATAAATTGTCCGGTTAGAAGAAAGGAGAAGAGGGACAAAGCTTTCAAACAAGTAAAGCATGCCCTCAAAGGCACTTGGAGTGATTCCGAAGGAGGTGAATCCGATGCCGACTCTAGCGACGAGGAAACGACAAACCTTTGCCTTATGGCAAATGACGATGAGGTAGACTCTATTTATGATTCATTTAGCGATGATAATGTCTCTATTAATAATGATGCACATGATAAGAATAATTATGATGAGTCGTATGAAATGTTTGAGGAATTGCATAGCAAGTTTGAAAACTTATCTAAAAAGTATGCAAGCATCAAAAAGGACAATTTGATGGTTTCTAGCAAGTGTGAAACATTTGAGAAAGAAAATGTGGCTTTGAAAAATAAAATCAAAACTTTGAAAAAAGGAAAGGAGAAAGAAACTCCAAACACACTTATAGTGAAAAATGTCAAATTGCAAGACCAAGTGGATGATTTAACTAATAGTCTAGCCAAGTTCACCAATGGAAGGGACAACTTAGATAAACTATTAGGAATGCAAAGGTGTGTATTCGACATAGTCGGTTTGGGCTATAACCAAATTGAAAACCAAAAAGATTACAAAAACTTTTTTAAAATATACACACCTCATGATCCCACTCATCTTTGCTCATATTGTGGTAGAAATACTCACTATGTGGATCATTATTACTATAAGAATGAAAGTTTTCCTAAGAGGAAGCTTGCTTGGGTTCCAAAAGGAACCATTATATTTGCTAACCCAAAGGGACCCAACACATTTTGGGTACAAAAGGAGAAGTTACTTAAGGTTATAGTGTAGGTGTGCTTGAAAGCCAAAGGTAGCAAAATCAAATGGTTCTTGGATAATGGATGCTCAAAGCACATGACGGGAGACAAAAACAACTTCTTGAGTCTTATTCCCAAACGATGAGGGAATGTGACTTTTGGAGATAACGCCAAGGGCAAAATCATTGGTATAGGTAAGGTTGGTAAGTATTCTACATGTATTGATAATGTTCTATTAGTTGAAGGTTTAAACCATAATTTACATAGTATTAGTCAATTGTGTGATAAGGGCTATGAAGTTATTTTTAAATCCGATCGTTGCATTGTCAATAATGTTAATGATGATTCCAGTTTACTTGTTGCATATAGAACTAACAATGTGTACACTCTTGAGCTTAATGATTTATCACAACAAGATATTAAATGTTTATCTGCTATTAGCGATGTATCTTGGTTTTGGCATAAAAGACTATGATATGCTAATATGGACTTAATTCATATTTTGTCTAAGAAAGAATTAGTTAAAGGATTGTCCAAAACCAAATTTGTTAAAGATAAAATTTGTAATGCATGTCAACTTGGTAAATAACACAAATCTTCATTTAAGTCTAAGAAGGATATTACTATAACTAGACCTCTTGATATATTGCATCTTAATTTGTTTGGTCTTAATTCGGTTGCTAGTTTGGGTGGCAAATTGTATGCTTTTGTTATTGTTGATGATTATAGTAGACTCACTTGGGTGTTCTTTCTCTCCCACAAAAGTGAAACTCCACATGTTTTTACTAAATTTTGTAGAAAAGTTCAAAATGAAAAAGATGTTTCTATTGTGCATGTTAGGAGTGATAGAGGTAGAGAATTTGATAATATTGATATTGAAAACTTTTGTGATAAGCATGGTATTAATCATAACTTTTCGGCACCTAGAACTCCTCAACAAAATGGTGTTATTGAAAGAAAAAATAGATCTTTTCAAGAGATGTTTAAGACTAGGTTAAATGGACATTCTTTGCCGGAGTATTTTTGGGCAAAAGCCATTAACACCGCATGCTACGTGATTAATCGGACTATTGTTCTTAAAAAGTTAGATAAGACACCTTATAAGTTATGGAATGACAAGAAGCCAAATATTGCATATTTTAAAGTCTTTGGTTGCAAGTGTTTTATTTTGAATGATCGTGATCACTTGGGTAAATTTAATGCTAAATCTAATGAAAGAATTTTTCTTGGGCATGCCACTAATAACAAAGCATATAGAATTTATAACAAGAAAAGTTTGGTAGTCCAAGAGTCTATGCATATTGTATTTGATGAGTCCAATCATTTCTCACCCATAGTACGTTCCGATAACGATATTAAAATTATCCAAAAGGTTTAAGATAATCAAATTAATGATACATCTAAGAAAGAAACTTCGAGTGCTCAAGCTCCTCCTAAGGAGTTAGAAAACACAACTGAGCAAAACTCGAATGATTTGCCTATGAGTTAAAAATTTGTGTTCAACTACCCTATTGATCAAATTCTTAGAGAGCCATATAGTAGGGTTATGACTAGATCATCCTTAAGAAATATATGCAACAATGCGGCATTTGTTTCTCAATATGAGCCTAAAAACATAAATGAAGTCGAACAAGATGAATCTTGGATGATGGCTATGCAAGAAGAGCTCAATTAATTTGAGAAAAATAAAACGTGGACACTTGTTCCCAAACCTAATGATCACACCATTATAGGTACTAAATGGGTGGTGTAATTGCTAGAAATAAAGCTAGACTTGTTGCCCAAGGATACAATCAAGAGAAGGGCATTGATTATAAAGAAATATATGCACCCGTAGCTCGTTTAGAAGCCATTCGCATGCTACTTGCTTATTCATGTTTTAAGAATTTTAAGTTGTATCAAATGGATGTGAAAAGTGCTTTCTTGAATGGTTTTATTGAAGATGAAGTTTATGTGAAACAACCTCCCGATTTTGAAAATCATGTTTATCTAGATTATATGTTTAAATTGTCTAAAGCTTTATATGGTTTAAAACAAGCACCTAGAGCATGGTATGATAGATTAAGTTCATTTTTGATTAATAATGATTTTGTTAGAGGTAAAATTGATACTACTTTATTTATCAAAAATTATAATAATGATATGCTACTTGTGCAAATATATGTTGATGATATCATTTTCGATTCTACTAACGAGAATCTTTGTAAGGATTTTTTCACATGTATGCAAAAGAAATTCGAAATGAGCATGATGGGAGAAATGAATTAGTTCCTTGGATTACAAGTGAAACAATGCCAAAAAGGAATTTTCATCAATCAAGAGAAGTACGTAAAATAACTCTTGAAGAAGTTCAACATGGAAGGCACAAAATCAATGAGCACGCCTATGAGTTGAACATTGAAACTCGACAAAGACGAGATAGGTAAAAGTGTGGACATCAAGAAATATCGAGGTATGATCAAAAGATTATTGTATTTGACGGCTTCTAGGCCGGATATTATATTTAGTGTATGTCTTTGTGCACAATTCCAAGCGGATCCTAAAGAGTCACATTTACTTGTTGTAAAACAGATATTCCGTTATCTTTCTGGTACTAGTTCATTGGGTTTGTGATACCCAAGAGAGAACTCCTTTAACTTAATTAGTTATTCCGATGCGGATTTTGCCGGTTGCAAAATCGATAGGAAAAGCACTAGTGGCACTTGTCATTTTCTAGGACACGCGTTAGTATCTTGGTCAAGCAAGAAATAAAATTCAGTGGCCCTTTCAATGGCCGAAGCCGAATATGTGGCGGTCATAAGTTGTTGTGCACAAACCTTGTACATTAAACAACAACTAGAGGACTTTGGAATTAGTCTTAGCCACATTCCCATAAAATGTGTCAATATAAGTGCTATTAGCTTGACCAAAACCCCCATACAACACTCACGTACTAAGCATATTGAGATAAGATATCATTTTGTTCGTGATCATGTGCAAAAAGGTGACATTAATATTGAATTCGTTGGCATCGAATTGCAATTTGCAGATATATTCACTAAACCACTCTCGAATGATCATTTTTGTACTATTCGTCGTGAACCCAGTACGATTAAAGCTTGTGATATCCAGTTTAATACAAAAATTTCATAAATAGGATCATTAGTGCTTATTTTTTAGCACACATCATTTATGTTAATTGTGCTAAACTTTTCACAATTTTTGTTATGAATATTGCTTGTCTTAATTTTACATGTTATTGTGAAGACTAAAAAGTGTTTTTGCAGCTTTAAAATATTATTTGATGATCAATTAGCAAACAAGAATTTTGGTACGATTTTTGGAAAATCTGGCGGGAAATTAAGCAAGAAAGTCGACTCACTCACTCTCTATATAGTCGACTTCCTTGCCCAGTTGACTCACCTGCTTTTCACTGAGTTGACTTAGCAGACCAAGATTATTATATTACATTTTCTCTTACTCTCTTCATCCCTTTCAAAGCCAAACCCACGAAATTCCTCCATGAATACACTCTCAAACCTTTGAAAACTCGAATTTGCCTCAAAATCTTGTTACATAACTACTTTAAATTAGCTATCCATCATTTATACACTTCAAATCTTTCCAAATCCATTGAAAATCAACCCAAATCACCACTTTCTCTCTCTACACCAAAACCTCAACCCAATTTCAAAATCTCTCTATTTTCATTTCAAATTTCCTTTAAAAATCAACATAAAATCCTATTTAAACCTCATTTCCTCAAGCAAATTGCATATCCCCACTACCAAAATTTTAAAAATTCAAATTTTCTTTAAAATTTTTAAAATCCTCACCCACCATTTCATTTCTACTATGGCCTTTAGCTCAAGAAGAAACACAAGGAGACGTATTCTAGAACCGAAAAATGCACCTCAACCGGGTCAAGATGATATACCTTCTTTCTTCCTCACCCAAGAACTAGAAGCCCACTTTCATAACGACTTCACAAATCGAGCCATCATTGAAGGTAAACTCTTTGATTGCGTGTTATTTTTTGAAAATGGGTTAAGAATTACGCAAGTTTTCCGTAGGCAAAGGATTATAAACTTTTTATGCATCGAAGAAAATATTTATCCTAGATTGGTTAGGCTATTTTATACAAACTTACATCACCCAATCTCTCCCCAAGGCGAAGTGGATAGATCGCTTCTTAAAACTTTCATTAAGGGAAACTTAATTACTTTTTCAAAAGATGATCTAGCTCGCATTTTTGAATTTAACAAGCAAGGCACTACAATCGTTACAACTAATTTTGAAGGAATTTTTTGGTACACTTGGCGAAATGCTATTTTTCCGCTTTTGAAATGTCATTTTAGAAATGTTGGAGCAAATTAGGAAGATAGAATATCCGTGGCTATGCTAAACCTTCATGCACACCTCATTCATCATATCATAACTTATTGCATATTTCCTAGAACTGGAAGTCACTTTAATGTGACCAACCTTGATATTTTTCTCACATGGGCAATCACTAGCTTTCACAAGCTTGACTATGCAAGCCTTATGTTTGATAAATTTTATGATACCATGAGTCATGCAAATAGAGGCATTGGTTTTGGTATGGTGTTGACTCGTGTCTTCAAGCACTTTGATGTTCTATTGGATGATGAAACGGATGTGTATGAGCTCTTTGAGCATTATATGTACTCAAAAAGATTGCTTCATCTCATGCATTACCATTTGGAAAATGAACGGTGGATTTCTAATGATCCCAATGATGTTGAGCTATTCGATGATGACGAGGAAAAAGAGCTAGAAGGAGAGCAAGTTCCACAACAACACCATCCTTTTCGTCAACCAAGAATAATGAACCGCCCCGATCAAATCATGGATGCTATAAATAATCTCAACATCAATTTGACCAATACCCATCAAGAGATGCATCAAAGCTTCAATCGAATTGAAATGGCTTTTCAACATTATCATCCGGACTACGTTTTTTCGGGTTAGATGCCATGGGATCAACCACCACCTCCTCCACCTCCATAAGAGTGATTCTTTCCTTTTTGATGAAAAAAAGGGGGATAAGAATGTGTGTGTGTGTGTGTGTGTCATGAGTGATAATGGTACACATTCGTTTATTTTAGTATCTACTTTAATTTAAACTTGTTCAAGAATTCTTTTTGATTTACTTGTTTAAGTACTTTTTAAACTTATGCTATTGGTTTAAGATGTTTGAACTTATCAAATGATCAACTTATCTATGCAAGTATCTTTCATTTCAATGATTGTTTGTATGTTTTTATCTATGCACTTATTTAGGGGGAGCATATTCTCCATATGCTTATGATTGGTCTCTTTTTGCAAAGACACATTAACTTTATTGTCATCATCAAAAATGGGGAGATTGTTGACCTTAAAGTTAATTAATCGTATTTTGATAATAACAATAAGTTAACAAAGTGTTATTTAACTTGTGTGTTCAAATGATGTTAGCTCTTAACAAATATCTCTACCGACCAAGTTTGACTTCGAACCGAAATCGACAATTCTCATTCAAGCTCAACACTTGCTTCAACTCACAAGAAATGCACTATAATGTCCTCTATGTACAATACAATAACCACAACCAAGAGAGGATCAAGATCAACAAACAAGTGAAGAAACGTACAAGAAAATCAAGTATTTCGAAGACTCGAATTATTAACAAAATTGAGTGAGTGCTTAGATTTTATGTAAAAGTTATCATTGATCAATTATGTAGCTTTTAAAATGATTTAACCATGTTAAGATTGATTGGAACTAGTTTTCACTTTGAAAAAGCCTTTTACTGAAAACTAGTCATCTTGAAAAATTCACTATAAATTCATATGAATGATTTTTGATACAAAAACTATATTAGAAGTCTTAGAAACCTATTTATAACATTCCCCAATCATTGGAATCGATTTTGGAGTCAAAATACAAAAGTTAAAAAATTGTACAAAACTTCCCCAAACCAAAGCAATGTAGTTGACTACATTACTGTTGGGGGAGTCGACTACATCATGTAGTCGACTCCATGGGGACCAGGGGAGTCGACTCACTTGAGAAAATATAACCGTTGGAGATTTCTTGCTAGACTAATTTTGTACTTTAACTATCTTCAACCACCTCAAACGGCCATATTGTTACCCAAACTATATATATGACTTCTAAAACACTTTTTGGGCACTCTTATTAGCTTTGAATATCATCTATTTCCAAAAATCATATTTGAGAGTTTTATTTGAAAATATCAAAATCTTCACTTAATCAAATCATCATTTCTTGAGCTATCATTCTTGATCAAACTTGATAACCTCTAGTGTGAGCTTAATTTGTAATCTTCATACACTTGAGTGTTATTGTACTTTGAATGATGGGAATTTAGGATTACGGGATGTCAGGAATAATCCAAACAACAAACAAATAACTAAGCTTTAAACATTTATAACGGATTTTAGAGTGCTAGAGAACATTGGATTGGAGTGGGAGTAACGACTCCTAAGTTCCCCAACCTCCCACTACTGTTGCATTAACGTTTTTATTTTTCTTATTTCTCGTGGCAATTAGGACAGAGCGCATCAAGATTTTTACTAAATGGGGGCTAAATAGTCTTTGACAGTAACGAGTCTGTGAAAAGGACAAAGGCCCAGAATAACATCATGCGCCTGTAGACACGCTATCATTCCGATAAGTGAAGATTGACTCACTTTTCTGATCTGCCAAGTGATTGTTTCTGCTACCTGGCCAATATGGGGGGTACTGCCATGATAGAGGAATATTTAAGGAATCCAGGGGGTGGGTCCGAATTTTCATGGAGTAGAGTAGGAGTGTTTTCGGTTTCGATCAGGGTAGAGACTAAAGTACACTAAAATCAAATCAAATGTAAAAATTCAATTTTGGTTCAGTTCGGTTTCTAAATATTCTAAACATGAACTCGAACCAAACTTTTCGGTTTTGACATATGATTTTTTTTTCTTTTTCTAAATCAATTTAATATAACAACAGAATACTAATTGTGATGTAACATTAGTTCATATTTAAATTAAAGTCAAGATTTTCTAGAAACAAAAAGCAAACATATAAAAACCATATTTTTTATTTAGTTATTATTTTATTTGTATATTTACAAGAATAAATCACATTCAATAAAATGATGAAATATCTTACCATCATGTATGTGATAAAAAAATCTCAGTATCACATTGTTGATTCAATAATAAGGGCACGTATTAATGACTTTTTTAAGAGGATCTCAATATGCAATTAACAAGAAACATATTGTTAAAAGATCCCTCTTCGTTTGTACCATAGTATACTTAACATGTTCCCTCAGCGTATATATTAAAATCTTTCATTTTTTTTTACATAATTCGGTTTGGTTCGGTTTTGGACTATCTAGCCCCGAACCCAAACCAAAATATTCGGTTTCCGTTCGGTTTTCTCGTTTTCAATTTTTTCAATTAAGAGTTTTACGGATCAGTTAAGTTCATTTGGTCGGTTTTCAGATTGTGTTTAATAGTTCTAGAGTTGAGAATTTGTTGGCAGAGGTGAAGAGAATGTTAGTTTTAGAATAGTGATTAGTGAGGAGCTAAGAATTTGGAGTTGTTGAAGTTGGGAGTTTGGGCATCCAAAAGGGTATCATTTGTTGCATTTATAGGGGTATTACTTAATAAAATTTCAATTACACTTCCTTTCTTTCAAATTAATTGTCTTATTTGGGATGCCTTTAATTAGTGGAGCTTTTGATTTCAAAGTTAGGAAAAACTCTAAAAACGACTACTTTTTACAGCAAGTTAGAAATTAAAATGAGGTGAGTGAAATGATCCGTTACATTACGCTTTTTAGTAGAATTCAATTTTTTGGCCGGTGGTTTAAACAAATTTTTCCTTGAAATAATGAGAAAAAGATGGATATAATTTTACCAGATTACTCTTTTTTTTTCTTTTTTTTTAACTTTGTGTAAATATTTTTTGTTTTTCCAATCTCTCATCCACAATAGCAAATAAATTCCATCTTAAACCGAAATTAGTGTTTCTGACTGTAAATTAATGAAGAGGTTATTATTTGTTATTGTCAGCACACCATTTAATTAATTTCTCCTTTTCTGCACAAAGTACTATTGAGGGAGTGTGACTATACATATACATTACTTGGTGTTCACTTTGACAATTATGGGTTCCTCTTGTCTTGTGCATAGCCAAGCAACTTCCAAGTTCCAACCAGGCAATAACCCCCCTACCCCACCTCTCAATTTGTAGTCCCGGCTCCACCTCCAGTGAAACGCATTTTTTTTTTAATTATTGTTTTTTAATACAAACAAGTTGGTTGGTGGTTTAATAAGAAGAAAGTAGTGGAAACATAATTTAAATTTGTGTATTTTGTATAAATATTCACACTTTAAACTACTTGAACATAAATCTTGATCTCCCACCTCTAATAAGATATAATAATATGCGATTATTTTTCATATGAAAAAACTGGATAAACATATATGAAATTACCTTCTCAAGAATTTAAATGATGCATTTCCTTAAATTGAGATGGAGTACGTGTACAAAGGTAAATTATACCACATTATTGTGGTTTACCATTAGATACAAAACCGAAAGATGAAACCACATGAATGTTTTTAGATTACATCGCATCCTAACTCTCAAAAGTTGAAGTCGTGGTCCTTTAATTTTACTTTCTTTCTTTCTTTCTTTCTTTTTATTTATTTATTTATTTTTATTTTTTTTAAGATAACAATTGGATGAATTTAAAAATGTATTTCTTTAACTGTGCAACTTATAATAATTCTTCACAAAAATTTTGTAGAGCATATAGTGGTTCTTGATAAAGCAATAGACCAGGAAAACGTAGTCGTTCTCGATAAAGTAAAAACACTCTCAATGGAGTAGTGACACCACAGTAGAGATGCTTTGACCTAAGGTAAGAGATTCTGCTCATGGATGTTGAACGGTAGTCCATACATTGATTTGATTTAAAGGTGGAGATTGGTGAGAGTAGTTTGCTCAAATTAGTAGTCCTACATCAAAGTGTAGAAGTTCAACATAAGATTAATAAAAAGGGTTGATTTTCTAAATTGTGCCGAGGCTTTTTGAGTTAAAATCTTACAGCTATAGCTCAAATGTAGTTAAGATGGGAATAATATTATATTCACATACCAATAAAACAAATGGTAATTAGAGGAAGGAACTTCGGGCCAAAACTTGGTATTAAAGGAATATTTGAAGTTTGGGGCTTGCATGAGGAAATCTACAACTTGGAACAAAGGTTAGATCAATGAACCCAAGAAGTGGTATGAAAGGAATGTTCAAACTTAAGATGGAAATTCGCAGCTTGGTGCGGTAGCTCTAAATCTTTGAGCCAATAAATATTATTAAAGGAAAGTTCCAATACCAAGCTAATCTATATTATAAAACATCAAGTTTGACCAAATTTATTTTCAAAAACTATAAGAATCTAACGGTTAAAAATATACATCCTTTTGTGTGTATTAACTCTACATCATTGGATGAGTTTTATACACGCATCAAGATGTCACATCAAAGTTAAAATACTCATACCAATAATATATACATAATAAATTCTCACACACCAATAATTTTTTCTATATTATAAAATATCAAGTTTGACCAAATTTATTTTCCAAAACTATAATAATCTAATGGTTAAAAATATATATGTTATGGTGTGCATTAACTCTACACTATTGGATGAGTTTTATATACACGTCAAGATGTCACATCAAAATTAAAACACTCACACCAATAATATACACACAATAAATTCTCACACACCAATTATTGTTTCTATATTAAAAATGCCATAACTTAAAATTCAAAATTCAAAATTCAAAATTTAATAAATATTCAATATTTAAAATCTACTAATCAAGATCAATTAAACAAGATCCATCATGACTATAGAATTAAGTAAAAAAAATAAAAATTATTAAGTAACATTTAACACTAATAATATACACAAAGTAAACTCTCTCACACCAATAAATATTTTTACATTAAAAATGCCATAACTTAAAATAAAAAAATTCAAAATTTATTATTTAAACTCTACTAATCAAGAAATTTAATAAAAAATTTAATATTTAAATATAATAATCAAGATCAATTAAACAAGATTCATCTTAAAATAAAAAATTTAATATTTAGTATTTAAAATATACTAATCAAGAAATTTCATAAAAAATAATATTTAAATCTACTAATCAAGATCAATTAAACGAGATCCATCATGACTATAGAATTATATAAAAATAATAATAAAAATTATTGATAACATTTAAGAATGTACTTTATGTGTTCGTACACTATTGATCATCTTAGTATGTCATTTTTAAGATTGTTCACAATATATCAATCAAAATTTTAAATTATTTTCAAATCATACTAACAGACGTGAATGAATTATTTTCACATATGACCTTGAGTTTAATTTGTTAAAAACTTATTTTGCTAAGATCAAAATAAGATAAAAAACATATGATTAAAAGATTCTTTAAAAATTAAAAACAAGTCGGTCCAATCCAGTCTACTTTTAGTTGTTCTAGCACGAAGATATATTGGACCTAAATTTGTCGATTTAGATTCATCACATATTTCTCTGTTTTATCTTATTATCAATTCTTATTTAATTTACGGTGCTGGATGGTATGAGTATATCCTAATAAGTGATATCAGAGAAAGGTTAAAACTTTAGGGCCCGCAGGAGAAAGTCCAAGAACAAAGGTTGGATCAATAAATGGTTCAAAATATTGGCCGATATCAATCTGATATGGTCAATACCGAGTTGGAATAGAGGGTGCGGGGTGCCGAACCGCTATTATGACCCGATATGATCAAATTCAAAATATCACCGATATTTTACCGAAATCACACAAAGTCGTTGATATTTCACTGATATTTCGCTGATATTCAACTTTGTATTGCGAAAAAAAAAAAAATAAACAAACAAAACAAAAAGGTGACTAAAGTGACATAATTGAATAAAGTGACTAAAGTTACAAAAAAAAAAGTTGCTACGTGTTGGAGTTTGGAGACTAGGAGTATAAATTGGCAACTATTGAAAAAAAAACTTGATGGTGTCAAAATCTAGAAATAGATAATTAACTAATCAATAAGCGAATATCGGTGAAAAAAAAATAAATGCGGCGCAATAATGAACACATGACTTTTTTTTTAAGGTAGGTTCCCCCGGTAGCGCTTATGCTATTCCAGTGGTACGTCCTCCTTTTGTGTGTGCTTGTTTTGTATTAGCTCAAAGGCGATCAATTTGGAAGATAATACAAGCTACCAACTTCTCTCTCTCTCTCTCTCTATAATTTTCTTAATTCTATTTATAAGTATAGAATTAGGATTACAAATATTTCAACAGAATAAATAATAAACTGTGTAGGAGAGAGAGTATATAAGGGTTGTTGGTATTTTTTTGGAGTATGAAAATAGAGAGTATATGACTCTTTTATTTTTTGGGGTATGAAAATAGAGAGTATATGACCCTTCTATTTTTTAACAAAATATATAGGAGAGAGTATATATTTTTGGTGAGAAGAATTGTGTGTTTTTTGTTGTGTTTTCGGTGTGTCTTGAATGAGTGAATGGTGGGAGGTATTTATAGGTAAATGGGGAGTGGCAAAAATGTAAATTTTTTGTGGAGGATAATTATTTAAAGAAAATTAAATAATTATCTAAAGGAAAGTGTGGAATATAATGGAGTGTGATAATTATTTAAAGGAAATAATTATCTAAAGGAAAGTGTGGAATATAATGGAGTGAGATAATTATTTAAAGGAAATTAAATAATTATCTAAAGGAAAGTGTGGAATATAATGGAGTGTGATAATTATTTAAAGGAAATTAAATAATTATCTAAAGGAAAGTGTAGAATATAATGGAGTGGGATAATTATTTAAAGAAAAGTGTGGAATATAATGGAGTGGGATAATTATTTAAAGGAAATTAAATAATTATCTAAAAGAAAGTGGAGAATATTATTTTTGTAGGCCAATGTCAAAATTATTTTTTATTTTTGTAGGCCAATGGTAAATTAATATTTACCCCATCAATTGCCCCCTATCCTTATCATTTAGCTCGGATGAGCTGATTGGTGAGGATATCCTTCAATCCGGGAGCTAGTAGTAGCTCTGAGCTCTGATATTCGAGATGTCTTAGGCCTGAATCCTTGACCATAAGTTTGTGGAGCTCGGAACATTAATATGTGAAAATAGCTAGACTTTGATCATTAGTCTTTAGAGTTTTAGAACATCATTGTGTAAGGCTAGCTAGACGTTGATCTCGAGTCTTAGTTCAAGGACGTTCGATCTCGGATGCTAGTCATTGAGCTCAAAACATCAATGTGTAAAGCTTTTAGAGCTTCAAAACATCATTGTGTAAGGCTGGCTAGACGTTGATCTCGAGTCGTAGTCCAATGATACTAGATCTCGGATGCTAGTCGTTGAGCTCGAAACATCAATGTGTAGAACTCGTTAGACATTAGATGCAAGTCGTAGAGCTTGGAACATTAATAAGTCAAGCTCGCTATACTTTTGGTCATAAATAGTTTGATTATATTCGGGCCTTTTCCAACTGTCATCAAATTCTTGAATTTCTTTCTTTCTTCTTATTCTTCTTCTTCTTCTTTTTTTTTTGAGGCATGCCTTTGTTGTTGGCCAATTTTCAGCTAGATCTCTTTGGGCTGGAGTGGTCCAGCAGTTGTCTGACGGACTTCAAAATCGCGTTTAGCTTTGTAGAAGTTTGATATCCGCTGAAAATTTCTTTAATTTCTTTTCTTGTGATTTGTCGGATGAACTTGATAAAAATTACATTCAATTGTAATTTTTCTTTTTTGGAAGCTCATCAATTTTTCCTACAATAAAGATTATTGATCGTAAGAAAATGATACAACTTTAGATATATTAAAATAAAGAGAAAAATCATATATGAGTTACTAAAAAATAACTTATCTCTTCTTTTGGGTTTTATCCCCTTGGGTAACCGAATTTTTGAATGATTATGCGCCCGTAAATATTGAGCTAGCGTAGGCTTGCGATTTTCGCATTTTTTATAGCAGCAACTTTGTATCCCCGTTTTGGACCCCGAGATGGCCAAATTTGAAAAATGATTGAACTGGAAAGTTGTAGATCTTGAAATTTTCTCCAAAATAGACTCTAGAATCGCATGATTTGGAGTTTTGAGCACAAAGTTACGGGCCTGATTATATTGAGTCACCGTAGGCCCGCGAGATTTCATTCCAGAAAGTTTGTATCGAAGTTTTGAATCCCGAGATGGCCGAATTTGAAAACGGCTTGAACTGAAAAGTTGTAGCTCTTGAAATTTTCTCCAAAATGGACTTCAGAATCGCATAATTTGGAGTTCCGAGCACAAAGTTATGCCCCCGAGAATATTGAGCTACGTAAACCCGCGAGATTTCGAGTTTTTCACCGAAAATTCACTTGTAATTTCTAAAGAACGAGAGCTTTAGAGAGCTTATCGTTCCCACAGACGGTACCAACTGATGGTGTCAAAATCTAGAAATAGATAATTAACCAATCAATAAGTGAATATCGGTGAAAAAAAAATAAATGCGGCGCAATAATGAACACATGACTTTTTTTTTTAAGGTAGGTTCCCCCGGTAGCGCTTATGCTATTCCAGTGGTACGTCCTCCTTTTGTGTGTGCTTGTTTTGTATTAGCTCAAAGGCGATCAATTTGAAAGATAATACAAGCTACCAACTTCTCTCTCTATAATTTCCTTAATTCTATTTATAAGTATAGAATTAGGATTACAAATATTTCAACAGAATAAATAATAAACTGTGTAGGTGAGAGAGTGTATAAGGGTTGTTGGTATTTTTTTGGAGTATGAAAATAGAGAGTATATGACTCTTCTATTTTTTGGGGTATGAAAATAGAGAGTATATGACCCTTCTATTTTTTAACAAAATATATAGGAGAGAAAGTATATATTTTTGGTGAGAAGAATTGTGTGTTTTTTGTTGTGTTTTCAGTGTGTCTTGAATGAATGAATGGTGGGAGGTATTTATAGGCAAATGGGGAGTGGCAAAAATGTAAATTTTTTGTGGAGGATAATTATTTAAAGGAAATTAAATAATTATCTAAAGAAAAGTGTGGAATATAATGGAGTGGGATAATTATTTAAAGGAAATAATTATCTAAAGAAAAGTGTGAAATATAATGGAGTGGGATAATTATTTAAAGGAAATTAAATAATTATCTAAAGGAAAGTGTGGAATATAATGGAGTGGGATAATTATTTAAAGAAAAGTGTGGAATATAATGGAGTGGAATAATTATTTAAAGGAAATTAAATAATTATCTAAAAGAAGGTGGAGAATATTATTTTTGTAGGCCAATGTCAAAATTATTTTTTATTTTTGTAGGCCAATGGTAAATTAATATTTACCCCATCAAAACTGTTGATTTATTCTAAAGTAATTTGTTAATCTTTGTTTAATTAAATTGGCAACTATTGAAAAAAAATTGTTGATTTGTTCTATTTTTCCAAAGTAATTTGTTAATCTTTGCTTAATTAAGTTGATTTGTCATAGACATAGTATCTCCAAAGGTGGAATAAGTAGTTATGGTTTTGGCACTGGTTATGGAGGTTCTGCACAGGATTATGCTAGTAGTAGGAGGATCAAATAATAGTATTGCTGCTTGTGGTGGTTATTATGGAAGTGATCGTGAAACGTATCATGATAGATCTTCATGTAACAACGATTATCGAGGATTTTGATACTATCATCACCATGGCCAACCAAATTTTTTTGATTATGGGTCATCTAGTCATTTCTACCATCCTTACCCCACAAGTGTCAATTCTCAACCTTCTTTATATCCTTATTCTTCATTGCTGGAATCTTTGAGTAATGATGATAATTATAATCCATATCATTATTCTAGGACTAATTGAACTTATATTTAAGATATTTGTACTTTATAAGATTGTATTGTTATATATTTATTGAATTATGATATAATATTATATTACCAAGTGTGACAAATGATGATATTTCGATGTAGGCTATGTAATTTATACTAGATAATGTTATTATGTTTATCTAATTGGTCAATCTTATTAATCTCATACTTTAGAATTTTTCCTTATTCTTTTTGTGAATTTTTAACCTTTTTTATATAATGAATCGGTCTGTATCACTTAAACAAAAAATAATACCGATATTCGAGTTGAAAATTTAGTGGCCAAGTTAGCGTCTTCAAGAAGTGGTATCAAGATCAAGGTTGACATTATCATAGGTTCCTCTTGTCAAGTGCGTAGCGCGGCAATTTCTAAGTTCCAACTACCCAATAAACCCCCTACCCCACCTCTTAATTTGTAGTCCCCCGCCTTGGATGAAGGACTTTATTCATTTATTTATTTATTTATTATTATTATTATTATTATTATTATTATTATTTAATAAAAGCAAGGGATAAATCTTAGTAGTTTAAGAAGATAGAAGATAACATACATATATTTTAAACTTAGGCACACACTTTCAATTGCTTGAACTTAATCTTATTCTCCCACCTCTACGACTTATAATAACATATGATTATCTATATATATATCTATATTTATACTAATTATAAAAGTGTGAATGAAATGGTAGATTTATACTTTTATCAATTGGTTAGAAATAAAATGTAGTCTATTTTTTATTTTATTTTTGACTTAAAATTCCACTCTATTTCATATCTTGGTTAGGAATATCTACTCTACCTCCAAATTCTATAAAATTGTACTTTAATTATTATTATTATTAGTTAAACTCCTACTATATTTTGTCTTTAATTATGTTAGGAATGTTTACTGTACTCAAGACTTACTATATTTAGTCTTTTGGGTAGGAATTAACTATAAATCGTACTCTATTTTTTATTAGTTAAAATCTTAAACATTAAATCCTATTATATTTGGTTTTAAAGAATTCTTTTTAATTTAAAGCAGTCCTAATTTATGTTTTATTTTTATTAGGATTCTAATATAAAACAGTAAAAATTAACATCTAGAATATTCTATTTCTATTAGGATTCTTATAAAAATCTCCGTTCTAATTTTTGTGAACCATTATAATACTTCTACAAACAATATACTATATTTGGACCATAAAGTAATAATTTATTTAATTACTTTTGAGTTTATAACAAATATATATATGTATATATTAAAGTGGTACTCTTACTAAATTTTTTGTATGACTAGTTTCGGATTCACTGGATTAACAAAATTTGAATAGATAATGGTGTGCAGTTGGAACGGTAGTTCTCAATTTAGTAGTTGGGCTAGCGATAAAGATATAGCATCATAATGCATGACCGTAAGAGACTAGGTGGAGTATGGTGGTTGTCGATAGAGCATGTGGGCAAGCTCTCAATGAAGCAATAACATTATAATAGAGAGATCTTGGCTCCCGGTAAAGGTTATCTGGATGGATGTTGGGTCAAAAGTACTGATGAAAATTAAGGGTCCGTTCGGTAGCGTTTTTAGAGATTCGTTTTTGTTTTTTGAGTTCAAAAACGGATAAAAAATGCGTTCGGTGAGATATTGACAAAAACACGAAAAACGTTTTCGGAAAATGAATTCGAGTTTAAAGCGTAAAACGCAAAAACGCCAAAATGATGTTTTCACCATTTTCAGTCTTGCAATCTTTGTTTTCACTGTTTTCGTTCTTGGAAAATGTTTTCGCTATTTTCGTTCTTGGAAAATTCATTTTCTCATTTTCATTTTCTGAAATTATTCTTAGAAAACATTCTCCGAAAATTTTACCGAACGGGCCCTAAGAGTTTTGTCATTGAATGTTATTTTTAAATTTTTTTTTAACTACCCCTCTATTTTTAATAGCAAATTAGAATTATCCCTTATTTCGATCATCTTTTGACTTAACCCCCTACTTTCTAACTCCATGAAACTATCTTCCAAAATCATGTTTAATTTGACCAATTATTCTATTTCTACCATAATCCTTAATCTTCTTCCCTTTATAACATTTGACCGCCCAATACTTTCTACACGCCGTCGCCGATCATACTGCTTCCAAAGGATTTCGAATCTTACTCTAGCTTGTAATTTGAAACTAGATTTAGCGCTCAATCTGACATGTAGCAATTTTTTCCACCAGATTCTTTATATATATTTATATATATGAACGTGTATAATAGAAATGGTCTATTTCTATTATACTTTCCATATTGTATTAATTGCATTGATTGTGTTTACATTATACTTTCCTAATTGTATCCTAGATTAGGGTTTTATTTCTAGTATATATATTCTTACTCTATTGTACATTCAATTATCAAGAAAGTAATACAATTCTTTCATTCTCCTTCTTCAATCTCTTTTTCATTTCTATTTCGTTACATGGTATCAGAGGGATTCATCCTCCTTTAGAACCAATCTCTCATCTAATCTTCAATCAAATCCAAATAAAAAACCCTAGCATCATCAACCCAAGCAACCAACCAATCAAAAACCCTAGCTTTATCCAACTGTCGATCCACTGTTCGAAACCATACAGAACCTCAATTAACCCAAAACATATACCAAAAGCTTCGTCTTTTCAACACGAACCAAACCCCGTTGAAAACACCCCATTCGGACACTACACGCGCTCTCACGCGCCTCTGCAAGATCCCCCAGTCGCGCAACCCAGATCCTGCGCGCACCTTCTTTTCTTGATCAATCGCCACCTCGATACATAACCCCAAACCACCCATATGATATACCAAAACCTTCGTCTCTTCAATACGAACCAAACGCCGTCAAAATCACCCCAATTGGAGTTGGCACGCGCCGCTAGAACACAGCCACGCGCCACTGCCCAAAAAAAAAAAAAAAAAAATTTCTGAACCAATTCTTACTCCCTTGACCGGTTCACCTATATTTAACCCGGTTTTTTTCACTCTAAGACCGGTTCCCCACTAAATCAACCGCTCCGGATCTGTTTCTGGCCTCAAATCTCTCGGAATCAGATTAGTTTTTATAGATATTGTGTTATCTTACACGTTTCTCAATGGAAAAGCACGAGTTTTCGCGTTCGATTTCTGTCATTCTCAATGGCACCAACTATGTTCAATGGTCCCAAGCCATGACAATTTTTCTGAAGTCTCGTAAGTCCTGGAGAATTGTTACTGGAGAAGTTGTTAAGCCAACCAAGAAAACCGATGAAACTGACGATAAGTTCAATGATCGCCTTGATGATTGGGAAAGCAAAAATGGTGATATTATCACATGGGTTCAGAATACATCTATCTCTCGTATAGGGCAGCAGATTGGTCGTTTTTCCACCGGGAATGAAGTCTGGGATTTTCTACAATCTAGGTACACTCCAAAGGATCTCTCTCATCAATACCAGTTGCTTACTGCTTTACATTCTAAAACCCAACAACCCGAACAATCAATTGATGATTATTTATCCGACCTTCAAGCTATTTGGGATCCGTTAGCCCAATCCAAACCTTCTTTTTGTGAGCATGATGCAGAAAAATTTGAAACATACCGAGATAACCAGCGTGTTATCACTCTTCTAATGGGACTTCACGATAAATTCGAACCAGTTCGGGCTGCTCTACTCCATCGCAATCCTTTACCATCTCTTGATGATGTCACGACATAACTTCTCTCTGAAGAAACTCGGTTCGCCACTCGGGCCCACAATTTTAATGCTGTTTTAGCCGTTCCGAGCTCGAAACCTACCAAAAACTCGTTTTTCTCGAGAATGTTCGTACTGTCATGCCACCACCCATATGATACTAAAGTGTCCAATTAGGACGTGTTTCTTTTGCAAAAAGGTGGGACCAGGTCACTTTCAAGCCGATTGTTACAAGAACCCATCCAGGAGATCCTCCTCTAGATCATCCTCTGGCACCATCACCGCTGCCACCACTGATTCTTCTGAAGCAGACATTTCTATTGCACCAGTGACTCTAGCTGACATCATAGCTTTTCTGAAACAGGTTACATCCTCTTCTGGTTCTGCTATGGCCACCGCCACAGGTACATCTTGGTTCTTTGATTCTGGCTGCTGCAATCATATGACTTCTGATCCTACTATTTTCACCTCTAAAAGTCATAATTCTCATACACCCACCAATAAAACTGCTGATGGCTCTCAATTATCTGTTAGTCATGTTGGAACGGTTACTACTCTTAGCCTCTCTTTACCTGCTACATTTCATATTCCCAAATTGACTATCAACCTTATTTCTGTTGGTCAACTATGTGATCTTGGGCTGAATATTATATTTTCCTCTTCTGGTTGTCATGTGCAGGATCCTCAGACGGGATAAATTATTGGGATAGGCAGTAAAGTTGGCCGCATGTTCGAGCTCATACACCTCCGTACCTCACCCACTCCTATTGTTGTATCCACACCACCTGTGGCATCTCCACCAACTATTTCTTCATTTGAGTTGTGGCATTCCCGTTTAGGACATGTGTCTTTTGATCGTCTTCGTTCTATTGTGTCATCTGATCAGTTAGGGTCAATAAAGTCTGAGAAATTGTCTTGTTTATCTTGTCAACTTGGAAAACAACCGGCATTATGTTTTAATAAAAATGAATCTATTTCTTCAGCACTATTTGATCTTATTCACTCTGATGTTTGGGGACCCTCTCCACATTCTACCATGGGGGGTTCAAAATATTTTGTTATCTTCTTGGATGATTATAGTCGTTTTACTTGGATCTATCTTATGAAAACTCGTTCAGAATTACCCCAAATCTATATTAATTTTGCTCGCATGATTCAAACTCAGTTTTCTCGTCCAATAAAAATTTTTCGAGCTGATAATGCCATGGAATACAAGGGAACCTCATTTTTTAAATTTCTCCGTGAACAAGGCACTGTTTCTCAATATTCTTGTCCCGGTACATCTCAGCAAAATGGTCGTGCTAAACGCAAGCACAGACATATTCTTGATACTGTTCGCACACTTCTTATCTCTAGTAGTTGTCCTGAAAGGTTTTGGGGGGAAGCAGCACTTACTGCTATTTACACTATCAATCGTATCCCTATTCCCTTTCTTCAACATCAATCTCCATATGAGAGACTTCATGGTACCTCTCCTGATTACAATTTCTTACGAGTCTTCGGTTGTGCTTGTTTTGTGTTACTCCAGCCTCATGAACATTCTAAATTGGAACCACGTGCTCGTCTTTGTTGCTTCTTGGGGTATGAGATAGAACATAAAGGTTATCGATGTTGGGATCCTATTTCCAAACGCTTACGGATTTCTCGTCATGTTGTCTTTTGGGAAGATAAAATGTTCTCCTCTCTATCCAAATTTTATGTCCTTGAAGAATCACCACTTCCGTTCTTTACTCATTCATCTCTTGACCTTTTCACCCCTGAACTTGAGGCTCCAGTTGTCACATTTCCACCAGAACCTGAACCAGAAGCCACACCATCACCACCTCAACCTCCCAGTCTAACACCTCCTGAACCATCCTCTCCTGACGTCATTTCTTCCAATGAGCTTCAACATACGGCACCTCCCAATGATGATGTCTCGCCTGCTGATCCTGTCATACCTCCACCACAACGACAGTCCACTCGGGTAAGAGAGCTCCCTCATCACCTTCGTGATTACCATTGTTATTCTACTATGATATCTCACTATAAACCTACATCCTATAAAGAAGCTAGTACTAATCCACTTTGGCAGCAAGCTATGACAGAAGAATTACAAGCTTTAGATAAAGCGCATACCTGGGATCTTGTGACTCTTCCTCTTGGAAAATCTGTAGTTGGGTGTAAATGGGTGTATAAAATCAAGACACGATCTGACGGTTCGATTGACCGATACAAATCTCGTCTCGTAGCCAAGGGGTTCAATCAGGAGTATGGTATAGACTATGAAGAAACTTTTGCTCCTGTGGCTCGAATGACGTCTGTTCGCAGTCTTATTGCTATTGCTGCCGTTCGCAAATGGGATCTTTTTCAGATGGATGTTAAAAATGCCTTTCTTAATGGGGACCTCACAGAAGAAGTATATATGAAACCACCTCCCGGTTATTCACACCAGTCCACTCAGGTCTGCAAACTTCGTCGTGCCTTATATGGACTCAAGCAAGCTCCCCGAGCTTGGTTCGCAAAATTTAGCTCTACCATCACAAAGCTTGGTTATTCATCCAGTTTGTCAGACTCAGGCCTTTTTATTCGAAAGACAGATTCTGGGACTATTCTTCTTCTCCTATATGTGGATGATATGATAATTACTGGGGATGATATTTCTGGTATCTCAGATCTCAAACAATCTCTCAGTTAGTTTTTTGAAATGAAGGATCTTGGTCGTCTCAACTACTTCTTAGGGCTGGAAGTCCTTTCTGATTCAACAGGTTACTATTTATCTCAGGTGAAATACATGTCTGACGTTCTGGCTCGTGCTGGTCTCACTGACTGTAAAACTGCATCTACTCCATTGGACACCAATGTTAGACTTACTCCGTTTGATGGTACTCCTCTCTCTGATGGAACTTTGTACAGACAGTTAGTTGGCAGTCTGGTTTATCTTACTGTTACTCGCCCGGATATTGCTTATGCTGTCAATGTTGTCAGTCAGTTTATGGCTGCTCCTCGCTCTACTCATTTTGATGCTGTTATTCGGATTTTTCATTATCTCAAAGGGACAGTTTTTCATGGGCTTCACTACTCCTCAAAGTCATCTCTTGTATTAAGGGCTTACTCTGATGCAGACTGGGCCGGTGACCCTACGGATCGTCGGTCTATTACTGGTTACTGTTTCTTCCTCGGGGACTCCCTTCTTACTTGGCGTAGTAAGAAACAGTCTGTTGTTTCTCGATCAAGCACTGAGGCTGAATACCGCGCTCTTGCTGATACTTCACAAGAACTAATATGGCTTCGACGCCTCCTCGATGAATTAGGTGCTCCTCAAGACTCTGCTACTACTCTTTATTGTGACAACCGCAGTGCCATTCAAATTAGTCATAATGACTTCTTTCATGAACGAACTAAACACATTAAGATTGATTGTCACTTTATTCGCCAGCATGTTCGCAATCTGTACATTCGTCTTATGCCCGTATCTTCAGATGACCAGCCTGCAGATCTCTTCACTAAAGCTCACCAGCCTAGCCGTTTCCAAGCATTGATTTCCAAACTCCAGCTGGTCTCTCACTTACCACCTTGAGTTTGAGGGGGGGTGTTAGAATATACTATATATTACGTTTCCTATTTCTATTATACTTTCCATATTGTATTAATTGTATTGATTGTGTTCCCATTATACTTTCCTAATTGTATCCTAGATTAGGGTTTTATTTCTAGTATATATATTCTTACTCTATTGTACATTCAATTATCAAGAAAGTAATACAATTCTTTCTTTCTCCTTCTTCAATCTCTCTTTCGTTTCTATTTCATTACAACCAAAGGGATGGAAAATCATATTTGATTTCAACAATGGTGAGACCTGATTTAATATCTAGATCCCCATTTCCTTATATGTATATCCAAATGCTAAGGGGGTGTTTGTTTTTATCTTTGAATGCTTAATAAAAGAGTATTAAGCATTTAGATGTGCAATATGATGTGTGTTTTTTTAAATTATTAAGAGGTCAATGGCAATTTTTTTTAATGATTAAATGTTTAGCATTAAGAAGTATTAGTCCCGCTGAATACTTAATGCTGAATTTAAATTATTGTTTAATATAAAAAAATATAAAATTTAAAACCTCATTCAAAATAAAAAACAAACTACATTTTCAAAACTCAGCATTTACCGCTCAACAATTAATAATCATTCGGCAAAGGTAAAATGGAAAAGAAAAAAACTAACTTTTTCTCTCTCTACGCAAACAATTTCTCTCTCTCTACCCAAACAGTTTCTCTCACTAAACATATACGTGTTCTTTATATTTCTCTCACTACACATACTCACAATGTTTCTCTCTCTCAAATATTTTTCTCTCTATCACCATGACTCAACTGGAACAAGCATTTCAAATATGAAAACCCATTTTAGATTTGTTAATTTTTTTAATGTCGATGCAAAACTTTATCATTTTAAAGATATAAACCCAAATTGCTTTGCTTGATCTAGTGATGTGGGTGACGCCGGGGAGAAATGGGTTGCGCCGGTGATGGTGGAGATGAAAGAAAATTCGGTGTGTTCTCAACCTTGAAGCCGTCGACGAGTCCATCAAGGGGAAAGGAATGGGGAACTTGTTAAAGTTATGGTTCCAACTAATTTTAGAGAGAAAAAGTTACTGGGTGTTATTTTCAGAGAGATAAAATTGTTGGGTCTTTTATTTAGGTGCCGTTTAATAAAAAAACTGAAAACTGAAAACTGAAAATTGAAAACTGAAAAAGCTGTTTGTTTACTTTTGAAAAATGTATCTGAGAAAATGTTGTTTGTTTTAATATAACACATTTGAAAACTGAATTTTTTTTATTATGACCATTTTGCCCTTATTATTTTATTTTGAACACTAGAAAAGTTAATTAAATTACTGCTCATACTTCTCGAATTATACATGAAGGCAATCAATTGTATTTAAAGGCAATCAATTGGATGACAGGACTTTATGCTAAGTATAATTAGAATAAAAATAATTTTGGGGATTTGCTTAAGGTTTGATTCAACTTTTTATGCTAAGTAATGGAGAATAGAAGTAGAAGGCAGCCAAGAAGATTATACTTTGATTCAACTTTTTTTGATTTAACCCAGAAGTGCTCGTTAAATTCAATTTATAGCATTCCTTTACTAATGCACATGCTCGGTCCATGTTTAAGGTCTTACACCCAATAGATTAGGATACAAGTTAATGATTAAAATCAAAGCTGCTTACTCAGATCCTAACCGCAAACAATTCAAGAACCAGAACAACACGTAGATATGAAACTAATGCAGATATTCACAGCATGAATTGAACAAGACCGTGGCAACATTCAAGATGCATTCAACTAATATTAATACTAGAAATGATGAACATTCAACTAAACCCAACAACCATATAGCATACTCATCTAACAAAAGCAATTAATTTGAAAATTTTGCTTAAAACCCAACAATTTCGTCATATATATATATATAAATATAAATAACAACAAGGGAAATGGTTTTCTCCAAAATCAAAACCCAACAATAATGGCTCCTGTGTGCGTGTCTGTGTGTGTGTCTGTGCGTGCGTCAGTGTGCGTGTCTGTGTGTGTGAACGATAGAGAGAAAGAGCAATCCGTGTTCGTCTGTGTGCTTGTCTGTGATCTGTGCATCTGTGTGTGTATGTGAATGAAAGAGAGAGATAGCGATCTGTGCGATCTGTGTGAGTGTGTGTGTGAAAGAGAGAGAGAGAGAGAGAGAGAGAGATCTTACCGGCGGGTGGAGAACGGCGACGGTGAAAGGTGAACGGAAGTGATGATGGGTGGAGAGCGGCGTGGGTGGGAGAGCGATGTTACGACCTAGGGCTGAACTAATTTGATAGAAGGGTGAGGGTGGGTTTTGTGTAATTTTGAGAAAAGAGGGAGGGTAAAGTAGACTTTTTCTACACTTTAAAATTAAGTTTCAGATTTAAGTGGCAACTTTGCCACTTAAAATTTTGGATGAAAATTTTAAGTTTTAAGTGGTAAAAATTAAGTGGCCACTTAATTTTTTTAGTTAGTGAACAACTTTGACAACCACTTAAATCTGAAAATTTTAAGTTTTTAGATTTAAGTGGCAAATTAAGTGACAAGTGAACAAGGCCTTAGAGCATGTGCCATTTACCCTAACTTATGCTACACCGGAGAAATTTAGGTGATTAAATTTTGCCATATGATAAATTTACTCTACTTTTTTTCACAGCGAAAAATGTAAACAGATAAAAATTAAGAAGGTAAGGTAGAGAATGGGTAAACTTAACATACGTTTAAATTTTACTCATACGAGCGTCCTTCATTCATATGAAACTTTATACTTAAAAAAAATAAAAAAAAAATGGGCATGCGAGTGTGGCTTACTTGTATGAATTTATGGTAAATTTAGCAATTGTTTCCTAAATTTCAAAGCCTGCACACAGTAGAAAGGATAAAAAAAAAATTTAAAAAAAAGAGAAAAAAAAATCATATAAAGAGCTCTCACCGGTATGAGCTTTAAAAAAAAAAGGCAATTTTTTTCAACCATACGAGGCTGCCACCCCGCACCCTCGTATGGCCTTTTTTTGTCTTTCAAATAGTGCAAAAAAAAAAGGGAAAATGTCCAAACGAGTATGGCTCACTAGCCACACTCATATGACCATTTTCTTAATTTCTTTTTTGAGCACAAAATTTCATACAAATGAAGGATGCTTGTATGAGTATATTTTTATCATTTTTGCTGTGTACAAGATTGAAACTTAATTACCAATCAGTAAATTTAGCCTAATATTTACAATACCCACTTCGTATGCTCTAAGATAAAGAACGAGTAAATTTACTCTTCTTTTAAATTTTACACTACATGGGTGAAAGTCACTCGTATGACTCACTCGTATGGGTATTTTTCCCTTTTTTTAAAAAGAAAAAAGACCCATACGAGTGAGCCATACTCGAATGGGTATTTTCCTTTTTTTTTTTTGCACTATTTGAGAGACAAAAAAAAATTGCCAAAAGAAGCCATATGAGCGTGGCAGCCTTGTATGGTTGAAAAAATTGCCTTTTTTTTTTAAGCTCATACGGGTGAGAGCTATTCGTATGATTTTTTTTCCTTTTTAAAAAAAGAAAAGAAAAAGGACACTCGTACGACTAAATCTTTTTATCCTTTCTACTGTGTGCCGGCTTTGAAATTTAGGAAACAATTGCTAAATTTGCCCTAAATTTTATCCTATCCAATGGGCATGCTTAGGGTGATAAATAAAAGAAGATAGAGGTAGAAGATGAGAGTATCTTACTATCTTAGTCTATTTGACAAAGAGGAAAACAAAAAAAAAAATAAAGGTATTGAAGTTCTGTCAATCTCATGGTTAAGTTAAAATGATTCTAATTTACTATTAAAAATATGGAGTAACTTAAAACAATTTTTTAAAATAGGGCGGTGTTATTTAGACCTTTCATATTTGTTACAAACACCTCTTTATCAGAAACATTTTCTATGATAAATTTATTATAACTAACACTCTCTTAAAGCTCGCCTAATGAGAAGTGAGTGCAGTTACATACACTATGCTCATATGGGGAGAGTTTGTTAGTAAGATTTTGACTACAATGACTTATTAGATTGTTTTTTTACATAAAGCCCGCCCAATGAAATGTGAGTATATTCACATAAACTTGACTCAAATGCGAAAAGTGTGCTAAGCATTCACGTAACATTGGGCAATGGAAGGGAGTGTTTGTGATAAATAAAGGGTTGTGTTATTTATACTCCCAAATCTGTCACAAATACCCCATCCAAAATTTAACTAAAATCTCATTCTAACATCACCTTATTCATCACAAACACCACCCTCCATTGCCTGATATTAGATGAATGTTTAACAACACATTTTCTTCATGTAAGCCGAATTTATATAAGTGCACTCACCTCTCATTAGGCGAACCTTATTTAGAAAACATTTCAGTAATCTATTGCTTGATGTTATGCGAGTTATTACAAATAAACTATCTCCAAATGGGGCGAGTGTGTGCATCTGCACTCATCTCTCATTAGCGCGAGTCTTAAGGGGTGTTAGTGATTAGAAATTTACTTTTAAGGGGTGTTTGTGACAAGTGGTGTTTTTTGACGGATATGAGAAGTGTAAATAACACTGTCATAAACAAAATGGTGTTAAAATGTGTTTTTAATTAAATTTTTGAGAAAGATATTTGTGACATATTTAAGATATGGTTGAAGTTTTAGTAACACCGATGAGAGCCAAAAATTAACTTTGACACAAAGTTATATATATATATTGTACCGTTTAAAAAAATATAAAAAGATTTAAAAAAATAATTCATATTAAAGTATTAAAATACATCAATTTAAGTGCTAAACTACTCATATGAAGTACCCAAAATTCAAGATGAGCAGAGAGTAAATTTTTCATAAAAATAACGTGGAAAATTATATATTATATATTATGACCTACTAAATTAATCTTTTTCTAAGATAATTAACTAAATTACACATATTTCAAAAATTAACATGGACAAATATTATGTAAGCTGGCTCCACCACCGAGTGATAGTTTTTTGGTGACCGAAACCTTTTGTTATGAAAATCACTTTTATCCCCTACAAACCATTAATGTCGTAATTTTGGTGATCACCTAGTATCATAATTTTTTATCACTGTTAGGGTGCATTTGGCGCACATGATAAAGAAGTAGGATTAGATAGAATAAGAGTCAGAATAAGTCGAATATGAATTATGTGGGATAAGATAAGAAATGAATCAGTCGAATAAAGATTAAGCGGGATCAAATAAGATAAGAACTACTAGGATAAAGATTTAATAAACTTCCTTCATTACAAGTCGATCTAAATATTATACAATACAACTTGCTTTGTTTTAAAAATACATGCAATTTTAATTGATGTCCACAAAAATATATATTTTATTTTTGTTAATGCGATTCTCCTATTTATAAATAAGTTTTGTAAAAACTCTTTTGGGAGAAAATGTGACGCCTCGAATCTCGTAATAAGATTTTTACCTCCAGGACCCGGTTAATCACAGATGTAGTGCGCTACGACAAGTTTAAATACATAAAAACACAACTGTTAAAAACTTTTATTCAATAAAAGTTTGATCTAAATGAAATCTCGTTTTATAAAATTTTGGCATATGGAGTTTGTTTAAACAACAAACCAACCTGTAATTGTCAAAATCATTTCACATAAATCCCTCCACAGCCAATAACATTTAAATCCACTCCATATATGACAACACTTATACAAATTACATTAAACACCCTTTATAACCCAAAATCGATTCGGACCACTCGAATCACTAAACGATCACCCACACAAGTATAAGTAGCATAATATGACTAATATGAAGTGTTAGAATGCTACGAGGCTCTATAATCCAAGATTTCACCACTCACGGTGAAATAAGCTAATGAATGATGACGATTGCGGTGGAATGAAAGAACGGGTTATTACAACCTCCCATCCCTAAACAATTTCATCCTCAAAATTCTAGTAGGAGTCGGAGACAAGTGACCATACGGATTCCCAAATTCTTACGAGATCTCCCCTCCTTAATGGAGGAACCGTAACCACCAATGAAACCAAACTCTCTCCGAGAATCAAAATGAAATAAACGATTTCCAATGAATGGCAAGGAAATAGAATAACAAGCTAAAACCCTCTAGTTCACTCTCGAGTGAACGATCATCAATACGGTATACCTGTACGATGAGGCATATAACCTTTAATGCTATAAAATGCTCCATAATTTGGAACTCAAAACATAACAATCCCTAACATATCGAGATGCTAAATCAAAATTGGCACGACTCTCAAGGCGTATCCACAACTATGACCAAGTTACAAATCGAGATGAGCAAAGCTCCCAAAACACGTTTATAGATTATGATCACATCAAAAGCAATAAGCCTCGCAATCTAGTTCCTACGAATCCAAACATAACGGCACTCGGGAAAGCAATTGCAATCAAGCTAAATCAACTACTTTAAAACCAAATATTACAAAGTGTGGGATTCACCCATTGGAATCAAAGAAACGTACATGGTGAATATAAGGAATGAGACTAGCCACTAACACTAGTAAGCCACATTTCACTTTCCATTGGCGATAGAAGACCTTTGATTTATAATTTAGTCATCCGTTGATCAGGCAACTAACTAAAATATAACTCGACAGTTGCCCATTGCTAACTTGGTAACAAAACAAGTTGATGGTGTCAAAATCTAGAAATAGATAATTAACCAATCAATAAGCGAATATTGGTGAATAAAAAATAAATGCGGCGCAATGATGAACACATGACTTTTTTTTTAAGGTAGGTTCCCCCGGTAGCGCTTATGCTATTCCAGTGGTACGTCCTCCTTTTGTGTGTGCTTGCTTTGTATTAGCTCAAAAGGCGACCAATTTGGATGATAATACAAGCTACCAACTTCTCTCTCTCTATATATAATTTCCTTAATTCTATTTATAAGTATAGAATTAGGATTACAAATATTTCAACAAAATAAATAATAAACTGTGTATGAGAGATAGTGTATAAGGATTTTTGGTATTTTTTGGAGTATAAAAATAGAGAGTATACGACCCTTCTATTTTTTGGGGTATGAAAATAGATAGTATAAGACCCTTATATTTCTTCTCGAATTGGCTTATATTTATATTGCCAATGGCTTTATATCTCTTTGATGAGATGGATGAATCTTAGATAAGAAGAATTGTGTGTTTTTGTTGTGTGTTGAATGAATGAATGGTGGGAGGTATTTATAGGTAAATGGAGAATGGCAAAAATGTAAATTTGGTAAAAATGAAGGGCAAAAAGGTAATTTTTTGTGGAGGTAGATGAGATGTGGTAGGTGAGGAAGGTAAAAATGAGATTTTACCGGGGGTAAAAATGAGATTTTACCGGAGGTAAAAAATGTTGAATTACCTTTGTAGGCTAATATTAAAATTAGTATTTAACTCCATCAATTGCCTCCTATCCTTATCATTTAGCTCGGATGAGCTGATTGGTTAGGATATCCTTCAACCTGAGAGCTAGTAATAGCTCTGAGCTCTGATGTTCGTGATGTCTTAAGCCCGAATTCTTCGTAGGTGAACAAGGTCGATAATTCAATGCCTGTGTTAGGTCTTTTGCCTTTATTAGAAATCTTTTTCAAAGCTGAGGCATGAGAGCGGGCACTTGTCGAGGAAGATAATCATGAGGAGAGCTCGAGTAACCGATGTGCAGGACTTTGTTAGCCCTTGACCATAAGTTTTTGGAGATTGGAACATTAATGTGTAAAGCTGGCTAGACTTTTGATCATTAGTCTTAGAGTTTCAGAACATCATTGTGTAAGGCTAGCTAGACGTTGATCTCGAGTCTTTATTCAAGGAAGCTAGATCTCGGATACTAGTCGTTGAGCTCGAAACATCAATGTGTAGAACTCGTTAGACGTTGGATGCAAGTCGTAGAGCTTGGAACATTAATATATAAAGCTAGCTAGACTTTGATCATTAGTCTTTAGAGTTTCAGAACAACATTGTGTAAGGCTGGCTAGACGTTGATCTCGAGTCTTAGTTCAAGGAAGCTAGATCTCAGATGCTAGTCGTTGAGCCCGAAACATCAATGTGTAGAACTCGTTAGACATTTGATGCAAGTCGTAGAGCTAGCGTAGGCTTGCAGGATTTTCGCATTTTTTGTTGCAGCAACTTTGTATTCCGGTTTTGGACCTCGAGATGGCCAAATTTGAAAAAGTCTTGAATTGGAAAGTTGTAGCTCTTGAAATTTTCTCCAAAATGGACTCTAGAATCACATGATTTAGAGTTTTGAGCATAAAGTTACGCGCCTGATAATATTGAGTCACCGTAGGCCCGCGGGATTTTGTTTCAGAAAGTTTGTATCGAAGTTTTGAACCCCGAGATGGCCGAATTTGAAAACGTCTTGAACTGAAAGGTTGTAGATATAGAAATTTTCTTCAATATGGACTCCAGAATCGCATGATTTAGAGTTTTGAGCACAAAGTTATGTGTCTGATAATATTGAGTCACCATAGGCCCGTGGGATTTCGTCCCAGAAAGTTTGTATCGAAGTTTTGAACCCCGAGATGGACGAATTTGAAAAAATCTTGAACTAAAAAGTTGTAGCTCTTGAAATTTTCTCCAAAATGGATTCAAGAATCGCATAATTTGGAGTTCTGAGCAGAAAGTTATGCCCCCGAGAATATTGAGCTACGTAGACCCGCGGGATTATGAGTTTTTCACCGAAAATTCACTTGTAATTTCTAAAGAACGAAAGCTTTAGAGAGCTTATCGTTCCCACAGACGGCGCCAACTGATGGTGTCAAAATCTAGAAATAGATAATTAACCAATCAATAAGCGAATATCGGTGAATAAAAAATAAATACGGCGCAATGATGAACACATGACATTTTTTTAAGCTAGGTTCCCCCGATAGCGCTTATGCTATTCCGGTAGTACATCCTCCTTTTGTGTGTGCTTGCTTTGTATTAGCTCAAAGGCGATCAATTTGGGTGATAATACAAGCTACCAACTTCTCTCTCTATAATTTCCTGAATTCTATTTATAAGTATAGAATTAGAATTACAGAAAGCTACCAATCTCTCTCTCTCTCTATAATTTCCTTAATTCTATTTATAAGTATAGAATTAGGATTACAAATATCTCAACAGAATAAATAATAAATTGTGTAGGAGAGATGGTGTATAAGGGTTATTGGTATTTTTTGGGGTATGAAAAGAGAGAGTATAAGAACCTCGAAAATTGGCTTGTATTTGTATTGCCAATGGCTTTATATCTCTTGGAAGATATAGATGGATATTGGGAGAGAAGGAAGATATGTTTTTGTTGTGTGTTGAATGAATGAATGGTGGGAGGTATTTATAGGTAAATGGAGAATGGCAAAAATATAAATTTGGTAAAAATGAAGGGCAAAAAGGTAATTTTTTTATGGAGGTATGTGAGATGTGGTAGGTGAGGAGGTAAAAATGAGATTTTACCGGGGGTAAAAATGAAATTTTACCGAAGGTAAAAAATGTTGAATTACCTTTGTAGGCCAATAGTAAAATTAGTATTTAACTCCATCACAAGCTATAAGATGGTGAACATATATATGGAATGAGGAAAGAATGAAACACTTCTCCTCGAGGCAAATGCTCACTGGAGACATATTTACGCGATTTCTCACAAATATATAGACGAAGGGTCCTATTATGCTTCCACTGAGCTATTTTGATTTAATAAATATCCTCTCATCTAAGACGATAACTACTGCAATGTCTACGGATAGGAGAACCTCCTCGGTCCCCACGATCAACTCTCGATGATAACGATTAACAGACGGCTTCCCACCGCTCAGAACCACTTGTCCTAAGAGGATAATACTCCATCTCGTACTCATGATAGAAGGAATTGTAACACTCACAACGTTGAAATGAATCCTCCCGAAGGAATTTAATGCAAAATGAACAAGAAACAAGGGTTTACTACGTAATCGGATGATCTCTACCGTAGAACAATGCGAGACTAAATCGGAAGATACTTGAGTCACTCATTAAAATGCGTGTCTACCCATGAACCCTGCGAAGAAAATCGGACCTATACCTCTGATACCAACTTGTGACGCCCCGAATTTAGTAATAAGATTTTCACCTCCGGGACCCGGTTAATCACGGATGCCGTGCGCGACGGTGGGTTTAAATACATAAAAACACAATTGTCAAAAACTTTTTTTCAATAAAAGTTTATCCAAATGAAATTTTATTTTATAAAATTTTGGCATGTGGAGTTTGTTTAAACAACAAAGCAACCTGTAATAGTCAAAATCATTTCACACAAATACCTCCACAGCCAATCATATTTAAATCCACTCCATATATGACAACACTTATACAAATTACATTAAACACCTTTTACAACCCAAAATCGATTCGGACCACCCGAATCACTAAAGGATCACTCACATGAGTGTAAGTAGTCTAATATGACTAATACGAAGTGCTAGAACGCTATGAGGGTCCATAATCCAAGATTTCACCACTCACGGTGAAATAAGCGAAGGAATGATGACAATTACGGTGAAATGAAAGTACATGTTATTACAAAAATGTTTCATATTAGATACAGTATCTACGAACTAGGCATTAAGTACAGTTTTAATTCTAATGTAAATTTTACCTTTTTTCATAAAATTAAAGTTTCTTATAAATACCTTCATTTAATAAAAAGAAAAATAAAAATACTATATTATACGAGAAATTAATTTTATTAATTGAGTTACTGTGATTTTGGGTGGTAAAAAATTTACATTAATCAATTTGATTATCTAAAGGGCGTAAAGAAAAAGATCAAAATAAAAATAAATTAATTAAAAATTTATTTTTATATTTATTTTGTTAACCGGTAACCACGAAATAAAATAATATCACCTATAGGGGTGGTATAGTTTTATCACGTTCTAATAGAATAAAAGGATAATTAATTCCAAGTGCAATCCTATCATGCGTTCCAACAAACAAGAGATAGGATAAACATATCCTATACACCCTTGCACCTAACACATGATATGATTTACTTATCCTATCTTTTTGACAACAAACACCAAATAGGATTAATTAATCCAATCATACCTCTAATCGTGCGCAACAAACAAACCCTTAGATTATATGACCGAAAAAATATGATTTTTTATGACAATTTATTTTAGGTTTGTATGATTGCCAAAATAATTATATTTATTATCCAAATATTTTATAACTTTAATATCAAGCAGTTCAACTTTTCAAAATAATATTATGTCTTGATGAAAAGGACTTACCTCCCCTTTATTACTCATTTCATCCAAGTTTGTCTAATATATTATAGTTAGAGATGAATGAATTTTTTCACAAAATTTGGTGAGGATGATCTTTGTAATGAGTATATTATATCCATAGAATTTTATCAAAAAATTCAAACCAGAAGTAAGTATAGTAAAATTTGATACATATGTTCATTTTCGACTGTTAAACTTTTAGATGACCATTTCACCCATTTCTTTGTTTAAATTTTGATGAAAATTTTTGAAATTAATTTACTCATTACATAAATCATCTCCATTAAGTTCTAAAAAAAAATTTCATCCATTCAAACTTCAAACTAAATCGCATTGGATGAACTTAAAAAGAAAAGGTAAGGGTGGTGTTATTTACTCCCCCCAAATCTGTCGCAAACATCCCCTCCAAAATTTAAATAAAAATACATTTTAACATCACATTATTTGTCACAAACACCCCCTCCATTGCCTGATGTTAGGTGAGTGTGCTTAGCAACACATTGTCCTCATGTAAGTCGAGTTTATGAAAATGTACTCACCTCTCATTAGGCAAGCCTTATTTGGAAAACACTCCAGTAATTCATTGCCTGATCTTAGGCGAGTTAGTACAAACAAATTCTCCCCAAGTTGACCGAAAATGTACATTTGCACTCACCTTTCATTAGGTGAGTCTTAGGGGTGTTAGTGATTATAAATTTACCTTTCGAGGGTGTTTATAATAAGGAGGTGTTTGTGACAAATATATGGGGTGTAAATAATATCGCCTAAAAGTAATGAAAGGAGTTCTAACAGCATTCGTAGTGGGTATGGTAAATTGGCAAATTTACCTTACCTACTACTATAGCAGAGATAACTTAGAGTACAAACTTAGTATTGTATTATAATTAAAAAAAAACTTACCACATGCTTAAATTTTATTCATACTGTTGTGTCTTACTCGTATAAATCATACGGGTATCCTTTACTCATATAAAAGTAAATAAATAAAATTAATGCCTTGTATGGCTAAGCAACAATGTATAAGAATTTTCTTATTCTTTTTTTGTGCTAAATGAGAAAGTGCCAAAAAAAAAAAAAAAAAAAACCTCACACATTTAGGGTGGTGTTATTGACACCCACAAATGTGCTACAAATGCCCAACATCAGAAGTTAACTAAAATCACATTTTAACACCCCTTATTTATTACAAACACCCCCTATATTAATTAATGTTACGCGGGTGCTTACCAATACACTCTTCCCATTTGAGCAAAATTTATATAAGTGCACTTACATATCATTAGGTGGGCCTTATTTGAAAAATATTTTAGCAATCTATTATTTGATGTTAGATAAATACTTATCAACTAATTTTTCTCATGTGAACCAAGTGTATATAACTACACTCACCTCTCTTTAGATAAGCTTTACGAGAGTGTCAGTGACAATAACTTTACCATACGAGGGTTTTTGTGCTAATATAGTTGATATAAATAATACTGCCTTACATTTAAGTCAAACCGTATGGTTGGTTTTTCTTTCTCTCACATGAATAGCCTCACTCGTATGAGACTTTTCTAACTATTTTTTTTAAGATAAAATTTTATATGAGTTTGGCAAAACTTTATAACTATTATTATTTTTTAAGCTAAAAATTTATACAAATTTGACACAATTGTATAATATTTTTTTATATTATATTTGATATAATCACTCGAAAAATTTAATACTAAGGCTCTGTTTGATAACAACATGAAAAATGAAAAGAAAAATAACTAATTTAGGTGAGAAGATGGAAAATAAGTTGAGGGGTGTGATGAGATTAACTCTTTCTTTTTGACTTCTTTCATGGAAAAAATTTCTTTAGGTGGTGGTGAAGAAATTTTTTTCACAAAACATAAAGAACGATAGAGGGCATATACTTACAAAAATAAGTAAAAGCCTCAACTTATTTTTCATCTTATCACTCAAATTAGTTATTTTTATTTTCATTTTCTATGTTGCTATAAAACGGAGCCTAAATTTATAAACTTGTGGATAAATTCACTGCACACTGTAGATGCTATAATCTATATTATAAGACACACTTTTTTTTATTTAATCAATGGTCTAAATTTATTTACAAATCACAAAAAGAAATGTGAACCTTTAGATGTGTTTTTAGGATGTCAAATCACCCAATCAAATCACATTTTTTTACTTTATTTTTCTCCACCTTAATTTAATGATAAAAAAATGCAATTTGAATTTCAAATTTCTAACTTTTTCCCTCTCACATTTTTTTTAATAAATACTCTCTCTATCTCTCCCTCTCACCAAAAAAAAATACTCTATTTCATTAAGACATATGATCCTCTACTTGTTTTTTTTGTTGTTTACTCTTTTGAAAAATATACTCTTTTGTTTAATTTAGACCATTTTTTTATCATTATTTTGTCAATGGTCAAATTTCACATTTTTTTTTGTGATTTGTATATAAATTTAGACCATTGATTAAATAAAACAAATGTGTCTTATAATATAGATGGGTTTTATACTTTTTTGAAGAATGTATGCACAGGTGATCATTTTTTAAGTCATTTTTATGACATGTGTATTTAGTTGACGAAATAATGTATGTATGTGGGTTTTAATATTTTTTATTTTCCATGTATCTATTGGAATTTTATATAGTTTTGATATATTACTCTTTACGTAATTTGTGAGGTGTTTGGGTTTTAATACCTTTTAGGGGTTATTATTTGGTTTTATCGGTTGAAAGTTGTTGATGCTAAAATCTGGGAGGGGTGTTTTAGACTACACAGTCAAATAATTGTATCAAATAATTGGAATGGTAAAGGTGCTGAATTTAAGAGAATCAAAGATTTATAGAGGAGGTTAGCCTCGTATGAGAACGCGAGTTAGTCTTCCCCCGTGGAATAAAGTTAGGAGCTCAGTTTGCCTTGTATTGATGATAAACAAATAACTATTACAAACTCACAAATGTCTCTCTAGTTATTCTCTTCTCACAATATTACAATAAGATGGAGGCTAGACCATCACAGTCTAATCTCTCTAGCTCAGGAGCTCTGTCTCTCTATATCTCCTACTTGTAGTAATGCTCGATCGCTCTCTTGCTTCATTGTTGGTCATTATTAGCTTGAAGCCTATTTTTTCTTAACTAAAGATTGGTTAAAACTGGTTGGTGGCAGAAGTAAATGCTTCTTGTATATATATGACTGGAGGAGACGTGTGGGCAGAGCGTCCAAAGCAGGTCTAGGGCCATGCCACGATCAATATCAACTCTGACCTTGCTTCTCTATGAATTATGGTGCATTAAATGCAGTTGGTATGCATTTAATGAAGGTGAGGGGAGTTCTGCATGCTCTGCAAAGTAGGTGACAGTTTCCCATGCTTTCGCTAACCACTATGGTAGAGTAGTTGAGCGAGAGAGAGAGAGCTCCAGAACTCGCCGAAAGAGCTCTAGAGCCCGAACCTCGCAATTCGCCTTACGTGCATGACTCTTGAGCGGGTACCTAGTTCTAGAGGGGCTCTATCCTTCTTGAGATATCTTAACAGGGCTGCTCCGAGCTCTTCACGCTGAACCAGGCCTAATAGTTAACTTGGGCAGCCACGCGTCAACTCGGGTTGACGATGCAAATTGAATTAATACTTTGCACCATCAATTGCCCCTACCCTTGACACTTAGCTTAGAAGAGCTGATTGGCAGGGATTAAAACTCTTATTCAATTTTGGATGAAGTTTTGAGCTCTGCTTGATGAACGACGTGCATTGGGGCTCCTGGTGGAGGTTGGATTCGATATCTTCGTCGGACCTGGTGAATATCCTAAACATATGAGTCTCTGTCCTGGTTTAAGGACCTGTCTTTTAACCCCGAGCTCTTTGACATGACCGTTACTGTTTGATGAGGTCGTGCTTGGCCATTCCGTATTCCTTGGAGAACGTGTAAATGCGTGGTAGTTGGTTAGTGAGTGGACAGTTAAGGCTTTTGAAAAAACATTTAACTTCTCCTACACACCTTATAAAACCCTCCTGCCTTAGATAAACTTTTTACCTTCTATCTCTTCTTCTCTTAAATCTTAGGTACTTTAGAGCTCCCCAAAGCCTTCACTCACCACATTCTCCATTACCCTGGCTTATAAACCCCCTTCAGAAAACTCCTTCAAAAGGTTTTCGAGCGTATCTTTTGAGAACTTCATCAAGCTCATTCCCCATTTCGCACCTTCTTCACCTCTCCACACCTTAGCGATTTTGATGGAGCATTTCACCAGCTAGACCTAGGTTCAAGGGATCCCTCCCCACACAGAGCAGGGCTCCTCCGTGGGGGGTGTATCAAACCTCATTTCTAACGTAAGGTCTATTAAAATCTTAAATAGCGAGGGAGAGTTGGCTCGTGTCTGTCTTTCCCCTTGTGTGTCCAATGACTTAAAGGCCATGGAGAAATATTCAGAGTATCTTAACTATCTGGCTGGCTTTCATATCATTTCAACCTTCTCTACCCCTGACATTCCAATCTTCAAGAGGGCATACCAGATCCTTGATTCTGTCAGGATAAGGGCTCCAGGTCCAAAGGAGAGAGCATGCTATTACAGACTTGGAGAGGTTTATTTCTATAAGGTTGCTTTTGAACATGGTCTGAGGTTCCCCATAGATGATCATGTACGGGAGTTATTGGCGACTATGGACCTCGCGCCCGCATAAGTTAGCCCCAATATGTGGTCCTGTCTGATAAGATTGTTGTTAATCTTTAAGGCTATCTCCGCTGGTAGTCACGACATCACTATCGAGGAGTTCATCTCCCTCTTCTAGCCTAAGAATAGCGGCGAAAAGAACAAGGGTGTCTGTAACTGCCCCCATAAGGTTAGGGGCTTCAAAGATCATATACGACCTCCCTGACAGCATTCAAACCGAAAGAAGTGATTCTTTTTTGTCTCAGGGGAAGACTGGGAGCACAACTCGAGGTGTCCCAGTATCCATGACCTCAAGCGCTGGCTCTCGGAGCCAGACTCTGTCTGTAAGTCTCTTTTTCAGCGCCAAATAAGTTTGATTATGTATTTCACGCTAGAGTTTTTAACCTCATCTCCTTGTTTCTCATTTCGCAGTTAAAGAAAGAAGCCTGTTCTGGTGAAAACGTCCTGGATGGAGGACGCTAAGGACTTCTTCCTCAAGCACTATGCCGATGTCGTAGCTCCCAGAATGCTGTGGAGGTATGGCCTAAGCCCCATGCCCATTAACACGGAGCCCAATGTCGTCATCGTGGAGGACCTTCCTTCTTTGGTCGTGCTTTTGCCCTCTGATCAAAATGACCTAGGGCTCCATGCCTCAAAAGCCACTCAGAAGGGGAGCGATGATCAGGTTCTTGAAGTTGGAGGTCCACAAGAGGGCAGTCAAGGGGAAAACCAGGTTTTCTCCCCTAGAGACAAGGTTTTGGTTGTATCCCCCCTTCAACAGGTGCCTGTGGTGCCCAAGAAAAGTGAGTCTTCAATCTGTTTTCTTTCTCTATATAACTCCGATTACAGCCTTCGCTTCTTGCTGACTCTGACCTTCTCTCCTTCTTTTCCCAGCCCTGGTTTTCAAGGTGAATACCGAGAAAACAACCAAGAGAATGTTTGCGCTAGCCAGGGGTTTGCCCTCGCCAGGGGTTTGCCCTCATCGAAAAGGTTTAAGGGGCCTGACAGAGTTAGGGAGGCCATCTCGAAACTGCCCAAGGTCTCCCAGCCAGCCCCAACAGTCATTGCCAGGCCTATTAGCCCTCCATCAGAGACTGCACAGAGTTGGGTGGAGCTCATGAATGCCCCTTTGGAAGACCTCCATCTCCTCAGCCCTGAGAAGATGATCATAGAGAGAAAAGGGTATTCGGAGGGTAAAGCCCCCAGCCTTGCTGAAAAGAGTACCGTTGGTGCTGAGGAGCTTGGGGTGGAAGAAGAAGAGGTAGTAATAACTGGGGCCAAGGACGCCCTAGAGTAGAATTTTAGACCTGGGTGAACTGATGAAGGCATGCTTGATCCCAGCGTCCAGGGTAGCTCTGCCTTCTTCATGCTAGGCTACTCTCTCCCTCCTTTGTCGTAAAAGGTGTTAGAGCAGGAAAGGGAATAGGGAATGAGCTCATCAAAACTCAGAACGAGCTTTATGTTGCCAAGAGCGACCTTAAGAGGGCTGAAAATGACAAAAAGATCATGCTGGAGCAGCTGAGCAATGCCTTGTCAGAGACTGAAGGCCTAAAAGGCAAAGTGGACAACTTCAATGCCATGTTCGCCCGACTAGAGTCTGCATACAAGATGCTGGGGCAAGAGCATGAGGCTATAAAGTAGGAGGCTTTTAGCTTCAAATTCGAGCTGATCAACGCTAGGAAAGACCTCCAAGCTGCTGGGTCTACACTTGAGATAGCCCAGAGTTCTGCAGATTTGGAGCATAAAAAAAGGAAAGAAGTTGAGGCAGTTCTAAGCAGTAACCGGGCTCGACTCTCCGACCTGGAGAAGGAGCTAAAAGAGCTGAAAGAGTTCCTTCCTACAGTAAGAGTCCAGGTCGTTGAAGATTTTTGCAGCTCTGAGGGCCCTTTATTAAGGATTTCAGACTCTTTTATAACTGGCTTCTATAAGTGCAAGGACTTGGCTCTATAAAGGCTTGAGGAGCTCGATAAGCTGGAAGATCCCTCAGAGATTAAAGTGACTCCTGAGTTGGAGGATAAAATTGCTGAAAAGAGGTCTGGCGCCCTTGCTGTGCTGCAGCTGATTCGAGCTGAGGAGCCATATGTGCTGACCAAGTAAGAGATCGGTTAGGCTTCCCCTTCGCGAGCAGATGATGGAGCTGAAGAGTAGTTTTGATAGGTCTCTTCCCTTTGTATAGAAATATAGGACCCATATAACAGAATCCATGTAACTTCTTTTTTCATCAATGAAATGAATCATTTTTGCTTTGAATTGCCTTTTACTCGCTTTACTTTACTTTAATTCTTGTTTTTATTTTTGTCTAAGTTGTCCTGTGAGATGTAACAATGAGCTCTGTAGATACTTTAATGCCCCCACAACGTAGAGAAAATCAAACATAATTAAATAAGATAAATAACTGTGTCTTAATGGATGCCTTTTTAAGAAATTCATAAGTGGTGGATGACCTGCATGGTGATAGTAATCTTTTCGAGGTCTTTGGTGTGGAAATTTTTTTTTGTTCTTTTTGGTTAAGTCTTGAGTAGAATTATGCCCCCTTCTGACTTAGATAAATTTTGTCAAATTTTCTCATTTGTTACCAGGCCTCTTTAGTTGGACAACTGACCTCTTAATGAGAGGTTTTTACAGAATGCAAGTGTGCTTCTTGCAAGCTGAGCACTTACTAAATTGACCTCTTTGTGAGAGGTTTTTACAGAGTGCAAGAGTGCTTTTTTTGAGTTGAGCACTTATTAAATTGAGTGTAAGTTACAAGTAATGAAGTATCAAACAAAACATTCCATATACATTTCTTTGGATACAACTATTATAAAAAATACAAGCTCTTCTAGCTCAAGGATAGTATCTCTTGAGGTGTTCTATGTTCTACAGTCTCATGAGCTCCATGTCGTCCATGATCCTTAAATAATAAGTACCAGGCCTGCTGACTTTGGTGACCACATAAGGGCCCTCCCACTTGGCAGCGAGCTTGCCATGTTTAGAAATTTTCGTTGTCAAGGTGATTTTTCAGAGCACTCAGTCGTTAACATTTAGGCCTCGATGTTTGACCCTTTTGTTGTAACTTTTGACCATGCTTCTTTTATAGGCCTTTTTCTTGATTCGAGCTTACTTTCTTTTTTCTTCGAAAAGATCTAGGTTAGCCAGCAGGTCTCCATCATTAGGATCCGGGTCATGATCGTTGATTCTGTATGTTGGGACTCCCATCTCCACTAGGATGACTATTTCAGTTCCATAAGTTAGGGAGAAAGGTGTTTCGCTCATTGGACCTCTGATGGTGGTCCTATAAGCCCATAATACTGTGGGGAGCTATTCAGACAAGTTTTCCTTGGCATCATCAAGTCTCTTCTTCAATGAGCCCAGTAAGGTTCTATTGGTGACTTGTGCTTGGCCATTGTCCTGAGGGTGGACAAGCAAGCTGTAGTGGTTTTCGATCCCATATCCTTCACAAAATTCTCTAAAGAGGTCACAGTTGAACTACTTCCCATTATCAGTGATCAGCACCTTTGAGAGACTAAAACGACAGATGATATTTCTCCATACGAAGTTATGAATCTTTATAGTGGTGATCATTGTCAGTGCTTCAGCCTAAGCCCATTTGGTGAAGTAATCAATGGCCATAACTACAAACTTGGTCTGCCTTTTACCTAAAGGAAAGGGCCCCATTATGTCCATGCTCCATTGAGAGAAAGGCCAGGGGCTTCTGATAGGGGTCATGAGTTCTGCGAGGAGCTGCTGAATGTTGGCAAAATGCTGGCACTTATCACATTTTCTTACCAACTCGTTTGCGTTTTGTAGGATAGTAGGCCAAAAATAGCCTTGCCTTCTAACTTTGAGAGCCAGTGAGCGGGCTACCGGGTGCCCTCCACATAGACCCTCATGAATCTCTAGCAGGGCTGCTTAGGCTTAGTATGGGTGCAGGTAGAGTAAGAAAGGGAGGACGTACCCTCTCTTGTACAGTGTTTTTTCAATGACCATATATCTGTTGGACATATATTTTATTCTTTTGGCCATCTTACTATTTTCAGGGAGAGCTCCTTCAGTGAGGTAGTTCAAAACCGGGTCAATCCAGCATTTGCAGACCTGTATTAGAGCCGTGTCCAACTTTACGGGTTCGTCTATGGCTTTTCTCTCCAAATATTCAATGTTAATCCCACTGGGTAAGTTTGAAGTCATGGCGAGCTTAGCCAGGCGGTTTGCCTTGTTATTCTGGTCTCATATGACCTTAATAAAAATTTAGTTAGAGTACCTCTAAGCTGCCGTTCTGGCTTTCGTCATGTAGATGGCCATGTGCTCTTCTTTCATCACATTGTGATTGAGTATTTGGTCAGGTACTACCGCGGAGTCATTATAGACCACCATCTGCTTTGCTCCTAGATCAGTAGCTATTCTTAGGCCTAAAATGATGGCTTTGTACTCAGCCTCGTTGTTGGAAGCCTTGAATAAAAATTTTAGTGCTATCTCTAGGGTGTTGGCTTCAGGAGTGATCAGCACCAAACCAGCTCTAGAACCTTGCAGATTGGAAGCTCTATCGACATGCAAGACCAATATGGGTACTCCTGGCAAGAGGCTTATCAAGGTGGCAGGGGTCGAAGTGTTTGGGTTTGGGAGTGGCAGTAGCTCTGGCAGCTCTCCAATCTGATATTTCGTGTAGGTGAATTTGGCTATGGGTCTGCCACTGCCTGGCCCTTGATCGAGGTTCGAGGCCGGTAGTTGATCACGAACTTCCCGAGCTCAACAACCCATATGGCCAAATGACCTGATTGCTCCGGCTTGTTAAGAATTCTTCGCAGTGGCTGATCTATGAGCATATCTATAGTGTGGGCCTGAAAGTAAGGTCTTAGCTTTCGAGATGTAATGAGCAAGGCGTAGGCCAACTTCTCTAACCTTAGGTAGTTTAATTCGGCAGCGTGCAGAGCTCTACTTGTGTAGTACACTAACAGCTGAGCTCCTTCATCGTTCTTCATTAGTGCTGAACTAACTGTTATTTGTGATATTCTAAGTACAAGCTCATAATTTCCTCCTTCTTTGGTGAGCTAAGGAGGGGAGGTGTTTCGAGGTACTGTTTGAACTACTCGAAAGCCAGCTCTCATTCTTCAGTCCACTCGAAGACTTTTTTTAGAGTTTTGAAGAAAGGGTGGCACTTGTCGGTTGCTCTAGAGATGAATCTGTTGAGAGCTACCACTCTTTCTGCTAGAATCTGGACTTCTTTTAGTTTGGACGGAGATCTCATGTTGATAAAAGCTTGTATCTTCTTTGGGTTAGCCTCAATTTTCCTTTGAGTGACCATAAAGCCTAAGAATTCCCCCCCCCCTTTAACCAAAAGCACACTTGGCTGGGTTGAGGGACATGCCGTTCTATCTAAGTATGGCGAAAGTTTCATTGAAGTCAGTCACATGGTTTAGGGCTTTAAGGCTCTTAACCAACATATCATCGACATAAACCTCTATGTTTCTGCCTATTTGGTCTTTAAACAGTGCGATCATCGCCCTTTGGTAGGTAGCTCCCACGTTCCTTAAGCCGAATGGCATAGCTCTATAGCAGTATGTGCCTTCGTTGGTGATAAAGGAAGTCTTCTCTTCATCTTCTGGAGCCATTCTGACCTGATTGTAGCAGGAGTATGCGTCCATAAAACTCAACATTTTATGGCCCGTAGTTGCATCCACAAGCTGGTCGATCTTAGGGAGTGAGAAACTGTCTTTCAGGCAAGCCTTATTGAGGTCATTGAAATTCACGCACATTCTCCACTTTTCACTGTGCTTTTTCATCAACACTACGTTTGATAGCCACTTCGGGTAATGGACCTCCCGAATAAAGCCAGCTCATAGGAGTTTCTGGACCTCTTCTTTGACGGCCAAGATCCTCTCTGCAGCAAAGTTTCTTTTCGTCTGCCTCATAGGTTTGAAAGTGGGGTCGGCGTTGAGCCTGTGTACCATGACCTCCGGGTTCAACCCCTTCATGTCGTCTTGGGACCATGCGAAGACATCAGCGTTAGCTTATAAGCGCTGACAGAGCTCTTCTTTGACCTTTGTGCAAAGTTGATCACTGATTTTCAAGACCCTGTCGGGCTATGAGGGGTCTAGAACCAAATCTTTCAAGCCTTCCACCGGTACACCATGGAGCTCTTTCTCCTCATCCCTGGGGTCTAAGGTGTCGAACTCCCACTTCTCTGTGTCACTAGGCTCTCTTGTCCCCATTAATTCTCTTTCAGCACTGGCTTCGACCTCAATAACTGTGATGTCTGCAGTTTTGACTTATTTTAGTGTCTCGAACTAGCAGCTACGAGTTTTAACCTAATTTTCTCTGACCTCTCTGACTCCGTGGGGGTAGGAAATCTCATGGTCAGGCTGCAGGTCGAAATAGCAGCCCTGATCTCATTGAGTGTTTCTCTGCCGAGGATGGCGTTGTAATGAGGAGCTCTATTTTGTATCAAAAATTTGGCGACTGTGGTGGTTTGCTTTGGAGCTGTTCCTAGGGTCATAGTGAGCTTAATTGTTCCCAGGGACTTAGTCTTTTCCTCTGAAAAACCAACCAGGGTGATGGAGAAAGGGGTTAGGTGTTCCATGGTGAGACCCATGGCCTTAAAAGCGCTGTAGTACATGAGGTTGGAGGTGGCCCTTATGTCACTAAGGATTAAGTGGACATTGTGATTGCCCACCATCGTTGTTACCACTATAAGATCGTCGTGAGGTAACTCTACTCTACTCATATCTTCGTCGGTGAATACAAACTCTTTAATATCGTACTTTACCATTTTGGTAGGTCTGAAGCTGAAGCATTCTGTCTCCGAGCTCGAGGACTTGGCTTGTCTAATAATGTAGGCCTTTTTGGACCTATTGTTGTTCCCAGAGTAGGAGGAGCCCCCTTCAATCATAAAGATCTCATTCTCTGGTGACTTTCCCTTGGCTTTTGGGGGAGCCCCTTTCTTTTTATTCACATATTGTCTGAGTTGCCATCGCTGAATGAGCTTCTCAATTTCTTCCTTCAACTTTCAATAATCATCTATTTCATGGCCTTGGTCCTTATGGTACCGACAATATTTAGCCGTGTCTCCTTTCTTTTTAGATGTTTTCATCTTTCGAGTTTTTGGGATTTGTCCTAGATCTAACTGGGCATAGACCTCACCCAAAGGGGTTGTTAGGGGAGTAAATTACTGGCATGTCTTGCCTTCTCTCGACTCGGGCTTATCTGACTCTCTTTTACCCTATCTCTCTTAACCGCAGGGTGGGTTGTGCCCCCTTTGGCGTTTGGAGGAGGATAAAAGGGTTGACAGGCTTGACAGGTTCCTTTATTGTAGAGTTTCTTCTGCCCCGATCTATTTGTTGACCTCATCTAGGAGCTCGGACATTGTCTTTGGGGCCATCCTTGCCAAGGTCATGAGGTAGTATGGGGAGGTTACCCCTTCCATGAAGGCCGATACTGCCACGCCTTCATTTAGATTGGTAACCATGAGACTTTCTTGATTAAAACGACGAGCATATTCTTTCAGGCTCTCGGTAGGCCTCTACTTTATGGTGAAGAGGTGAGTAGAGGTTTTGGACTGCCGCTTGGTCCCTATGAAATGTGAAATGAACTTGGTACCGAGCTCTTGTGAGTTCAGAATTGACCCCGGTAGCAGGCTGTTGCACCACGTCCAGGCTGCCCCCTTAAGACTAGTAACGAAGGCTCTGCATATCACGCCATCTGGGACATTTTAGAGCCCCCATCATATTCCCGTATTGTTGCCAGTGATACACGGGGTCAGTGGTTTTGTCATAGGACTCCAGTGCTAGGAGTCTAAACTTCTTGGAGATCGGGCAATTATGAAAGTGATCCTTAAACGGGGATTTTGAGTCCCTAGCCAGAGCTGCTGCTGAGCTCCCCGCTAGATGATCCATAGTCTTCATTACTTTCGCCATTTAAGCCTCCATTTTTGACATCAATCTCTTCTCAACCTCTTCGACCAACTCTTTGTGGGAGATTCTGTCAAACACGGACCCCCAAGGTCTGAGTTCTAACTCACGTCTTGGTATTCGAGTTGATGGGATAGGGGGTAGACCTACGCTTAGACTTCGATGTCGCGAAACTTCAATTGAGCGCCTTTCATGAACCACGTTAATTCGTGGGTCTCTTGCTGGTGGAGGGGGAGTGAGGCCGAAACTTCTTAATACAAGGCCAATTAGAGCTAGAGTGGTGGGATTCAAGCTCACCAGTTCTGCTGCGGCTTGCCTCTGATCCTTTACCGCGATCTCCAAGCCTTTCTCTGACTGGGACACGTGGAGGGATCGGGCGAACATCAACATACACGGAGGTTGAAAACGACCTGCTCCTCGAGCTAGCTCGGGGACTTTCTCTTTAAGCTAAGAGACTGTCAATCCAAACTTGAAGAGCTTGTCGTTCTTGCAGGGCTAGTATAGATTTGGTTCAGTTTATCTAGAAGACATAGTAAATTTTGGGTACTTTTGTAGCTTAAGGGGATATATATGACTTTGAGAAACTGTCTTTCCATAGACGGTGCCAAACTATTAATGCTAAAATCTGGGAAGGGTGTTTTAGACCACACACTGAAATGATTGTATCAAATAATTGGAATGGTAAAGTTGCTGAATTTAAGATAATCAAAGATTTATAGAGGATGTTGGCCTTGTATGAAAATATGGGTTAGTCATTTCTTGTGGAATGGAGCTAGGAGCTCGATTTATGTTGTATTGATGATAAACAAACAACTATTACAAACTCACAAATGTCTCTCTAGCTATTTTCTTCTCACAATATTACAATAAGATGGAGGCTAGGCCACCCACAGTCTAATCTCTCTAGCTTAGGAGCTCTGGAGCAGACGGTCAAGCTTTGTCTCTCTATATCTCCTACTTTTAGTAATGCTCAATCGCTATCTTGATTCACTGTTGGTCATTATTAGCTTGAAGCTTATCTTTTCTTAACTAGAGATTGGTTAAAACTTGGTTGGTGGCAGAAGTAAATGCTTCTTGTATATATATGACTGGAGGAGGCATGTGGGCAAAGCTTCTAGAGCAGGTCTAAGGCCATGCCACGATTAGTACCAACTTTGACCTTGCTTCTCCTTGAATTATGGTGCATTAAATGTAGTTGGTATGCATTTAATGAATGTGAGTGGAGTTCTGCATGCTTTGCAGAGTAGGTGGCAGTTGCCCATGCTTTTGCTAGCCACTCTGGCAAAGTAATTGAGCGAGAAAGAGAGAACGAGAGCTCCAGAGCTCGCCGAAAGAGCTCTGGAGCCCGGATCTTGTAAACATGACTCTTGAGCGAATACCCTGTTCTAGAGGGGTGTGTTCTATCCTTCTTGAGATGTCTTAACAAGGCTCCTCCGAGCTCTTCACGCTGAAGCAGGCCTAATAGCTGACGTGGGTAGCCATGTGTCAACTCGGGGTTGGCGGTGCAAATTGAATTAATACTTTGCACCATAAAAAGTAATTTTCCCCATGAATATCGAAGTGCATCGGCTATTTTTAGAGCAGAAAAGAGGAGCACTATTTTTTATTTGTATTTATTATCCCAAAAAAATGCATTTTGTAATTTAATTTATCTCTCTTCATGTATGAATTATGAAGTAAAAACATTGAATCATAAGGAAGTATAACAAATCCACAGTGCATACGTCAGTTACTCCACAGTAAAAAAAATTTGCATAAAAAAAGAAAGTGCGTGCATTAGTCTATAAAAGAATAGAGCCCTATCAAAAAAATAAGTGCATGCATTAGTTTACTCCACATATATTACATCACCTTAATTTGTTTCAAAATTAGATATTACCCGTATCGGATAACAAAGTGCAACGTTTAAAAGCGTTTTCCTATACAAACTAATCCTAACTCAAATTAAAAATATTTTGTATTTGAAATACTTCAAAATAAGAATTTATTTACATTAATGATGTCCATTAAGTTGGTTTAAAAGGTTTTAGAATTTGTTCTAAAAAAGTTTTCAGTTAAATAGGTGGGTCAATTTCTTAAAATTTCAATATTAAATTTCCAATAAAAACATAAAATAAAAAAATATTCAAAAATAATTACTAATTTTAACAATTTAATAATTCTTTTTCAACTGATGACTTTTTTCTGTCAAAACTTAAAAAGAAAAATTCTCTAATTCTAAACATTGCACCGTGCCGTACGGCACGGGCAATACCTAATATGATAATATGTATTACTGTTGCAACTTTTCAGGCTCTACACCGCGTGCTGGACTACCCCACACGTCCAATACTCCGTCGAAAATATAAAATGGTGTTATATTAACACAGGTCACATCTTTTAGTCGAAAAGAAAAGAAAAAAAAACATCACTCTCATCTTCATTCTACATTCATCTACCTTTTGATCCGCGGCAGAGTTCGCACCCAAAAAAAAAAATACCATTACGCAGCAGTGATGATGGCTGTACCGGTAACACCACTGCCGGAGCACTTCAACACCCTGCCTTTGCCTTTGCCTTTGCCGGAGCAATTATGCCGTCCTTTCTCCTTTGCTGAGATCTTATCCGCAACTAACAACTTCGACGATTCATTGGTTATTGGGGAAGGCGGATTTGGTAAAGTATACAAAGGGGTCATTGACAACGGGGCAAGTATCAATGCTATAAAACGGCTAAGCTCTGCGTCTAAGCAAGGAGATTCCGAATTCAGAACCGAGATTGAGTTGCTCTCAAAACTCCGGCACTTTCATATTGTGTCTTTAATTGGTTACTGTTATATTTCCACTGAGATGATCCTTGTCTATGAGCATATGGACAACGGGTCTCTAGCAGATCACTTGCACAAAATTGGCAAGTATGGTACTAGTTCTAATTTATCTTGGGTGCAGCGTCTCAAGATTTGTCTAGGAGCTGCTCGTGGCTTGGATTACCTCCATACAGGTACTGGTGTCATACATCGGGATATGAAGAGTTCGAACATCCTGTTAGATAAGAATTGCGCAGCTAAAGTTTCAGACTTTGGTTTGTCTAGAATCAACCCAATTGATCAGTCTTACACTCATATCACCACAAATGTAAAAGGGACAACGGGGTATTTGGATCCAGAATATATGGTGACCTTCCGATTGACAATGAAATCCGATGTCTACTCTTTTGGGGTTGTACTATTTGAAGTGTTGTGCGGAAGGCGAGCAGTGGATTTTACACTTGATGAAGAGCAATGGAGTCTTGCTAGGTGGGCCCAATGCTGCGTTGAAAAAGGAACGCTTCATCGTATTATCAATCCTAATTTGTGGTCGGAAATCTTGCCGGAATCTTTGAAAGAGTTTGTACGAATTGCAAATCAATGCTTACGTTATCGGCCGAAAAAACGACCTACAATGACTCAGGTCGTGAGCTCTCTCGAGTTGGCGTTGGCATTGCAGCTAGGACACAAAGATTCTTCTGCGTTTGAAATGGAAATTATTTATACAACTGAGGCAGATGAAATCATAGAAAATGTTGACTCAACAATGGTACAAGAAGAAAGGCAATCGTTTATGTTATCTGACGACGCATCAGGTAAGACCATACTGATTATGTGAGCAATGCTAGTCAGTGTGAAAAAAATTCCAAAAGCACAACTCAAAGTATCTTTGAACCGGTCGATATCATTTATTACTTTCTTTATCCCAGACTCAAAAATAAATGTGGTCCAAATTTATTTAAGGTAAAAGCTACAAAGCATTTTTCTGATTATGCAATAGGTTTCAAATTAGAGCAATACTATTAGCACAAAAAGAAAAAATCCCAAAATTTACTAGCCACCAGTAGTTTTCAATCGATTACCATCATTCTGTCGCCTTTTCTATCCCAGATTCCAAACAAATTAGTGGCGCAAATCCATTTGGACTACTACTTTCTGAGCACTTATTGGGCTCTATAGCATTTTTTTTTTAAATTAGGTGTCTACTTTTCTTTTTTTCAGTTTCATGAAAATATAGTATTTTTAATATAATCAAGATTTAGGAATTTTTTTTTAATATTATAAAATGTGTAGTATTAATATATGTATTCATTTGAAAAAGAAAAGTAAAGAAGAAGATTGAGTTAATAGTCCAAATTATGTATGAAAAGCGACTTGGTTATTACGTCGGTATATTCAAAAGTGAACGATGCACTTTGCAGCAACTCCTGGACTATCAATCCCATTTAAAAGTGAATGAATATTTTAGAGAGCATATGTTATTATTGTTTTAATAGTTGTATTAAAAGGGCAAATAAAAAATTGTATTTGTGAAAAAATAAATAAAAAATATTTTAAAGTAAGTGATGTACTATTTTTCCCCTTTTTATTTTGAGTGTTATTATTGTTGTTGTATTATAACTATTTTATTTTGAGTGTCTTCATACTCTCTTTATTTACCACCAGTTCCTGAAGAGGCTTCTTCTTCCTCCTCCTCCGAGCCTGCAATTGATGATCCATTACCTGAAGTAGAAGGCCTCCAAATTTCCGGTGAACCTTTTCCTGGACAGGAGCTGCAAGCAAGCGGATTTTCTACTAATGGAACAAGAAGTTGTAATTTTGAGTGGGTGCGACATTTTGAAGATGGCTCTGTTGCGTACGTAGATGGGGCAAACAAACCAAGCTATCTTGTTAGCGCGGATGATGTTGATACATTCCTTGCCGTTGAAGTTCAGCCGATGGATGACAGAAAGCGAAAGGGGGAAGTCTCAAAGGCCTTCACCAATAGGAAGATCACTTGTCATTCAGAATTGGAAAACCACATAGCGAGGAACCTTTACATTGGCCATGCTATGTATAGGGTAACCTTGTCTATGAGATATATTGCGACCGCTATATGGGAGCCAGCTACTTTGGCGATCAAGCGGGAAGGTTTTATCATCAAGCTTACTGGACGTAGTGCTGTTATAGTCGCTGAGAAATTCTCACCATCCACAATAGTTACAATTACATGTGGAAATCCTGATGAATTCTCAATAATTGGTAATGCTAAGCATGTTTTGCGAGCAAATGAAAGCTCACGGCAAGATATAAGCTGTTTAAGAGATGCAATTGTTCTCACCATGAGATTATTTGTCATGAGGGCTGGTGAGAATAAGAAAGGGAAGGAGAGAGGTTTATTCTTTAACAAGTAGGGAAGGCATTAAGTTTTCCCACACGGTTCCATCACGTGTCTCTGTTTCACTAGAGGAGTTTGGAGATTTTTTCTTCATTTCTAGCCCCCTTTGTTTAGTTAATTTTGTGTGCAAAATCTTCTTATATTTTTTTACCACAAGAAGGAATCAGCTTTTGTTGTATACACCCATAAAAAAAAAAAAAAAAAAAAAAAACTAATTTTATTTTGAATTTTCTCGGGTGTTCGTAAAGAATTTGAGGATTTCGCTGCTTCTGTTTTCGTGATACATTGAATTTTAGCTTTTAAATGGAACAAATTTGGCCTAGAAACTGGAAATCGCAGCAAGTGGCCCTAACTGATGTTTATTTAATGATATTATCATGATGTTATAAAAGGGAACAACAACGGGCCACTAAGAAAAATCGTGCACATGTCCAGGAGCAGCCTCATATTATTTATTTAATAATGTTTTTGCTTTTCAATTACCAGATATATCGATCATTGCGTGTATCGGTGTATTAGTTGTATCAAAAAGTTACTAGATATGTCACACAGGTCATACATGCGAACGTTATGGAATAAATGGTGTAATTGCTAAATGATAAAGAGATTTCTTTTCCAACTAAAGGGTCAAAGGTTCAATCACAATTAGCTATGTTATTATTTTAAAATTGGTGTAATAACTGTCAAAGAGTGCTTCCGGTTTAGAATAGTAATTTTTTTGGTCCAGCCACTTTATAATAATATAGATGTATGTGGAAATCGATAAAACAAAGACTAATTTTGGTGTCAAACCATCAAAGAGCTTTTTTGGTTTATAATAGTATAGATAAGGATGGTAAGCTAGGTTTATTTTTATGGTTGAAATGATAAATATTTAATAATTCATTGTATGTGTTCATTCCAATTATTTTCAGTGGAAAGAAATATGTTTTCCTGCTAAAGAGAGAAGAGGGGGGGGGGGGGGGGGGGGGATTAGGGATCAAAGAAAGTATGGAGGATGTATGTTCTGCTTTCTCAGTCAAGTGGTGGAATTTGAGGTAAAACAAGTCCTTCTGGGCTAATTTCGTGAATAAGAAATATGCAAAGTACAGTGAAGGGCAAAGACTTGGGGGTGGTATGTTTCTTGGGGAAGAATTGAAGCAATGAGGTAGTGTGCTAATGCTAAGAGCTTGGGTGCTTGGTGAAGGAAATGTCAATTTTTGGAAAGAAATTAAAGTGGCTTCATGGCTTAAAGTAGATTGATTTATGTGATTCACCATTTTGTTTGTCAACTGTTACCGTTAGGGAGGTATTATCAGATGTCTTTAAGTTTGATCAGTGTCCTGCTCTGCTCCCTTCTAATGCGGTGGCTCAGACTAGGAAAATGGGGGCCAATCTTTCAAAAGATCAGGACATGTGCATTTTGACTGCAAATTCCGATAATAAATTTTCTTTAGCTTCAACATGGGATTGTTATAGTAAAAAAAGGAGTTCCTTATTTTTCAGCAAGTTGGTTGGAGTCAATACATTCCTGCCAAATGGTCTATAGTGCTATGGAGAGCTCTTAAAGGTAGGCTTCCTCTAGGTGATGCAATTCAGAGAATTGGTATTCAATTGGCTTCTAAATGTGTGTGCATTAGTGAAGTTCACCAAAGGAGGTCAGTAAAACATGTATTTGTGAGTAATGCACCTGCTCAACCGCTTTGGAAGCATTATAAAACACATTTTTGGGATATATAGTAGTTGTATGTTGCTGCAGCTGAAACTCAATGACCGGTGGATCTCTAAGACCAAGTCTCCTGGCTTGACGAGAGTCTTTGCTTTTGTCCAAATGCAAGCTGGAACTGTGGAAAAGAAAAAACAAGGCTAAATGTGATGGTATGGTGCTATATTATGAAACACTTATCGCTAATGTCAAAGAGAAGATCAGAGATAGGTATACTTGTGCAGCAATTTTAGCTAAATGTGCAAGGAGTGAAATTGCAGTGCTTAAAGAATTGGGCTCATTGAATGTAAGAGTAGCTATACTTAGATATATTGTTCCTCAGTGGGTGAAACCTATTTGTGGCAGATACAAGTTAAAATTTGATGGTTGCTCAAAGGATAATCCAAGGCAGAGTGGTGTACGTGCTATACTTAGAACTCAAATCTGTTGATATGCTGTGGGCTATTGGGGATTGGTATGGAATTCAAGCTAACATGGTGGCTGAAGCAAGGGCTTTACTTCGAGGATTGCAAATGTGTTCTTGGTGGTGTTCATTGTGTAGATATTGAGGTAGATTCTCTGACATTGGCGCATATTTTGTGAAAAAGTGGTTTTTTTTTTTGATAACAAGTGGGGGTTCATTTGAGTGTTGTATATGATATCAGAAGTATACGGAGATTGCTGGAGTAGCTTGATTACAGGTTGAGCCAGTTATAGAGAAAATAATTTAAGTGGTGATTGCTTAGCAAATTTGAGCCGTAAGAGTCAGAAAACACTCAAACACTCTTAGTAAAATTTCAAATTTCTATCTCTACTTTATAATATCTCATCATCACACACATTTTTTATTTTTATTTCAAAAATTAAATTTTAGTAAAATTTATATTTTTAAAATATCTATTTCGTAAAATCCATTGTGAACAAAAAATTGTATGCAAAATTTGAAGACTAAAAATAGTCATTGCTCCAATTTTTGAATTTTTGTAGTGTGATATTTTAGACATTTATTTTGTTTATACATTTAATGTCGCAGAGTGATTACTAATGCTCCGATTGATAACAACGTGAAAAATAAAAAGAAAAACAATTAATTTAGTTGAGAAGATGAAAAATAAGATGAGGCATGTGGTGAAATATTATCTATCTCATATCCTTTTTTGTAAGTGCGTGTCCTTTGTCCTTCTTTATGTTTTGTGGAATTTTTTTTTCACCACCACCACCGAAAGTAAATTTTTTAATGGAAGAAACTAAAAAGTAAGAATTAATTCCACCACATTCTTCAACTTATTTTTTATCTTCTCACTTAAATTAATTTTTTTTTTCATTTTTCATGTTGCTATCAAACATAACCTACTTATTTTAAATTTAATTAGTTAGTATTTTGGGTAAATTGCATTTTATCACCCTTAATTATAAGGGTAGTTGTACTTGACCATCTTAATTATTAAAATTAACAATTTTTATTACCAACTATCATTTTTATTGCACTCTACCCCAATTTATTGACGGGGTTAACTTTTTAAACGAAAAGTTGCCCCATGTGCACTGCTCGTGACTTTGCCAAGGGCATAAAAGATCAAAGCAAAATACAAAAACAAAAAAAAAAACATGAAGGAATCAAAAATAGAGCATCACCGATCAATTCCAACAAAGAACTTCCGATGAAGCTCGTACTCTCTCTAAAACTTCCGACGAATGAAACTTGCACACACTCTCTCTCTCTAAAATTTACGACAAAGCTCGCACTCTCTCTCTCTAATTTCCAACGAAGCTCTCTACTTTCCTCTCTCTGTTTTCTTGAGTGGGATTTGAGTATGATGGGGATGAAGAATGGAGGATTTGAAGGTGAGTTTGTCAGATTGGTGTGCATACAGAGCATATATATAAAGGCAGTCAAATTAGAGGCAAATTAATTCAAACCAGATTCAGTTCGTCTAAACCAGATTCAATTTGGGCAAACCAATTTCGCAGTGACCCGAACTTAGTTCTAAAAATCCCTAAATCGTTTCACACCGAACTCTCCGATCCACCGGACGGTGAGCATAGTCCATCTTCAAGTACAACTTTATACATTATACTCGAACCAGTTGCCCAAGATATAGATGTCGACGCTTTCAACAAATGAGCCGTAATCATCTATTTCGTCTTCGCTCGACTCGACTCCAGCGATATCTCTGACTATGATTTCGGCAAATATATGATTTTAATTTGGGTAAGAGAAATGAAGAAGATTTAATGAAAGTAGAATTATGGTACATCTAATTTGATTGAATTTGTTGAAGCTGGGTTTGTCAGATTTGATTGCTGTGTGTATACATCTCAATTACATATATCATGTTTTGAAATTTTTTTTTTTTAATTCTTTTATGACCTTAGCAAAGTCACACGCAGTGCATATGGGGCAACTTTCCATTTAAAATGTTAACCCGTCAACGAAAAGTAGTGGAGTGCAACAAAAATAATAGTTGATAACAAAAATTGCTTATTCTAGTAATTGAGATGGCAAAGTGCAACTACCCTTGTAGCTGAGAGTGGTAAAATGCAATTTACCCTATTATTTTTTATTTTATACAATACACTATTATTAATTAAGGGTGGTGCTATTTCCACCCCACAAACTACTTGCTTCCATTCCCACAAAAAAAAAAGTTCTAAACTCCTATTTCCACCCCACTCAATTAATCATTTTCAACCAACTAATTACTCATTAACATTAATTACTATTCATCATCATCATCTTCTTCTTCTTCTTCCTCTTCATCTTCCTCTTCCTCTTCCTCTTCTTCTTCTTCTTCTTCTTCTCTATTTTTTTTACTCAATGGTTAATAATTAACAAAAATTTAGATCTAATTAACACATTCTATCTCAGTCAATTCATTTCAAAAGCCAACAAAAATTCAAAAGTAACTCACAAAAACACACAAAATCTCCATTAATGTCACACAAAAAAAAACCTTAAGTTGTAGAGAATGGTAGAGAATAGCAAATCAAGGATTATCAAAGTAGAAAAACCTAATGAAAGAAAGATATGTTTGTTTTTATTATGTTTAATGTTTATTTTCTTTAGTTAATATCAAAAAAAAATTTGTACCAACAAAACGAATTAGAGCATTAGAACAGGTTACCTCGATTACGGGAAACCGAAATTTAAGCACTTATTCGGTTTTCGGTGACCGAATGTGTAATTTGATTATATTTCAGACAACTTCGGTTTTAGGAGACCGAGCAATTTGATGAATTTCGGTCCTATGAAACCAAAATTATTCAAAATACTCGGTTGTTAGAGACCGATGTAAGATCCCGAGAGCTAAAAATATAGTCCAGAATACTTCGGTTGTGAGGAATCGAGGAAGTGGATGAACCTCGGTCATAGAGAACCGAAATTGTTCTCAATACTCGATTTTTAGAGGGCGATGTAAGGTCCTGAGAGCTAAAATATGATACAAGGAGGCCACGGTTATAAGGGATCAATGAGTAGATGGATGCAAAAATTTAAAAACCATTCTTGAGAAGAAGAAGAAGAAGAAGAAGAAGAAGAAGAAGAAGAAGAAGAAGAGAAGGAAGAAGAATTAATGATTTATTATAATTAGTTTGTGTTGCATTACGGGTTAAATGAATGTAAAATTTTAGAAACCATTGTTGAGAAGAAGAAGAAGAAGAAGAAGAAGAAGAATTAATGATTAATTATAATTAGTTTGTGTTGCATTAAGGGTTAAATGAATGTAAAATTTTAGAAACCATTGTTGAGAAGAATAAGAGGAAGAAGAAGAAGAAGAAGAAGGAGGAGGAGGATTAATGATTAATGGTTAAATATAATTAATCATTAATCTATATATATTAAAATGGGAGTGGTAAAGGAAGTAGTGGGAGTGTTAATGAGTAAAAGAGAGTTGGTGGGAGTGATAGTGAGAGTGGGAGTGAAAGCAAGTAGTTTGTGGGGTGGAAATAGCACCACCCTTAATTAAGTATCAATATTTTTTATCTACACAAGCCGTTTACTTTATACAGTACACTATTGTTAATTAAGTATCAATATTTTTTATTTAACCTGCATGGTTTTTAAATTACATGACCTGCCCGTTTTACTTTTTTTTTTTTTTTAATTGTTATGAAGTTTTGATGTACATCTTTAACCACGAAATTTTTGACAAAAGTTGCGATGCCCAAACGCCAGTGTGCTATCAAGTCCAACACGGCTAACGGTATCAGTCAACACCAGTGTACTAGCCAAGCCCCGCACGTCTTATACTTTTGTGTACACAAAAGAGAATGCTAAAATGATATAGCTACTAGTAACCAGCAACAATCCATCAACTGTTCTTCATTTTACATTCATCTAGCTTTCGATACGCGGCGGAGTGATTATGCCAATACCGGTTCCGCCGCTGCCGGAGCACTTAAACATGCTGCCGTTGGATCCGCCTGAGCCATTTTGCCGTCCCTTCTCCCTTGCTGAGATCTTATCCATGACTCACAACCTTGCTGAGATCTTATCCATGACTCACAACTTTAATGAGGCATTGGTTAGCGGGCAGGGAGGATTTGGTAAAGTATACAGAGGGATCATTGCCAACGAGGCAATTGTTGTTGCTGTAAAAAGGCTGAATTCCACTTCCAAGCAAGGAGATTATGAATTCAGAACTGAGATTGAAATGCTTTCAAAATTTCGACACTCTCATATCGTGTCTCTGATCGGTTACTGTTATAGTTCTACTGAGAAGGTACTTGTTTATGAATATATGGTTAACGGGTCTCTAGCGAATCATTTGTACGAAACTGGTAAGTATGGTGGTGGTGCTTTATCTTGGGTGCAGCATCTCAAGATTTGTCTAGGAGCTACTCGTGGCTTGGACTACCTCCACATAGGTACCGATATTCGAGACAATGTTATACATCGTGATGTCAAGAGTTCGAACATCCTGTTAGACAAAAATTGTGCAGCTAAAGTTTCAGACTTCGGGTTGTCTAGAATAAGCCCAATTGATCAGTCATGCACTTATATCAGCACAAATGTTAAAGGGACAACGGGATACATGGATCCAGAATATCTGTTGACCCACAAATTGACCATGAAATCCGATGTCTACTCTTTTGGGGTTGTACTTTTTGAAGTTTTGTGTGGAAGGCAAGCGGTGGATTTAAGGCTTGATGACGAGCAATGGAGTCTTGCTAGGTGGGCCCAACACTGTATTGAAAAAGGAATACTTCATCAGATTATTGATCCTAATTTGAGGTGGGAAATTTTGCCCGAGTCTTATACAGAATTTGCACGAATTGCAAATCAATGCTTATGTTATCGGTCAAAAAAACGTCCTACGATGACTCAGGTCTTGGCATCACTCGATCTAGCCTTGGCATTGCAATTAGGACACAAAGATACTTCTGCATTTATGGAGTTAGTTTGTACAAATGCGGCACCTGAAAACATAGAGAAGGTTGATTCAAAATTGGTGCAAGAAATGGCTATCAAATTTGGGAGTTGTAATGAGGGTAATAAAGATTTCCTGCGGTCTCACGTGAAGCCTAACAAAAGAAAGGCACTCAGAAAAATGTTGCAGCTGTTTATGTTTCGCACAGTTCGCAAGGCACCAGGTAAGACCATATTGATTGCGCATTTGCTTGTATGTCTCAAATTATGTTTCTATTTGGCCTTTTGTAATTTCGTGAAAAAATAGTAATTTCAATATAATTAATGGTTAAGAAGACCAAGTTAATATTCCAAATAATGTATGAAGAGTGAATTGGTTATTTTGTGTGGTCTATTCAAAAGTGAAAAATACACTTTCTAACACTTCATTTGGACTATTAATATTATCATCGAATTTGGTACATACTGTGTTACAGTGTTTTAGACAATGTCTACGCTTGGCACAACGTTTGTATCCGAAGATAGCTTTTAAAAAGATTGCGTGGCATGAACTATACGCACCAATCCTAATTATGGAACCAATTCGCATTACTTAATTTTACCGAAAACACTTGTTTGTTAGGTCTCCAATGGTTGCCATTCTAAATTTTTTCTTTTCTTTCATTTTTTCCCAAAAAAATATATTAAAATTGGGTCTTGTTTAAAGATCCTATTGAGTAGTCTCTCAAAGTGGAAGTTATATAAAAATTGAGTTGCTTATGCCATGTATATACAAGGAGATATAGACAAGCCATTGGACAGCATCTTTTTAGTTTTTGATTGTCTTGCATCCATTGAGTGCCTCATAGACAAGTCATTAGACGGTATGTTGTCCTTCGCCATTGTTGGATCTGTTGGGGCTTATTCGGTCATTAATTTGTATTTGGATCTGGTGTTTGTTGTGGGAACATGAAGATTCATAATTCTGTTGAAGCCATAATTATAATACTGGCTCTGATTAATTCTAATGCTGTCCAATTCCCATTCAAATAACAGTAGCCCAGCTTCAAGACTCTCCACCAGTAGATGACAGAACTAGAGAAGGTTCAGGTGCCAAATTAAGGAGCTGCACCTCAAAAACACATATAGATAGGCTGAAGAATTCTTGTTTTTGGAACTTGCTGCGGCCACCAACAATTTCTCCTTGGAGAACAAGTCTGGTGCCGGTAGCTTTGGGAAAGTGTACAAAGGCAAACTACTCGATGGACGAGAGGTCGCTATTAAAAGGGGAGAGACGGCTAGTTCAAAGATAAAGAAATTTCTTCGAGAGGAAGAGAGCAGCAGCGCGTTTGATTCAGAAATGGCTTCCTTTGTTGGAAAAATGGTTTTAAAGTAACATTTTTTAGCTATTTTGAGGGTAATTTTAAATGGGTTTTCACACTCGGTTGTGAAAGGAAATTATAGATTCGTGTTCCGTGAGTACATCGAGATCGTATATTTGTTTGCTCAAAACGGATTTGGGGTGAATGAGAAATTATCACCCAAAGTGAGCTACTCGAGATGGAAAATAAAATGAGAAATGTTAATTCCACATTAGAACTTTGGGAAAACATTTATGAATTTATAAAGGATAACCTTTCACTAGCTTAGCTTCTAAGAAAAATAAGGCTCTATCTCTCGCGGACCGAATTTAGCTTGACACAGGCTTGACTTGCCGCGCGATGTCATGTTTTGCACTTAGAGTTTTCTAATTCATTTATTTTATTTAATGTCACCCATTTTAAAATTTTGAATTACTCTTAATTAAGAGATTTCTTATTCAAATTATTTAAAAAAAAAACGTTTGAATTGATTTGTATTAATCATGAAAACGGTTTTGATTAATTGTAGCAATTAACACTAAAAAACGGTTTTGATTAATGACAAATTAATTCTAATTCTCCTCCCAATCTCCATTGTTTCAGATTAAATTTGAAAACATTTTACCAAATTGATTTTCTTTTTCTGGTTGCTACTACAATTTTTTGGTGATTTATTTTGGTTCTATTTTCTGCGGTGTGTACATAGTTGGGCTGTAGGCTGTTTGATATAACATGAGCTACTTGTAGTGTAGGATTTTGTGAAAACTGACAGCCACAAGAAGGATTTTTACATAATTTATTTTCTCAAGGGAAATTAGCTAATATATTTTGTTTGGTAAAAAAAAAATGTATGTAATTCATGAACCACTTTGATAGTAAACTTTGGTTTTCTAACTTTCCACGTGAAATAATTTCATGAAAATCTATTTTGTTCCATGTTACTAATAAAACACATCCTTAATTATTTAGATTTATTTTTCAATGTTTCAGTCACCATCTTTCCTCTTATTTATTCAAAAGAGGTTGAAGGGGGAATGAATGGGGTTGAAATTTGTATATATGTAACTATAAATTTGTATGCCACCTCATCACAAAAGTTGTGACGGTCAAAGATAGGTGTTATTTTTTATCTTTTTTTGGATCGAGTCAAATACAAGCCTTTTGTTACGGATTTTTTTTTATTTTTTGGTTCCTAGAGACCTATTACCAACGCAGCTTTGGCAACTAACGAGATCGTTTGTCACTAACGCAGTAAGTGACGAAAAAACACGATATTCGTGACAATTTCGTTTGGGTGGTGATGTTGACACTCCCAAAATCTCTTGAAAACACTCTCATTTTTCATTCGGTCCTTCACAACCGAATAACGTATACGTTATTTGGTTATGAAAGACCGATTATAAATTTGAAAAAACTTGAAAGAATTTAAAAATGCTTTACTCGGTTGTCAAGAACCGAGTATATAGACTTATATTCGGTTCTTAACAACCGAATAATAGACACTTTACTCAGTTATGAATGACCGAATTAAAGTGAGAGTGTTACCAAATATTTTTGGGTGCCAACATCACCTTCCTTTCTTTTGTTAGTAAAGAGTCATTTTAATGTACTTTATTTCTCCATGTACGAATATTGAGACCATCTAGAAATTATTAGTACGGGGGACACGTTGAACTTTTATCCAAGACAAATTGAGTTGCTAGTAGGCTGCTAGCTAGTCCTACACGGCTAACTGCATCAGTCAAAATCCCCACACGTCCTACACTGTCTGCACAAAAAAAAAAAAAAGAAGGTAAAATGTTGTATGGTGACACAACAACATTTTTCATTTTTCATTTTTCATTCATCGCGGAGTGATGATTCTGGTAATGGTACCGCCACAGCCGGAGCACTTCAATTTGCTGCCGTTTCCTCAATTGGAGCAATTATATATGCAGCCCCCTCTCCCTTACCGAGATCTTATATGTGACTCACAACTTCGACCATTCATTGGGCAGGGCAGATTTGGAAAATTATACAAAGTGGTAATTGACAACTAGGCAAGTGCAGTGGCGGATCCACAGTGGGGCAACAGGGGTCTGTTGACCCCATGGACTTAAAAAAAAATATATATATATATATATATTAATATTTGGTCGAAAAATCTGCCAGCCAGCCTGTTACAGTTGGCACTTGACCCCATGCCTCAAAAGAAAAAAAAACACTTAAGTCAAAAAACTAGCTGACAACAAATTGCCATCCCCATAAATGAGAGAACCCATCTCATTTAATTTAAACCTGTTAGAAGATGAATAAAAAATATAAAAAAATACTAAGCCTTGCTTTATTTTTTCCCAAGACAGTGGGCTGGTCATTCTTCATTTGTTGTTCATTTCTTTTCCTCACCCATTCTTCATTTCTTCATTTGTTCTTCATTTTTAATGCGGCAACTTCACTGATATAATCTTTTTTTTAATATCTAACAATCTCTCATCTCACAAATCTCTTTCTCCCTAATTTTTTTTCTTTTTTAAATTTTTTTTTTCCTCTACGGCTCTACACTAGTTTCGGCGCTCGGCTCCAACATCTCACACCGCCTCCGGCATCCCACTGGGCACCGGCCACTACCGCGTGATTTAGGTATAATTTTCTAAAGTTATTTTTAATTATTTCTTGTCTTTTATAATCTAATCATGTTTTATTTATTATTTTGCATAATTTATTAATTAGAAAATAAAACAATAATGCTATTAACTTTCATGTAAACATAAACATATATTTTCTCTTAATTTATGTGGTATTGATTAGATAGGAGGTTAAAAAATTAAAAGGGATAAAATAGTTAATATAAACATATATTTTAATTAGTAAAATTAGATTGACACAAAAACACAAAGTTATTAAAAAAAATTATTTCATTTTTTTTACTAAAGTATTAATGTTGTAGGCTTATAGCATTGGTTCAAATGTGTCTATTTCTTAATTTTTTTTTATCTTTCTTGATCTTATAATTTGGATAAAAATTAATGATTTATTGAATTAATTGATTTGTAGATTTATGGAACGATTCTTTAAAAGAAAATTATCTACGGATAGTCATTCTCCGTCTAATCCGGGTAGTTCAAATGCAAGATCAATTGAAGTTGATGAGATATTAGCTAATCTTCAAACAAACCCTGGACTAAGAACTCGAATGGCGGATTATAGTCTTAATAATCAGGATGAGATCCAAAGAGCATATCTACAAAAAGGGCCTTGTCAACCTAGAAGTTATAAATTTTCGCAAACTAATCAATCAGGACTTAATAGACGCTTCATTGCTCAATTGTTTGATGAGTATGATTGGTTAGAATATAGTATTGCTAAAGATGCTGCGTTTTGTCTTCATTGTTATCTTTTCAAATCTAATTTTGATCAAGTGGGAAGTGGTGCATTCACTGGGGTAGGCTTCAATAATTGGAAGAAGGCGAAAGAAATGTTTAACCTTCATGTTGGACCAGTTGGTAGTGTTCACAACCAAGTTAGAGAAGTTGGAGATCAACTTGGTGTTTATATTCATTTTATGTGTTTGAGTAGTGATTTTTCTTAATTGGAAGGGATTAGTAGTCTTGCAGAAAAAATGGCGGAGAAAGGAATTAATGAAATATTTCCTTATGTTTATTTACTCCTTACATTGGCTTTGGTTTTACCGGTTGCAACTGCTTCAGTGGAGAGTGCATTTTCCGCCATGAATATTATTAAAAATCCACTTTGTAATAGAATGGGAGATCAGTGGTTGAATGATAGTTTGATTGTTTACATTGAGAGAGATGTTTTTGCTTGTATTGATAATGAAACTATAATGCAACGTTTTCAGAATATGAAAACTCATCGTGGACAATTGTAACTTGTATTAGTGGTTTTGTTATGAATTATGAATGGAAATACTATCTTTCTATCTTTTTCGCATTATTTTCTTTGTAAATTTTTTTTGGAACTTTTACACTTAGACCCCTTGGCCCCTTAATTCTGGATCCGCCACTGGGCAAGTGTAGTTATAAAACTGTTGAATTCCATTTCCAAGCATAGTTGATTCTGAATTCAGAATCGAGATTGAGATGGTTTCAAAATTTTAACACTCTCATATCGTTTCTCTCGTAGTTTACTATTATAGTTACACTAAGATGATCCTTGTTTAAAATTTATGGCCAATGGGTCCCTGACTGATCGTTTATACAAAATTGGTAAGTATGGTAGGTGTTCTACTTTATCTTGGGTGCAGCGCCTCAAAATTTGTCTAGCAGCTGCCCATGGCTTGGATTACCTCCACTCAGGCACCGGTCTTCAAGAAGTATCATACATCATGATTTGAAGAGTTTGAACATCCTATTAGATAAGGAATTGTGCAGTTAAACTTTTCAGACTTTTGGTTGTGTACAATAAGCCCAATTGTAAATCATGCATGTTAGAAAAATGAGTGTGTTTTGCCAATTTTTAGGGCAAATCGAATGGTCGATTTTGAAATATTATTACGGATTCATGTTATCCTCCCTGATTACATCGAAATGGTATACTTATTTGCTCAAAATGGATATTGGCTAAATGAAAAATTGTCACCCAAAGTGAGCTACTTGAAATGAAAAAATGAAGAGTTTAAGAATAGGAATTCTTATATCCCACATTGGAACTTTGTGGAAAACTTTGTGGATTTATAAGGCATTACACCTTATGAGTTAGTAATGTTTTATGACACTTAAGGCCCCTACTTCGCGCACATAGGCGTAAGGGGTGCAAAGATCAAATTTGGCTTGTGTGTTCCCAAAAAATTTGTTGAATCCTAAAATGACAATGAAATCCGATGTCTACTTTTTTCGGGGTTTTACTATTTGAAGTGTTGTGTGGAAGGGGGTTTTACTATTTAAAGTGTTCTGTGGAAGGAGAACGGTGGATTTAAGACTTGATGAAGAGCAACAGAGCCATGTTAGGTGACATTGTATTGAAAAAGGAACAATTCAAATATATTACCCGGTCTCCTGTAAAGCCTATGTATTGAGAGCATTTTGTCATTTTATTCCATTATATGTTTCTTGTTACATTTCATAGGTAAGAACCATGAATTCAACACTAGCTCTATCCCGAGAAGTAAGTAGGTATGGGGATTTATGTAAGGACTTAGGACTGGCAATGGCACAATTTGAATCGCTTTTTTCCATGGTTAGTTGGATTATGCATATGTTCAGTAATCAGCTATTTGTAGTATTCTATCATTAGAAATAATGGTTTTTTTCAAAATTTGTATATCCAGACTGGTCCTGGATTCTGCTAAATATGAACAGCTCAAAGAAAAGCAAAAATGTTGATGGTCTCGCCATCCAACAATTAGAGAGTTCTTTGCACTTTACATTTTTCGACCCATATATGTTCCTTTACTATTTTTTACTATCTCAAATTAGGAGTCCGTGTTTGACTTTTTTCACATTTTTAAGGTTGCATTATTTTCATCACAGTCAATGTTGCAGAATATAACTTACTAGTGTTCAGTGAGGTATATTGATTAAGTTCGAAAATTGGAACTAAACTCTTAATTTGGGATAGGAGGGAGTGTTTTGGAAAGTACACAACAATTTATTACACATAAAAGTTGTGATTTGGAAACTACACGTCAAGATATACTTAAGAAATCTATAATTTGAATATAAAAATCGGAAGAAAAAAGAAAATCCAATGTTTAAGTATAATTTGAGCCTGTTGTATCTGTTTTCAGATCTATTTGGACAAGTTTCCATGTCTACAAACAGAGGTAGTTCTCCTTATACAGACTATATATAAGAAAACAGAAACATTTGTTTTACATAATTTCATTAGATTAAGAAATTGTTTTATTGTACATCGATTTGTATGGCTATACACCCATTGAAACTGCAAACTTATACTCTGCTAGCCTCGAATATCAAGCTGTCGTTAGGCTTTTTTGGCGATATCAATGTGTATATAGAAGATTTCGCAACATACACCAACAAAGAAACAGACAAATATCAGGCAAATGTGCCAGTTAGCGCAAAAAATAAGGGTATGGTAGTCAAACAGGAAAGGACGTGTAACATAAATTTATAAGGGTATGGCAGTCAAATAGATAGGCAAGAGCTGTATTTCCATGTTATGCTAAGTGCCATCTAAAGATCTTCCTATGTTATAAGTTCAATTCTTGAATTTAGTTTTGGAAAGCATAGAAATTGCATTCATATGGGTAGGACAGCTAGATTTATGAGAGGATTGTTATCCAGCGAAAAATAGGAGTAATCAGAAAGAGAAAAAAAAGTGGGTACTATTGCTGAAAAAAATAGATCAAGGCATAATGCATATTGTAGTTCCAGTTTAGAACTAATTATTACTTGATTCCCTTATTTATGTGTTTCCGTGTCCTTTTAAATATACATAGTATGTTTTCTGAATTCGTGATGGTTGCTGCTACAGTTTACATGATTATGCAACATAATACTGTTTTAGGAACGACCATTTGCTTATATTACTATCTGAACGAGACAGTCATGCACATTGTTTATTATCTTAGTTTGCTGCTAACTTTTTCTATATTGAGCGTGAGCACATGATTTTGGTACGTCCTTCAGAGATTATAATAAAAGTTAATGCTAACACAAGGATTTAATTGAACATGTGACCTTTACATAAGAAACACAAGTTGTTACGCTCTGCTAATGCTAGTATCATATTGCACTTACATCGAGTGTGCCCCTGAGTCTAGTATTAACATAATGTGATCATCCAAATTAAAAAGTGACTTTTTTCAACTGTAGGAGAAAGTCTCATCATATTAAAAAGTGAAATACCAAAGAAAACTTCTTAGGAGCTTGAAAAAGACATCTTTTCGGTCTATGAGAGTGGAGGAGGTATTCAACTTAAAATTATTTAATATCAATTAGTGAGAAGCTAAAATCCAATTTTTTGGTTCTTTCCTATATTTTTTAATTAAATTTGGTTCAAGCTCAATTAAACTTTTAGCAAATGATTGAAAATTGTAGGTCGGAAAATACCCTAGAGGGGGGTGAATAGGGTTTTAAAAACTTAATGCGGAATTAAAACGTTTTTAAAATATTTAAGCAAAGAAACTTAGTTAAATAAGTTTATCAAGGAAAACAATCAATTGCATAATCAATCCCAAGAATAAGCAATAATATAAGAAACTTCAATCATTTAATATAACAAATAAATAAAGAGATTGAGTAAGAAATATTGAACCAATTTGAAGTCGAAGATTTTTTGTCCACACGGTTCGGCTTGTTCCCCCTACTCCGCGCTCGGTTAGTTCCCCGAGAATTTCCACTATAACCGATCTCCTTCCGGGTGAAGATCAAACCTCTACAAGTGTATTCTTCTCACACATTCTTACAAGTATTGAAACACCCTCAATACTCTCACAAGAAATCTCTCTTGCTATTCTATGAGGTACACCTCTCACAAATATGATTTGAATAAGTTTTGGTGGCTAACACCAATGTACAATATCTCTCTTGTGTATAACAAAATACAAATGAAGCTCACACTAAGAGATATCAAAATTGATCAAAGTATATAGCTCAAAAATGAAAGATTGACCAATAAAATGAATTGAATACTTGAATAACTTTGTATATATGTAAAATGAGTTTGTAGAATGATTCAAGTGTGTTAAAACATGTCTAAGATATCATATTTATAGCTTACAAAATCATATGGCCGTTGGGGATGATTAAGAGAGGTTTTGGCTCCAAGGTATACATTTTCAAACTTTCCAACAGCTAGTTTTGACAAAAAATTTTTTGTTAATTTCTCTCAATTAGACCGTTGGATCATGCTCAAATTTTAGTCAAAATTTCCAGGAGATGTTGTCTAACTACTGTAAAAATTTCAAAATGATCGGAATTCAGGAAGCCCTCCATTTTACCGTTAGATCAAAACTGGGCAAAAATTGAGCGAATTTTAAACGAAAAATAAAAATATTTTTCCAATTTAATAATTTAGTTCCAAATAAAATTATAATGATTTTTAAACCTCAAATATATGTTTCTAAGATACCCATTTTTATTATAGCTTAAAATATGATCATTTAAAATTAATATGAATTTATTTTGAAACTCGATTTTTGTAAAATGATGTTTTTCAAATAAATTCAATTTCAAGCTAGTTTGAATCAATCTTTAAAAGATGTAAGAACATGTTTGAGCTATAGGGATTTGATCAATAAAGTATCTTTACATAAAATCTAAGCACTCACTCCATTTAATGATAATTCGAGTCTTCGTGATGCTTGATTTTCTTGTGCGTATCTTCACTTGTTTGATGTTCTTGATCCTTTCTTGGTTTTGATAACTTGTAGAACATGTGGAGATCATTCTTGTGCATATCTTCACTTTCTTGATGATCTAGATCTTTTCTTGGCTTTGTATAGCACATGTATATCACTTGAGTTCATTTCTTGTGAGTAGAGGCGTTTGTAAAGCTTGTGTGAGATTTGCTTCGGTTTGAAGTTACACTTGGTCGAAAGATATATCGGTTAATATGGCTATCATCATTAGAACAACCGAGTTAAATAACACTTTATTAACTTATTGTAATTATCAAAATAAGATTAATTGACTTTAAGGTCAACAAAAATCTTCCTCCACCCTATCGACACCATTGATATTAACTTTCTATTGTCTATATTCCATAACATCACCATATTTGTAAGAATTCATGAATACATTACTTCAAGCTGTTTAATTTTATTGTACCCGATCTTGTGGATCAGCAGCAGGTTTAACGCTGATTAACCAGGAGCCTCTTTACAACCCGAAAAGCTGGTGTAATTGGTCTTGCTTTACACTATGCTAACATAATTAATCACTTTAACTATTAACATTGTATATTCTAATCTTCATTTTTGGTATGAAGAAATTGGACTAGTGATCCTTTTTTTTATTTACATTCCATCTGATAATAGACATCTCGCCCTACCTCGTTCTCTGCTAACATGAGGACCACATTGTATCAATGGCTCCCTAACCTTATCAAAGCAAAATTAACTTACAAGTTGTAGACATTTGAAAGAAAGGAAATGGTATATCCTCTTTCTCGTATGGGTCCAATCTGTTTCGGAGTGAAATTAAAATGGTGAAATATGTTTCACCCACTTGGCATTGAACGTTGTTCCCTTTTCTTTTTTTTTGTTAAGTTCACAGTTCTTGGATTTGTTCACAATATTATGCAGAAAAAAGACTGAAATATAGGTGAAAATTCTTTTAGGCTGTTTTGACTTTGCTCACTATTCTTAATGTGAATTAGAGTTATCGCTTGTTTCATAATCGATGGCAATGTCTAATTTTCTTAACGTAACCGTTTGACTTAAACTCCTGTTTTTATTTTCACTATTTCAATGAGTTGTCATCGGTTATTGTTCTCAATCACATACTTCAAGCATAACTGTATTCTTCCAAACTTTTTCTCCATTGATTTTAGTCTTCTTAAGTGATTGACACAGAGTTAACAATTCCTCAACTCAAAGTCGAAATGGAAAAAACTCTCGGATGGCTCATTCCTCTAAATACCATCATGTATGTACAATGAATATTTAGTTTTGCCACTTAAATGTTCCTTTTATGCTTGATGAAGCTGTTATCTTCTGTACAAGTAATATTTTCCCTTTTGTGTTTTTTTGTATGGCTATTAACACTCCAAATAGATATGCTGGCCCTCCAATACCATCTTTAAAGGGCTCGTTTGGTTCGAAATTTATAAAAGAAATTGGCTTGTGAGCTTGTCTGGGCATTTAAGAGTAATGTATTTAGTAAGACTGGAACTTAAACTTTCCTTTTATTGAGAATAACTTGCAAACATAACTAAACACGAAAGTTCTTTAGTTTGTTGCCATGTATTATTAAATATTGCGGTTATTTGTGTAAAAAATAGGGGTAATTTCAAATTGGATAGTGTGTAAATATTGGGAAAATGATGAAAGGAATTGATGTAATTGTAGGGTAGGTTGTTTTTGTTGGAGCGAGTTATGTAGTTTGGCATACCGGTATAGGGATAGTAGTCATACAGGTACGCTAGGTTAAAATTGTAACGAATTTCTTTGTGTATGGCCGTACTGGCATGCATTATTAATGGACAATAGCGGTACACACAGTGATGGACAGAATTTGGGTTAGGCATTTTATTGCTTGTATAAAATACCAATTATATCAATTGATTAATATGAGATTCTCTAATTTACTTTGACTATTTTGTTTGTATTTTTAGTTGTTTTTGTTTTTCTGGGATGCTGTAGTTTTGTGTTGTATTGGGTGGATTACCTGATTGTTGTGTGGCTCGAAGAGGGTGTTGTTTGACTAATAAAGATTTAAGTTTACCAAATTTTCTTTTTTCAAAAAAGAATATTTTTTTCCTACAAATATGACAAGGGATGTAGGAAATTATGTTTTCCTAGGAATCTTGAATTTAAAATTCCAACTAAATGGTGGAATCTTGAATGATGGGAATTTAGGATTACGGGATGTCAGGAGCAATCCAAACAACAAACAAATAACTAAGCTTTAATACATTTGTAATGCATTTTAGAGTGCTAGAGAACATTGGATTGGAGTGGGAGTAACGACTCCTAAGTTCCCCAACCTCCCACTACTATTGCATTATTAACGTTTTTATTTTTCTTATTTCTCGTGGCAATTAGGACAGAGCACATCAAGGTTTCTGCTAGATGGGGACTAAATAGTCTTCAATAGTAACGAGTTTGTGAGAAGGACAAAGGCCCAGAAAAACATCATGCGCCTGTAGACATGCTATCATTCCGATCAGTGAAGATCGACTCACTTTTCTGATCTGCCAAGTGATTGTTTCTACTACCGGGCCAGTATGGGGGGTACTACCATGATAGAGGAATATTTGAGGAATCCAGGGGGTGGGTCCGAATTTTCATGGAGTAGAGTAGGAGTGTTTTCAGTTTCGATCAGGGTAGAGACTAAAGTACACTAAAATCAAATCAAATGGAAAAATTTAATTTTGGTTCAGTTTGGTTTCTAAATCTTCTAAACATGTACTCGAACCAAACTTTTCGGTTTTGACATATGATTTTTTTTTCTTTTTCTAAATCAATTTAACATAACAACGGAATACTAATAGTAATGCAACATTAGTTTATATTTAAATTAAAGTCAAGATTTTCTAGAAACAAAAATCAAACATATAAAAACCATATTTTTTTATTTAGTTATTATTTTATTTGTATATTTACAAGAATCACTTTTAATAAAATGATGAAATATCTTACCATCATGTATGTAATAAAAAAATCTCAGTATCACATTGTTGATTCAATAATAAGGGCACGTATTAATGACTTTTTTAAGAGGATCTCAATATGCAATTAACAAGAAACATATTGTTAAAAAATCCCTCTTCTTTTGTACCATAATATACTTAACATTTGCCCTTAGTGTATATATTAAAATCTTTCATTTTTTTTATACATAATTCGGTTTGGTTCGGTTTTGGACTATCTAGCCCCGAACTCAAACCAAATTATTCGGTTTCGGTTTGGTTTTCTCGTTTTCAATTTTTTTCAATTAAGAGTTTTACGGATCAATTAAGTTCATTTGGTCGGTTTTCAGACTGAGTTTAACACTTCTAGAGTTGAGAATTTGTTTCTAGAGTTGAGAATTTGTTGGCAGAGGTGAAGAGAATGTTAGTTTTAGAATAGTGAGGAGCTAAGAATTTGGAGTTGTTGAAGTTGGGAGTTTGGGCATCCAAAAAGGTATCATTTGTTGCATTTATAGGGGTATTACTTAATAAAATTTCAATTACACTTCCTTTCTTTCAAATTAATTGTCTTATTTGGGATGCCTTTAATTAGTGGAGCTTTTGATTTCAAAGTTTGGAAAAATCTAAAAACAACTATTTTTTACACCAAGTTAGAAAATGAGGTGAGTGAAATGATCTGTTACATTATGCTTTTTAGTAGAATTCAATTTTTTGGCCAGTGGTTTAGACAATTTTTTCCTTGAAATAATGAGAAAAAGATGGATATAATTTTACCAGATTACTCATCTTTTTTTTTTGTTTTCAACTTTGTGTAAATATTTTTTGTTTTTGTAATCTCTCATCCACAATAGCAAATAAATTCCATCTTAAACTGAAATTAGTGTGTCTGAATGTAAATTAATGAAGAAGTTATTATTTGTTATTGTCAGCACACCATTTAATTTCTCCTTTTCTGCGCAAAGTACTAGTGAGGGGGTGTGACTATACATATACATTACTTGGTGTTCACTTTGACAATTATGGGTTCCTCTTGTCTTGTGCATAGCCAAGCAACTTCCAAGTTCCAACCAGGCAATAACCCCCCTACCCCACCTCCCAATTTGTAGTCCCGGCTCCCACCTCCAGTGAAACGCATTTTTTTTTATTATTTAAAACAAACAAGTTGATTGGCTGTTCAATAAGAAGAAAGTGGGAAACTTAATCTAAATTTGCGCATTTTGTATAAATATTCACACTTTAAACTACTTGAACGTAAATCTTGATCTCCCACCTCTAGCTAATAAGATATAATAATATGCGATTATTTTTCATATGAAAAAACTGGACAAACATATATGAAATTACCTTCTCAAGAATTTAAATGATACATTTTCTTAAATTGAGATGGAGTACGTATAAAAAGGTAAATTATACCACACTATTGTGGTTTACCATCGGATACAAAACCGAAAGATGAAACCACATGCATGTTTTTAGATTACATCACATCCCAACTCTCAAAAGTTGAAGTCGTGGTCCTTTAATTTTATTTTGTTTCTTTTTATTTATTTATTTATTTTTATTTTTTTAAGATAACAATTGGACGAATCTAAAAATGTATTTCTTTAACTGTGCAACTTATAATAATTCTTCACAAAAATTGTGTGGAGCACAGTGGTTCTTAATAGAGCAATAGACCAGGAAAGCGTAGTCCTTTTTGATAAAGTAGAAACACTCTCGATGGAGTAGTGACACCACAGTAGAGATGTTTTGGCCTAAGGTAAGAGATTATGCGCATAGATGTTGAACGGTAGTCCACACATGGATTTGATCTAAAGGTAAAGATTGTTGAGAGTAGTTAGCTCAAATCAGTAATCTTATGTCAAAGTGTAGAAGTTCAACATGAGATTAATAAAAAGGGTGGATCTCCTAAATTGTGCCGAGACTTTTTGAGTTAAAATCTTGCACTTGTAGCTCAAATGTAGTTGAGTTGTGAACAATATTGTATCCATAGGCCAACAAATGGTAATTAGAGGAAGGAAGTTCGTGCCAAAAAATGGTATTAGAGGAAGGTTTGAACTTTAGAGCTTGCATGAGGAAATCCACAACTTGGAACAAAGGTTAGATCAATGAACCCGACAAGTGGTATCAAAAGGAAACAATATTAGTATAATATTAAATCCATGAGCCAACAAATATTATTAAAAGGAGGTTCGAACACCAAGCTAATAAGTGGTATTAGAGAAAGGTAGAAACTCCAGGAGAAAATTAGTAAAAAAGGTTGGATCAAGTATTCAAGGAGTGTTATCAGATCCAGGTTGACAATCATGGGTTCCTCTTGTCATGTGCGTAGCGCAGCAATTTCTAAGTTCCAACTGCCCAATGACCCCCCTACCCCACCTCTTAATTTGTAGTCGCCCACCTTCGATTAAGCGCTTTATTCATTTATTATTATTATTATTATTATTATTATTATTATTATTATTATTTAATACGAGCAACGGATAAATTTCAGTAGCTTAAAAAGATGGAAGGTAATGAGGATATATAAATTTTCATACTTTCAATTACTTAAACTTATTCTCCCACTTCTAAGGAGTTATAATAACATGTGATTATCTATATTTATACTAATTATAAAAATGTGAATAAAATGATGGATTTACACTTTTATCAATTGGTTAAGAATAATACGTGCTCTCTATTTTTATTTTTATTTTGACTTAAAATTCCACTATATTTTATATTTTGGTTAGGAATATCTATTCTACTCCAAATTTTATAAAATCGCACTTTAATTATTATTATTTCAGTTAGTACTTTAATTATTATTATTTCTAGTTAAACTCCAAATATATTCTTTAGGTTAGGAATATTTACTCTACTCAACACTTGCTCTATTTATTCTTTTGGGTAGAAACTAATTATAAATCGTACTCTATTTTCTATTAGTTAAAATCTTAAAACTTTAAATCCTATTATATTTGGTTTTAAAGATTTAATTTAAAGTAGTCCTAATTTCTGTTTTATTTTCATTAGGATTCTAATATAAAACAGTATAAATTAACATCTAAAATATTCTGTTTCTATTAGGATTCTTATAAAAATCTCCCGTTCTAATTTTTGTGAACCATTATAATTCTTCTACAAACAATATATTATATTTGGACCATGCATAAAGTAATAATTTATTTAATTACTTTCGAGTCTATAACAAATATATATATTAGAGTGGTACTCTTACTAAATTTTATGTATGGTTTGTTTTGGATTCACTGGATTAACAAAATTTGAGTAGATATGGGTGTGCAGTTGGAACAGTAGTTCTCAATGAATAGTTGGGCTCTCGATGATGTTTTCACTTAACCCCTCTGTTTTTAATAGCAAATTAGAATTACTCTTTATTTCGATGATCTTTTCACTTAACCCCTAATTTCTAAGTCCATGAAACTACAGTTCAAAATCATGTTTAATTTGACCAAAAAGCCCTCAAATCATTTTACTTATTCTATTTGACCACCCAATACTGTTTCCAAAGGATTTCGAATCTTACTCTAGCTTGTAATTTGAAACTCGATTTAGCGCTCAATCTGACAAGTAGCAATTTTTTCCACCATATTTTTTTTGGTCCACCCACCATATTCATTATAAATATATATACATATATATATAGGGCAAATATCTCATGCGGATTATTGTTCACGGACCATCCGTACGGATTGATCCGTTTGGCACGCTTCCCGATGGAATTTTTTGATGAAATTTGGTGGGGATGTTCTTCAATGTTTGTAGAACATCTCCACCAAATTTCATCGAAAAATTCAATCGGGAAGTGGGTTAACTACATGATTGAAAAATATTGGTCCAAAAATAGATATATAAAGTCCAATATTTTTCAATCATGTAGTTAACCCACTTCCCGATTGAATTTTTTGATGAAATTTGGTGGAGATGTTCTACACACATTGAAGAACATCCCCACCAAATTTCATCGAAAAATTCCATCGGGAAGCATGCCAAACGGACCAATCCGTACGGATGGTCCATGAATAGTAATCCGTATGAGATATGCTCCATATATATATATATATATATGTGTGTGAATTTGTATCTATTTTGAGGGGAAAAAATGGTCTTTTTTGGTTTCAACATTTCTAACACCAAAGGGATGGAAAATCAAGTTTGATTTCAACAATGGTGAGACATGATTTTATATCGAGATACCTTTTCCTTGTATGTATATCCAAACACTAAGGTAGCATTCCATAAAACAATTGAAAACTGAAACTGAAAAAACTGTTTGTTTAGTTCTGAAAACTATATTTGAAAAAATGTTGTTTATTTGAATATAACACATCTGAAAACTGAAATTTTTTAAATATGACAACTTTGCCCTTAATAGTTTATTTAGATCACATGATTCTAAATCAAAGCAAAACTAATTAAGCATTAATAATCGTATCTTCGAATCCTTAAATCAACTGTAATAATTTTATGAGTCAAAATATTAGGAAAATATCAATTACAAATAATAATTTTCACTTGTTATTAAGTTAAAATGATTATCAATTTTCTTAAATAATCTCTATTATATAAAAACTAAAGTGGTGGTTGTCGGTTATGATAACAATTTTCTTAAATAATCTCATGGTTAACAACAACTAAAGGTGTTGAAGTTCTTTCCATCTCATGGTTAAGTTAAAATGATTATCAAAATATGGAGTAACTTAAAACAATTTTTTTAAATAGGGAAGTGTTATTTAGATTTTCTATATTTGTTATAAAAACCTTCTTGTCACGAACATTTTTTATAGACTCACTTAATGAGAAGTGAGTGCAATCACATACACTCGGCCTACATAGGAAGAGTTTGTTACTAAGATTTTGCTTAATATCAAGTAATGGATTATTAAAATGTTTTTTAAATAAGGCCCGTCTAATAAAATCGGACATGAGTGCACTCACATAAACTCGACTCAAATATGAAAAGTGTGCTAAGCACTCGCTTAACATCGAGCAATGGAGGGGAGTGTTTGTGATAAATAAAGGGTGGTATTATTTACACCCTCCAAATATGATACAAACACCCCCTCAAAAATTTAACTAAAAACACATTTTAATACCACCTTATTTGTCATAAACACCACCCTCCATTACTTGATATTAGGTGATTGCTTAGCAACTCATTCTCCTTATGTAATTTGAGTTTATGTAAGTGCACTTACTTCTTATTAGGCGAGCCTTATTTATAAAACACTCCAGTAATTCATTGTTTGATGTTGGCGAGTTATTACAAATAAACTCTCCTTAAGTAGGGCAAGTATGTGCATCTGTACTCACCTCTCATTAGGCGAGTCATAGGAAGTGTTAGTGTAGACACCCCGATCCGTGACCCCCGCAAGAACCCTAACGACCTCCGAGAACTACTATTTTGGGTCCGGGACCCACCCGAGGACCCGGTACTACACTAGGAGGGTTTGTCGCCCGACAAACTTGTTTTTTAGAGAGATTGTCGCACGACATATCACATTGTCGCGCGACAATCCCTGATATGTCGCGCGACAATTCCACTATGTCGCACGACATTCCCCCTCTGCACCAGACCAACCACTTTCTGACACATCAATCTGTCAGAACCATCACTTCAGCCGTTTGTCGCGCGACATTCCCGTATGTCGCGCGACATATCACAATGTCGCGCGACATTCTCCTTTTTTAAGGAAATGTCGCGCGACAATCTCTCCCGAGCACTATAAATAGGCCAACACCCCCAAGGGTTCTAGACGGCAACTTCTCGCCACAATTTCTATACTAAAATTCCTTATTCTCTCTGATATTTTCTAATCTTTAAGCCTTCCCGGAAGCATCTGCGATAACATTTATTTCCGCAAGAGTCTCGGATCTAATCTTGGCACCCGGTGTACCACCTTCTAGAGTCAGACCGCTGGAAATATTTCTAAGAGGAAAAGCTAATATTCGCCGGAGGTCTTCTCTGCCGTATTATATTTTCTCTCTCTTATTCTTATATATATCGTCGGGAAGGTAACTAAAGTCTCTTCTAGTAATTAAATAAGATATTCGTATATTAGTTTTATTGCAGACTTGTTTAAAACTCGATTTTTCTAACGGGGCGCTGCCCCGCACCCCGCGACCTGACCGGGCAGGTCGATCCCCGTCCTAGTAAGCGAAGTGGCGACATAGTTGTGGTAGATTCCTAACGCGCTCAAAAATCAGGTTTTCATTAGTTATTTCCAGAAAGCAGTAGAATATCAGTAAAAGCATCCAAGTTTTCCAACATAGAATAAACATATAAGACCACTAGAGACCGAAAGGGCGGAATGGGTGCTTAACACCTTCCCAAACCGTAATATAGTTCCCGAACCCTATAGAATCCTGGTTTCGTAGACAAACGTGTAAAGAAAGGCTTATCTGTAGCCTTCCCTCTTACACAATCATTTTGTCCGTTTTCTCGTAAAACGTACTGGCGACTCTGAACGAACCCTCTTGCATCTAGAAATAGGATAGAGGGACTCCCGATATGAATTATCAACACATAGAAGCAAATGGAACAACGGAATCCTTTCCGATGTTTCAGACTCCCAAACCAGGGGCCGAGACCCGGGGGTCGCATTTGCGGATTCTCACAGTGGCGACTCTGCTGGGGACCGAGAGAACTAGGCTCTTATATGTGGACTTTTGTTTATAATATGTTGAAATGCATGCTTTTACTGCTTTCCCTACCTGCCTTTTTAAGCCCCCTAACGTGGCGCCTGGATTTTATTGTTGACTGGACCTAGAGGCGCAGTAGAGTCCATTCATTGACATAGACATATGTTTAGGATTCCCCTTTTCTGTTAATTTGATTGTAAAGAAATATCTTTTCAAAATAAAAATTGTGTTTTCAAAATACACCTCGAAGATAAGATATTTGCAAAGTAAACCTTTCGAAAACTCTTGTTTTCACGCACATCACTATTCATGCATGGATCTTACGAGTGTGATTTTTACCCCAAACCCTCGGAAATATTATAAGTGAGTAGGGAGTTGGCTTGCTTGGGCCAACATAAACCGAAAGCATTTACTTCCACTCTCCTTGGCCAAGTACGCCCCCGAGGTATATCGAGTGACGAGAACACTCACGTACCCGGGAAGTATATCAAAAGATTCTTGCACGTACCCGCCACTGGGGTATATCGCGAGGTCTTGCCAAATAGGAGGGAGCCTGAAGCCTTCACCTTGCATTACACCTGCGTTGCATATAGGAAGAGTCAAGATTAGAACACTCTTATCATTTATTTGTCAACCGTGAGGAGTTGTACCACATCGGGCCTTGCCACATGTATATCTCCCCCAGATATTGGCGAGTACGGCCGGAGGCTGACCACCCTCCGTCGTAGAAATTTACAACGAGATCAGCTCGTTGTGACTTTCCCCGGTACATCTCCCATGAAAAGCAACTCAAGAGGAGAGATATTTCCAATTTTCATAAAATCAAAAAATGAGTTTTTTAAAAAAAATTCGGGACAAGTAGGGTAACCCAAGGAGCACTTTGCTGCCTACCCTAAACTCCCACCGGGAATTCACTCAAGTTGTTGTTGACGTGTCTTTATGAACACCCGAAACTTGATTTTCGTTGTTTTTCTTTCTCTGTGGTTTCTCTTGGCAGAAATGAATCACACCTTAGTCTTCCTTCATCTCCGCTATATCTACAGCCCTACGACTACAGTCTGGAAGGTTGGGCAGGAAGAGATTACACCGGTAGATTAGTTCGACCGAGCACTCCGACTATGTCGACTTCAAATCTGAATGACTCAGAGATCCGAGCAGTTGATCCGAATCTAGCAGAGGTACCGAGGGCTCCGCCTACCCTAGAAGAACTGCATCGCCTATTGATAACCGTCAGTAAGAATCTTGCAAGCCTCACTACAGAGCAACAGAGCACCCGAATTCGAATGGAAGAATTATCAGCCGAACGAACTGCGCCACCAGGGTTTGAACGACTACCACCGAATCGAGATCCGAATCAAGGGCAATCATCACAAGTACTCCCCCCAGTCCAAGGCACCAACCCACAGCAAACAGGTCCTATCCCAACAGGCCCCATTCAAACTGACCCCAATAACCAGAACCAATGGGCCCCGGACTCCGGCCCTACTTATCAGCAACAAGAACCACCCATCATCCGGCCGCAACCCCAAGTCCAACCAGGTCTCGACCTTCAGTACCCACAATGGCCACAAATTCCTGCAGGACCTGTCCTACCACCAGCCCTGGTAGCCCCTCCCAATGAATACCCAGATATAAACCGACTCCGGGCAGTATATGCAGAATCAGTTATAGCTCGAGAACAGCCCGATGAAGTATCTAAGGAGAGTGAAGAAATGAAAAAACTGAAGGAACAGATGAGGGTCCTGCAGAAGGGAGTTTCCCTAATGAAAGGAGCAGACGAGGTTACTGATATGAATACATTCTCCCTCTACCCCGAGGCAAGACTACCACAGGGGTTCAAACTCCCATCTATCACCAAGTTTACTGGAACCACGCCCCCAAAAACACATCTGCAATCATATATCCGATCCATGCAAGTATCTGGCTGTGGAGAACCTGAGTTGGCCCAGGCATTTCATATGACTCTCACGGGGGCAGCCCTGAGATGGTTTTTTGATTTAGAGAGGCACCACACAAAAACTTGGGGGGATATCGTCAAGGAATTCATGGCTAAATACGGGTCCAATGAAGAGTTGGAGGTCACCCGTAAACACTTAGAGATGGCCAAACAGGGTGAGAAAGAGAGCTTCAGTGATTTTGTTACCCGTTGGAGAGAATTGGCATCTCAGATGTCCAAACGACCAGACGAAGAGGAGCAGTTAGAGATAATTCAGAAAAACTTCACTCCGGCTGTATTGACTTGTATGGGAAAGCACGTGTTCCCACATTTTCGAGCACTTTTAAGCATGGGATCCCAAGTAGAAGAAGAGTTGGCCAGAAAGGCGGACACCCAAACAAGGAAGGCCTCATATACTGAGAAGAGCACAGCCACCCCCGTTGTAAACCAGCTAAGCTCTTATCCGTACCAACAAAATCCTTTTCAGCAGCAACAACCCCAATTAACGTGGCCTATACAAGCCGAAGCCCCCAATACATATCAACCCAATAAAAATAGAAAATTCAGCAACCTCCCCACAACCCTGACCAAAAGTCTTGAATTGCTACAGAATGCGGGCCTGGTTACCCCACTCAACCCTCGTCCTCCACCAAATCCCGTCCCTTCTTCTTGGAGGATGAACGAGAACTGTTTATACCACCAATCTGTGGGCCATGACACAGATAGATGTTTAGCCCTCCGACACCGCATCCAAGATCTAATCGAAGAAGGAAAAATCCCCGCACCAGGCGGACCAAATATGGCCAACAACCCGCTAAAGTGAGTTAGCATCGCTAAATGAGAAACGGTAGAAGGCCGTGTATCGTCATTATGGGGCCTTTAAAATCGAAAAGTGAAGACTCGGGGTATTTGTGAGAACAATGTAGTTTTGAGAAAGGTTAGAGAAGCCGATAAGAGATCCGAGAGAAAAGTTCAGAACTGGGTCGTACATCGTTAAAGAAATCAACACAAGGAGAGCTGTAATAGCCGCAGATGTAGATGGTCAGACGCTACATTCAAGAAATATTATTATTAAAGCAATAGCATGTATAATCCAGAACTACGTAAACCTGAGCCCCAACTCACTTTTGTTTATGGAGGAAATACCACGGGGAACGTAGGCAACCTGAGAAGTTACTTCAGGCCCGGTTTAATTATTATAAAAACTTTTTTGTTTTATAAAAAAGAGCAGTTTTTCAAACTTCATAAACGGTGGTCCAGAACACCAAAAGTCAGTACATTTGTTATCTAGCACCCCATCTTAGCCCCGGAAAGAAGCCACATCGTATCCTTAGCCACCAGTGCAACTTAAGCTTCATTTATGCCTCGGAGGGCTCTGAGCCCACGAACTGAAACCATTGCATTTGATAAGGGACGACAGCCAGATCTTCCTCCACCAATCACCAGATTGAACGAATGATATCAGCCCGGAGGGGCTAAGAAAAGCCAAACCATGCATAGTTGAATTACCGAGTCAGCCGTCCATGCCACTACACTCCACATATAGAGAAGTATGGGGAGTGGCAAGCTTGAGTTCCGAGGGTACCAAGGCATCTCGAGCTTTGGTATAAGAAAAGTCAACATTTATGTAGTGAGAGGACTTTGTTTCTACGAAAATAAAAGAGTAAGTGTGGGGATGAAGGAAGGAAGAGATGTGTATTTATCGGAGAAATCATGCACTTATACTCATCATTTGTCATACATTTCTCCAACAGACAAGTTCATTGTTGCCAAAAGAAATCACTTTTTCAATACTCACTTAGTTCCTTTCAATTTTGCAGGGGCCTGATGGTCATCATTTTTTATGTCATTATAGGCCTATTTTTCACCAGCATGTATTTCTTTACTCTGTATTGAACCCGAGGGTACTTTTATATAAATATGTGTAGGAAACCTGAGGGTACTTTGGTGTAATTACGAAAGACATAGGGTTATAAGGGTAAATTATGTAATTTTCCAAAACCTGAGGGTACTTTGGTGTAATTACGAGAGATATAGGGTTATAAGGGTAAATTGTGTAAATTTTCCAAAACCTGAGGGTACTTTGGTGTAATTACGAGAGATATAGGGTTATAAGGGTAAATTGTGTAATTTTCCAAAACTTGAGGGTACTTTTGTGTAATTACGAGAGATATAAGGTTATAAGGGTAAATTATGTAATTTTCCAAACCTGAGGGTACTTTGGTGTAATTACGAGAGATATAGGGTTATAAGGGTAAAATTGTGTAATTTTCCAAAACCTGAGGGTACTTTTGTGTAATTACGAGAGATATAAGGTTATAAGGGTAAATTATGTAATTTTCCAAACCTGAGGGTACTTTGGTGTAATTACGAGAGATATAGGGTTATAAGGGTAAATTGTGTAATTTTCCAAAACTTGAGGGTACGTTGGTGTAATTACGAGAGATATAGGGTTATAAGGGTAAATTGTGTAATTTTCCAAACCTGAGGGTACTTTGGTGTAATTACGAGAGATATAGGGTTATAAAGGTAAAATTATGTCAAAACCTAAGGGTTCTTTCGTGTAATTATGTGAGTTATATAATAAGAGGGTAAAATTATGTAATTTTTAAAAAAAAAAAAAACCTGAGGGTACTTTGGGGTAATTACGAGAGTTATGGGCCTATAGGGAAAAAATATGTAGTTTTCAAAACGTGAGGGTACTTTGGGTAGTTATGAGAGCTATACGATTTTTTAGAGTAAATTACGAGAGTCCTTAAGGTTTGAAAGGTAAAAGTATGTAAGTTCCAAAAATCGGATGTTACTATTGAGATAATTATGTGAATTAATTAATGTTTGTTTAAACATGCAGGAAACTGCGAATCAGGATCAACAAAACAACATGGAAAGTATCTGCAGCCTGCAAGCAATACTTTTACATATCAAGTTATCGAACATGTTCAAACACCACTTCACTAGTACATGCATAGCATACATTATCTTTCAAATAAGATCACCAAACACGAGCATGCACATTTTTAGCGCACTTCACATCCTAGTAGATCACACCGCGGTCACGATTTACCCTATCATCCCTTGTCAATAGCATGGGAACTGCATCAAAGAACACCCTGAGCATCCAGATACGGGAAAACTCGAGAAATGAGAAGCTAAAGAGAGAATAAGAGAATGAGAAGAAAAGACCCCGCTTGTGGGACAAAACCTACTCCATTGAACTGTCGCATGGCCAATCATATCTCAAACTTGGCATTTTTCAGTAGGGGAACTTCAAGGTGGTTTTTATCGACTTTTATGCAGAAAAAACACACACTCGCACGATAATATCAAATGCCATATTCTAAGTCGTTTCTTCAAAATCGCGAGAGCAAACAACCTACAAAGAAATCTCTGATCTCTAGAAGGCTGAAATCTAGCAATGAGAATGAGAAAATATCAGATAAGACGGGAATAGAAAAAATTGAAAGAGTAGAAAAGAGAAAAATCCCGCATGAGCGCCCAGAGCGAGCGAGAGAAACAGAATTGTATAGAGTGGCAGGGAGAGCCACACCAAGAGTGACAGCTAGGCCAAACCGGCTCAGGGCTTCGTCTTGGGTGAGTAAGGCTCCTGATCACGCAAAAACGGGAAAAGAAGCTCCTGGCCAAAAACAGAAAAGACAGGAAAAGCTTCCCCGAACAAGGGAGAAATAAGGACATCGAAAAACAGAAAACGATGTGGGCCTGCAAAAATGCCTCAAAGATTGGCCAAATGAATATCAAAGAGATCAGAGACTCCTTCAAAACAGATTTCCTTCTTAGCTTGATGAAATCAGAAACGACTTAGAAACAAGCAAACGGTTGAACCATTGCTACGCACGAAGTACAAGAATTGAGAAATCCATCATGAAAACTCCTCTTTCGGAATAAAATAACTTACAAAACAAAGTTTTCAAAATTTCCCAGAGAAAGCAAAACTTTTAGAATGGGTATATAAACTCCCAAATGAGCTCTTTTCTCCTCTAGAGACCTCTCTCTTTAGCTTCTCATCAGTTGCCACTATAGAGAACCAAGCCTCTTTTCGAGGCACCCACGCAAACACAAGCCCTCTTCTCGAGGCACTTACATTCACCAAGCCCTCTTCTCGAGGCACTTACATTCACCAAGCCCTCTTCTCGAGGCACTTACGCACACGAAGCCCTCTTCTCGAGGCACCCACACATCGAAGTCCTTTCCGGAGGCATCCATTCACATAAGCCCTTTCTACAGGCAAAACATCACTCACAAGTCCTTTCTACAGGCACAAGCCCTCTCCAGAGGCAATCCATTCACATAAGCCCTCTGCGGAGGCAAATCAATCACTAAGCCCTTTTTAGGCGAAAGTCCTTTCCGGAGGCAATCATTCACATAAGCCCTTTCTACAGGCAAAACATCACTCACAAGTCCTTTCTACAGGCACAAGCCCTCTCCGGAGGCAATCCATTCACATAAGCCCTCTGCGGAGGCAAATCAATCACTAAGCCCTTTTTAGGCGAAAGTCCTTTCCGGAGGCAATCATTCACATAAGCCCTTTCTACAGGCAAAACATCACTCACAAGTCCTTTCTACAGGCACAAGCCCTCTCCGGAGGCAATCCATTCACATAAGCCCTCTGCGGAGGCAAATCAATCACTAAGCCCTTTTTAGGCGAAAGTCCTTTCCGGAGGCAATCATTCACATAAGCCCTTTCTACAGGCAAAACATCACTCACAAGTCCTTTCTACAGGCACAAGCCCTCTCCGGAGGCAATCCATTCACATAAGCCCTCTGCGGAGGCAAATCAATCACTAAGCCCTTTTTAGGCGAAAGTCCTTTCCGGAGGCAATCATTCACATAAGCCCTTTCTACAGGCAAAACATCACTCACAAGTCCTTTCTACAGGCACAAGCCCTCTCCGGAGGCAATCCATTCACATAAGCCCTCTGCGGAGGCAAATCAATCACTAAGCCCTTTTTAGGCGAAAGTCCTTTCCGGAGGCAATCATTCACATAAGCCCTTTCTACAGGCAAAACATCACTCACAAGTCCTTTCTACAGGCACAAGCCCTCTCCGGAGGCAATCCATTCACATAAGCCCTCTGCGGAGGCAAATCAATCACTAAGCCCTTTTTAGGCGAAAGTCCTTTCCGGAGGCAATCATTCACATAAGCCCTTTCTACAGGCAAAACATCACTCACAAGTCCTTTCTACAGGCACAAGCCCTCTCCGGAGGCAATCCATTCACATAAGCCCTCTGCGGAGGCAAATCAATCACTAAGCCCTTTTTAGGCGAAAGTCCTTTCCGGAGGCATCCATTCACATAAGCCCTTTCTACAGGAAAAACATCATTCACAAGTCCTTTCTACAGGCACAAGCCCTCTTTGGAGGCAATCCATTCACATAAGCCCTCTGCGGAGGCAAATCAATCACTAAGCCCTTTTTAGGCGAAAGTCCTTTCCGGAGGCATCCATTTACATAAGCCCTTTCTACAGGCAAAACATCATTCACAAGTCCTTTCTACAGGCACAAGCCCTCTTTGGAGGCAATCCATTCACATAAGCCCTCTGCGGAGGCAAACCAATCACTAAGCCCTTTTTAGGCGAAAGTCCTTTCCGGAGGCATCCATTCACATAAGCCCTTTCTATAGGCAAAACATCACTCACAAGTCCTTTCTACTGGCACAAGCCCTCTCTAGAGGCAAATCACAAAACACAAGCCCTCGCCAGAGGCAAAATTACTCACAAAAGCCCTCCCCAGAGGCAATTTTCTTTCTCTTTTCAGATCAAAAGCCCTCCCAGAGAGGCACGCATGGTAGTCCTCCCACCTGAGGTTAAGCCCTCCCAGAGAGGCACGCATGGTAGTCCTCCCACCTGAGGTTAAGCCCTCCCAGAGAGGCACACATTGGTAGTCCTCCCACCTGAGGTTAAGCCCTCCCCGTGAGGCAAATGGTAGTCCTCCCACCTGAGGTTAAGCCCTCCCAGAGAGGCACACATTGGTAGTCCTCCCACCTGAGGTTAAGCCCTCCCAGAGAGGCACGCATGGTAGTCCTCCCATCTGAGGCAAGTAGAGCAAATCAAGCCATCTAAAAAAAGGCAACGAGGTAACGAAAGCCCTCTTCAGAGGCAGAGTAAGTCCTTCCTACAGGCACAAGCCCTCTCCGGAGGCACTCACAAGCACTTCTTTCATACGCACACTCTTTTAGGGTTCTTGCGGGAGCCACAAATCGAAGTATCTTCCAGTCGCCTCAAGTCCTTGCAAGCAAGGAGCTTGAGTCGAGAGGGTCTGTAGACACCCCGATCCGTGACCCCCGCAAGAACCCTAACGACCTCCGAGAACTACTATTTTGGGTCCGGGACCCACCCGAGGACCCGGTACTACACTAGGAGGGTTTGTCGCCCGACAAACTTGTTTTTTAGAGAGATTGTCGCACGACATATCACATTGTCGCGCGACAATCCCTGATATGTCGCGCGACAATTCCACTATGTCGCACGACATTCCCCCTCTGCACCAGACCAACCACTTTCTGACACATCAATCTGTCAGAACCATCACTTCAGCCGTTTGTCGCGCGACATTCCCGTATGTCGCGCGACATATCACAATGTCGCGCGACATTCTCCTTTTTTAAGGAAATGTCGCGCGACAATCTCTCCCGAGCACTATAAATAGGCCAACACCCCCAAGGGTTCTAGACGGCAACTTCTCGCCACAATTTCTATACTAAAATTCCTTATTCTCTCTGATATTTTCTAATCTTTAAGCCTTCCCCGGAAGCATCTGCGATAACATTTATTTCCGCAAGAGTCTCGGATCTAATCTTGGCACCCGGTGTACCACCTTCTAGAGTCAGACCGCTGGAAATATTTCTAAGAGGAAAAGCTAATATTCGCCGGAGGTCTTCTCTGCCGTATTATATTTTCTCTCTCTTATTCTTATATATATCGTCGGGAAGGTAACTAAAGTCTCTTCTAGTAATTAAATAAGATATTCGTATATTAGTTTTATTGCAGACTTGTTTAAAACTCGATTTTTCTAACGGGGCGCTGCCCCGCACCCCGCGACCTGACCGGGCAGGTCGATCCCCGTCCTAGTAAGCGAAGTGGCGACATAGTTGTGGTAGATTCCTAACGCGCTCAAAAATCAGGTTTTCATTAGTTATTTCCAGAAAGCAGTAGAATATCAGTAAAAGCATCCAAGTTTTCCAACATAGAATAAACATATAAGACCACTAGAGACCGAAAGGGCGGAATGGGTGCTTAACACCTTCCCAAACCGTAATATAGTTCCCGAACCCTATAGAATCCTGGTTTCGTAGACAAACGTGTAAAGAAAGGCTTATCTGTAGCCTTCCCTCTTACACAATCATTTTGTCCGTTTTCTCGTAAAACGTACTGGCGACTCTGAACGAACCCTCTTGCATCTAGAAATAGGATAGAGGGACTCCCGATATGAATTATCAACACATAGAAGCAAATGGAACAACGGAATCCTTTCCGATGTTTCAGACTCCCAAACCAGGGGCCGAGACCCGGGGGTCGCATTTGCGGATTCTCACAGTTAGTGATTAAAAATTTACCTTTAAGGGGTATTTGTGACAAGGGATTGTTTGTGACAGATATGAGGGGTGTAAATAACACCACCCTAAATAAAAGGGTGTTAAAATGTGTTTATAGTTAAATTTTTTAGGAAGGTATTTGTGACATATTTGGGATATAGTTGAAGTTTTAGTAACACTGATGAGAGCCAAAAATTAACTTTTACGCAAAGTTATATAAATAGGGCAGTGTTATTTACACCCACCATTTCTATCACAAACAACCAACTTATCACAAATACTCCTTAAAGGTAAATTTCTAATCACTAATGATGGTGTCAAAATCTAGAGATAAATAATTAACCAATCAATAAGCGAATATCGGTGAATAAAAAATAAATGCGGCGCAATGATGAACACATGACTTTTTTTTTGAAGGTAGGTTCCCCCGGTAGCGTTTATGCTATTCCAGTGGTACGTCCTCCTTTTGTGTGTGCTTGTTTTGTATTTGCTCAAAGGCGACCAATTTGGATGATAATACAAGCTGCCAACTTCTCTCTCTCTATAATTTCCTTAATTCTATTTATAAGTATAGAATTAGGATTACAAATATTTCAACAGAATAAATAATAAACTGTGTAGGAGAGATAGTGTATAAGGGTTGTTGGTATTTTTTGGAGTATGAAAATAGAGAGTATAAGACCCTTCTATTTTTTGAGGGTATGAAAAGAGAGGGTATAAGACCCTTCTATTTTTTGACAAAATATATAGGAGAAAAAGTGTATATCTTTGGTGAGGAGAATTGTGTGTTGGCTTGGCTTATTTTTTGGTGTATGTTTCTTTGTGTTTTTGTTGTGTGTAGAATGAATGAATGGTGTGAGGTATTTATAGGTAAATGGAGTTAGGTGAGATAATTATTTAAAGGAAAGTGTGGAATATAATGGAGTGGGATAATTATTGAATGGAGTGTGATATTTATTTAAAGGAAAGTGTGGAATATAATGGAGTGGGATAATTATTGAATGGAGTGTGATATTTATTTAAAGGAAAGTGTGGAATATAATGGAGTGGGATAATTATTGAATGGGGTGAGATAATTATTTAAAGAAAAGTGTGGAATAACAAAGAAAGTGGAGAATATTATTTTTGTAGGCCAATGGTAATTTTTTATTTTTTTTTTTACTTTTATAGGCCAATGGTAAATTATTATTTACCTCATCAACTAACATCCCTTAAGACTTGCCTAATTAGAGGTGAGTGCAGATGTACACACTCGCTCCACTTAAGAAGAGTTTATTTATAATAACTTGCCTAACATCAGGCAATGAATTATTGAAGTGCTTTTCAAATAAGATCCGCCTAATAAGAGGTAAGTCCGCTTACATAAACTCGGTTTACATGAGAAAAGTGTGTTGCTAAGTACTTACCTAACATCAGGCAATGTAGGGAGTGCTTGTGACAAATAAAATGGTGTTAAAATGTGTTTTTAGTTAAATTTTAGCGAGAAGTGTTTACGACAGATTTATAGAGTGTAAATAACACCACCTTATAAATATTGTACCATTTTAAAAACTATAGAAAGATTTAAAAAATTAATTCATATTGAAGTATTAAAATACATCAATTTAAGTGCTAAACTACTCATATGAAGTGCCCATAATTCAAGATGAGCAAAAATTAAATTTTTCATAAAAATAGCGTGGAAAAATTTACATAATATATTATGACCTACTAAATTAGTCTTTTTCTAAGATAATTAACTAAATTACACACATTTCAAAAATTAACATGGACAAATATTCTGTAAGGTGGCTCCACCACTGAGTGACAATTTTTTGGTGACTGAAACCTTTTGATATGAAAATCATTTTTATCCCCTACAAACCATTAATGTCGTAATTTTGGTGATCGCCTGGTGACATAATTTTTTATCACTGTTAGGGTATGTTTGGCGCACATGATAAGGAGGTAGGATCGGATAAGATAAATGTCAGATTGAATAAGAGTTGAAATTAGTCGAATAGCAATTATGTAGGATAGGATAAGAAATGATTCAGTTGGGTAAGGATTAAACAGGATCAGATAGAACAATAACTAATCGGATAAAGATTTAATAATCTTCCTTGATTACAATTCGATCAAGATTGATGGGGTAAATAATAATTTACCATTGGCCTACAAAAGTAAAAAAATAATTTTACCATTGGCCTACAAAAATAATATTCTCCACTTTCTTTTTTATTCCACACTTTTCTTTAAATAAATATCCCACTCCATTATATTCCACACTTTCCTTTAAATAATTATCCCACTCCATTATATTCCACACTTTCATTTAAATAATTATCTCACTCCATTATATTCCACACTTTCCTTTAAATAATTATCTCACCTAACTCCACAAAAAATTGCCTTTTGCCCTTCATTTTTACCAAATTTACTTTTTTTTCCATTGTCCATTTACCTATAAATACCTCCCACCTTTCATTCATTCAACTAGGGGTGTTGTCAAAAATTCGAAAACCGAACGAACGAACCGATCCGATCCGTTATAATCTGAAATTACCCGAACCGAGAAAAAAACCGAAACCGAATGGTTTGGGTCGGTTCGGTTCGGTTTTCGGGTAAACCGAGTTGGACCGAATTGCCCGAAACTTTTTTTTAAAAAAATGGCTTTACCGTTTAGGCTTGTAACTTTAAAAGACAAAAGGTAAAACAAACCTAATGTTTCATCTCACACCCTCCCGGTCCCCATTTGCGCCGCACACTCTCCCACTCCCCAGCCAGCGTCTCTCTCGTCTCTCTCAAGTTACAGACCACAACCCTTCTCCCCTTCGTAGTGAGCCCCGTACTGCAGCTACACACCGCCATGGTGCAACACCAACCTCATCCTCAGGTCAGGTTTGTCTAGATCTAGGGTGTTTTCGGATATGTATATATGTGTGTGTGATTATATATATATATATATATATATCCATATATGTGTTTTCGGGTCTGTATATATAATTATATGTGTGTGTGGGGGGGTGGGTGTTTTCGGATCTGTATATATATATATATATCTATTTTCCTCTTTAATAATACTCAGACTGTTAACATTTTATTGTTATATATATATGTCTTTTTTCGGATCCGTAATGAAATGCCATGAAGATGGTGCAATTTAAAGGCTGTGAACTGTAAAGTGGGCAAGATTCAACTTCATTATATATATATAAAATTTATTTTTGTGTATTTAGGTGAAAAGGAGACTTATTGCAGCTTTATGGAACTGTAAAGTGGTGCTGCAAGGGGCATTATGGTGCCAATGAATTTGTCAGCATTATGGAACTCATTGCAACTTTTATTGCAAGAAATGGATGGAGCAAGTGGTGAAAAAATGCGAGATTCTTGGATCACTTCGTGCTTGACACCCACCGAATGCACATTCCCTTTTTTTTTAGTTTCATATTCATTTCCTACTTGATATCCGTTCGTTGGACACCCACTGTATGCATAATTGAATATTTTTCAAATTTGTCAATAAATAAACTTATCAATCATACTAATTGCTTGAACAAATTCTTGTTTCAGTAATCTATTTGGAATGAATTAAATTTGAAGCGTTCAAACTATGAAGCTCTGCACAAACTTGGAATTCAACAGCCAATACAGTTTATGCAGGTACTTTATATGTCTTCATTTTTACAGTGTTCTCCTAATTACTTTTTATGGGCACGATATATTTGTCAAGCGGATTCATATATTTAATGCAATTTTTAACTAAAGTTTTAACGATATAAAAAAACCCGAAACCGACCGAATTGGACCGAAACCGAATAATTTGGGGAGGGTTTGGGTTTCATAGGTATGAGAACCGAAACCGAACCGAACCGAAACCGAACTATAAAGTTTGGGGAGGGTTTGGGGTACTCCAATCTCTACCCCGACCGAAACCGAAAACACCCCTACATTCAACACACAACAAAAACACATCCTTCTTCTTATCCAACACCATCCTTCTCTTCCAAAATCCATCCTTCTCTTCCAAGAGATATAAACCCAAAAAATAGAAGAGTCATATATTCTCTCTTTTCATACCCAAAAAAATACCAACAACCCTTATACATTTTCTCTCCTATATATTTTATTTATCTTCTTGAAATATTTGTAATCTTAATTCTATATTCATAAATAGAATTAAGGAAATTATAGAGAGAAATTGGTTGCTTATATTATCATCCAAGTTAATTACCTTTGAGCTAATAAAAAGCAAGCACACACAAAAGGAGGACGTACTGCCAGATTAGTATAAGCGCTACCGGGGGAACCTACCTTGAAAAAAATGTCAAGTGTTCATTATTGTACCGCATTTATTTTTTTATTCACTGATATTCACTTCTTGATTGGTTAATTATCTATTTTTAGATTTTGACACCATCAGTTGGCGCCGTCTATGGGAAAGAAAGTTTCTCAAAGTCACACACCTCTCACAAAGGTACAAAAGCACCTAAAATTTATTATGTCTTCTAGACGAACTCAGTCAGACCCCATACTGGCCTTACAAGAGAAACAAGATACTCTTCAAGTCCGAATTGACAGACTCTTAGCCCAAAGAAAGAGTCCCCAAGCCAGCTCAAGAAGCAGGTCATTTTCAGTCTCCGCGTCTGCTAATGTTCACCCAATCTTTTCACGAGTCCCAGTCAGAGAAAGACTCAGAGACCGTGGCAAATGATTTGGGGCGAGCCGCAGCAGAACTGCCGAGCTTGAATCCCACCACTCCAACTATACTAGGGAGACCTCTTATAAAGAAGTTTCTACCTCGCCCCCTCCTCCACCAGTAAGGGACCCACGAATTAATGTGGTTCGTGAGAGGCGCTCAAACGAAGCTTCGCGACATCGAAGCCCAAGCGTAGGCCTACCTCCCCTCCCGTCAGCTCGGATACTAGTACGAGAGGTAAGACCTAGGGGATCCGTTTTTGATAGGATCTCTCGTAAAGAGTCGGTCGAAGAGGTCGAGAAAAGACTGATGTCAAGGATGGAGGCCCAAATGGCAGAAATGATGAAGACCGTGGGTCGTTTGACAGGGAACTCGGCAGTAGCTCTGGTTAGGGACTCTAAATCCCCTTTTGCAGATCACATTCAAAATTGCCTGGTTCCCAAAGAATTTAGACTCCCAACGTTGAAATGCTACGATGGAACCACTGACCCTGTGGATCATTGGCAACAATACGAAAAAATGATGGGGCTCCAGATTGTCCCGGACGGCATAATATGCAGAGCCTTCATTACCACTCTTAAGGGGGCAGCCCGAACATGGTGCAACAGCCTGCCACCGGGGTCGATCTTAAGCTCACAGGAGCTCAGTACCAAGTTTATTTCACATTTCATGGGGACTAAGCGGCAGTCCAAAACCTCTACTCACCTCTTCACCATAAAGTAGGGGTCTACCGAGAGCTTGAAGGAATATGCTCGCCGTTTTAACCAAGAAAGTCTCATGGTCACCGACCTAAATGAAGGAGTGGCTGTAGCAGCTTTCATAGAGGGAGTACCTCCCCATACTGCCTTATGACTCTGGCAAGATTGGCCCCAAAGACCATGTCCGAGCTCTTAGATGAAGTCAACAAGCAGATCGGCGTGGAAGAAACTCTGCAAGGAAGGAACTTGTCAACCTTTTTATCCTCCTCCAAGCGCCAAAGAGGGGACACCCTACCCCGTGGTCAAGAGAGAGAGGGTAAAAAAGGTAAAAAAGAATCAGACAAGCCTGAGCTAAAAGAAGGCAAGGCACATCAACAGTTTACCCCATGACAGCCCCTTTAGGTGAGGTCTATGCCCAATTAAATCCAGGGCAGATCCTAGAGGCTCGAAAAATGAATATATCTAAAAAAAAAGGGACACAACCAAGTATTGCCGGTACCATAAGGACCACGGTCATGAAACAGATGATTGCTGGAACCTAAAGGAAGAAATTGAGAAGCTCATTTAAAGAGGAAAACTCAGGCAATATGAAGATAGAAAGAAAGGGACTCCCATAGAAGCCAAAGGGAATGCACCAGAAAACGAGATCTTCATGATTGAGGGGGGCTCTTCCTACTCTGGGAACAGCAATAGGTCCAGAAAGGCTTACATCAGACAAGCCAAGTCCTCGTGCTCGAAGGCAGAATGCTTCAGCTTCAGACCTACCAAAATGGTGAAGTACGATGTGAAGGAGCTCGTATTCACTGACGAAGATATGAGCGAGGTAGAGTTCCCCCATGACGACCCTCTACTAGTAACAGCGATGATGGGTAATTACAATGTCCATAGAATCCTCATTGACACAGGGGCCACTTTTAACCTCATGTACTACAACGCCTTTAAGGCCATGGGTCTCACTACGGAGCATCTAAACCCTTCCTCGGTCACCCTGGTTGGTTTTTCAGGAAAAAATATTAAGTTTTTAGGAATAATTAAGCTCACTGTAACCCTGGGAACAGCTCCAAAGCAGATCACCACAGTCGCCGAATTCTTGATACTAGATAGAGCTCCCCATTATAATGCCATTCTCGGCAGGGGAACGCTTAATGAGATCAGGGCTGCTATTTCGACTTGTAGCCTAACCATGAGATTCCCTACCCCCCACGGAGTTGGGGAGGTCAGAGAAAATTAGGTTGAAACTCGTAGCTATCAGTTCGGGACACTAAAAGAAGTCAGAACTATAGATATCACGGTAGTTGAGGTCGAAGTCACTGCTGAGAAAGAATTGATAGGGACAAAAGAGCCTAGCGACACAAAGATGTTGGAGATCGACACCTTAGATCCCAGAGATGAAGAAAAAGAGCTCCGTGGTGAACCAGTGGAAGACTTGGAAGATCTAGTTCTGGATCCCTCACAGCCCGACCGGATCCTAAAGATCAGTGATCAACTTTGCGCAGAGGTCAGAGAAGAACTTTGCCAATGCTTACGGGATAACGTTGATATCTTTGCATGGTCTCACGACGATATAAAAGGGGTTGAATCCAGAGCTCATGGTACACAGGCTCAATGCCGATCCAACTTTCAAACCCGTGAGGCAGAAGAAAAGAAATTTTGTTGCGGAAAGGAATTTGGTAGCAAAAGAAGAGGTTCAAAAGCTCCTCCGAGCTGGTTTCATTCGAAAGGTCCACTATCCGAAGTGGCTCTCCAACATAGTGCTTGTGAAGAAGCATAATGGGAAGTGTAGAATGTGCGTAGATTTCAAAGACCTTAATAAAGCCTGTCTGAAAGACAGTTTTTCACTCCCAAAGATCGACCAACTTGTGGACGCAACTACAGGCCACGAAATGTTGAGTTTCATGGATGCATACTCCGGCTACAATCAGGTCAGAATGGCTCCAAAAGATGAAGACCTCCTTTATCACCAACGAAGTCACGTACTGTTTCAAAGTTATGCCATTTGGTCTAAGAAACGCGGGAGCTACCTATCAAAGGGTGATGAGCGCACTATTTAAAAACCAAATAGGCAGAAACATGGAGGTTTATGTTGATGACATGTTGGTTAAGAGCCTTAAAGCCTCAAATCATGTGGCCGACCTTAATGAAGCCTTTGCAATACTCAGACAAAACGGTATGTCCCTCAACCCAGCCAAATGCGCTTTTGGAGTTAAATGGGGAAAATTCTTGGGCTTTATGGTCACTCAAAGGAGAATTGAAGCTAATCCAGAGAAGATACAAGCCCTTATTGATATGAAATCTCCATCCAAACCGAAAGAAGTCCAGAGTTTAGCAGGAAGAGTGACAGCTCTCAACAGGTTCATCTCCAGAGCAACCGACAAGTGCCACCCTTTTTTCAAAACTCTAAAGAAAGCCTTCGAGTGGACTGAAGAATGCGAGCTGGCTTTTCAGCAGCTTAAACAATACTTCGGAACTCCTCCCCTCCTTAGCTCACCAAAAAAGGAGGAGGTTCTGAATCTATACTTGGCAGTATCACGAACAGCAGTTAGTTAAGTAATGATGAGGAATGATGAAGGAGCTCAACTACCAGTGTATTACACGAGTAGAGCTCTGCATGCTGCCGAACTAAACTACCCAAGGTTGGAGAAGTTAGCGTATGCCCTGCTCATCACATCTCGAAAGCTAAGACCCTACTTTCAGGCCCACACTATAGATGTGCTCACTGATCAGCCACTGCGAAGAATTCTCGACAAGCCAGAATAATTAGGTCGTTTGGCCATCTGGGCCGTGGAACTCGGGCAGTTCGTGATTAACTACCGGCCTCGAACCTCGATCAAGGGCCAGGCAGTGGCAGACTTCATAGCTGAGTTCACTTACACAGAAGAAGAAGTTAGCAAGCCACCAGAGCTACTGCCACTCCCAGACTCAAACACTTCAACCCCTACCACCTCGATGAACTTGTTACCAGGAGTACCCATATGGGTCTTGCACGCCGATGGAGCTTCCAATCTACAAGGTTCTGGAGCTGGTTTGGTGCTAATCACTACTGAGGCTAACACTCTGGAGATAGCATTGAAATTTCTATTTAAGGCCTCCAACAACGAGGCTGAGTACGAAGCCATCATTTCGGGCTTGAGAATAGCTGGTGATCTGAGAGTAAAGCAGATGGTGGTCTATAATGACTCCGCGGTAGTAGTCAGCCAAATACTTGGGCACAATATGGTGAAAGAAGAACGCCTGGCCACGTACTTGACGAAGGTTAAAATGGCAGCTCAAAAGTACTCTAATTTAATTTTTATTAAGGTCCCACGAGTTCAGAACAACAAGGCAGATCACCTAGCAAAGCTTGCCATGACTTTGGACTTACCAAAAGGGGTTCACGTTGAGTATCTGGAAAGAAAAGCCATAGATGAACCCTTGGAGTTGGATACGGCCCTAGTTCAGGTCTGCAAATGCTGGATTGATCCAATTTTAAACTATCTCACTGACGAAACCCTCTCCGAAGATGGAAAGATGGCCAAAAGAATAAAATACATGTCAAACAGATATGTGGTCATTGAAGCAATGCTGTACAAAAGGGGGTACGTCCTTCCTTTTTTACTCTGCCTACACCCACACCAAGCCCAAGCAACCCTGCTAGAGATTCATGAGGGTCTATGTGGAGGGCATCCAGCAGCTCGCTCATTAGCACTCAAGGTTGGCAGACAAGGCTATTTCTGGCCCACTATCCTACAAGACGCAAAGGAAATGGTAAAGAAATGTGACAAGTGCCAACGATTTGCCAACATTTAGCAACTCTCAGCAGAACTTATGACCCCCGTCAGCAGCCCCTGGCCTTTCTCTCAATGGGGAATGGACATAGTAGGGCCTTTTCCTTTGGGCAAAGGACAGACTAAGTTTGCAGTTGTGGCCATTGATTATTTCACCAAATGGGTTGAGGCTGAGGCACTGACAACGATCACCACCATGAAGATTTAGAATTTCATGTGGAGAAATATCATCTGTCGTTTTGGTCTCCCAAAAATCCTGATCACTGACAACGGAAAGCAGTTTGACTGCGACCTCTTCAGAGATTTTTGTGAAGGGCATGGAATCGAGAACCATTACAGCTCACCTATCCACCCTCAAGCCAATGGCCAAGTAGAAGTCACCAACAAAACTCTACTAAACTCATTGAAAAAGAGACTTGATGATGCCAAAGGAAATTGGTCTGAAGAGCTCCCATCGGTACTATGGGCCTACATGACCACCATCAGGGGCCCAACCGGTGAAACTCCGTTCTCCCTGACCTACGGAATAGAAACGGTCATTCCAGTGGAGATTGGAGTGCCAACTTACAGAGTCAACTATCATGACCCAACTCATAATGATAAAAACCTACTGGCTAACTTAGATCTTCTCGAAAAAAAAAATAGAGCAAGCTCGAATCAAAGAAGAGGCATATAAAAGAAGCATGATCAAGAGCTACAACAAAAGGGTCAAGCACAGGAGTCTGAATGTTGGTGACTTAGTACTTCGAAAAGTCACCTTAGCAACAAAGATTTCTGAACATGGCAAACTCGCTGCTAAGTGGGAAGGTCCCTATGTGGTCACCAAGGTCAGCCGACCGGCACCTACTATTTGAGGACCGCGGATGGCATGGAGCTCATGCGACCGTGGAACATAGAGCACCTCAAGAGATACTATCCTTAAATTAAGACGGGTTATATCTTTGTAATAGTTGCTCTTTTGTAGAAGTGTATAAGAAATATTTTGCGTGCCACAAAGAGGACGGTTTGCTAACTTAAGAGGCCTGGTAATAAATGAAAAGATTGTCAGAATTTGCCTAAGTCAGAAGGGGGCATGGCTCTACTCAAAACTTGGCAAAAAAGAACAAATTTTCCTTTTAAGAAACCAAGGACTTAAATGAGAAAATTGTCAGAATTTGCATAAGTTAGAAGGGAGCAAGACTCTACTCAAAACTTAGCAATTTGCCTAAGTTAGAAGGGAGCAAGACTCTACTCAAAACTTAGCCAAAAAGAACAAATTTTCCTTTTGCCAAAAAGAACAAGATATGGAGAGTGTAAATAGTACTGCCTAAAAGTAATGGAAGGAGTTCTAACAGCATCCATAGTGAGTATGGTAAATTGGCAAATTTACCATACCCACTACTATAGCGGAGACACTTAGAGTACAAACTTAATGCTGCATGGTAATAAAAAAGAAAACTCACCATATGCCTAAATTTTACTCATACGATTGTGTCTTACTCGTATAAATCATACGAGTATCCTTTACTCATATAAAAATAAATAAATAAAATTAATGCTTTATATGGATGAGCAACAATTGTATAAGAATTTTTTTTATGCTAAATGGGAAAGAGCTAAAAATAAATAAATAAATAACTCATACATTTAGGGTAATGTTATTTACGCACACAAATGTGTCACAAATACCTAACAACATAATTTAACTAAAATACACATTTTACACCATCTTATTTATTACAAACACTCCATCTATTACTCGATGTTATGCGAGTGCTTACCAATAGACTCTCTCCATTTGAATCGAGTTTATGTGAGTGTACATACATATCATTGGGCGGACCTTACTTGAAAAACATTTTAGTAATTTATTATTTGATGTTAGATGAATACTTATCAACAAATTTTTCTCATGTGAGCCAATTGTATATAACTGCACTCACATCTTATTAGATAAGCCTTACGGGAGTGTCAGTGATAATAACATTATCATATGGGGGTGCTTATGACAAAACGAGTGTTTGTGCAAAAATAATTGGTATAAATAACACCGCTTTACATTTAAGTCAAACCGTATGGTTGATTTTTTTTCTCTCTCTCTCACATGGTATAAATAACACTACCTTATATTTTTTTAATTATTATTTTTGTTAAAATAAAAATTTATATGAGTTTGACAAAACTTTATAACTATTATTATTTTTTAAACTAGAATATTTATACAAATTTAACACAGCTATATAACAATTTTTTATGTTATATCCAATATAATCACTCAAAAAATTTGTTGATTACTAAATTTATAAATTTGTGGATAAATTCACTGCACCTCTGGTTGCTATAATATTATAATATGTATTACTATTGCAACTCTCCCCGCTGAACACCGCGTGCTCGCCTGCCCCACACGTCCAATGCTCCATCGAAAAGATAAAATGGTGTATATTAACACAGCTCTCATCTTTTAGTCAAAAAAGAAAAAAAAACAAAAAAAAAAACGTAACTCTCATCTTCATTCTACATTCATATACCTTTTGATCCACGGCAGAGTTCGCACCCAATTTTTTTTTTTTTAAAATTCCATTACGCAGCAGAGTGATGATGGCTGTACCAGTAACACCACTGCCGGAGCACTTCAACTCGCTGCCGTTGCCTTTGCCGGAGCAATTATGCCGTCCCTTCTCCTTTGCCGAGATCTTATCCGCAACTAACAACTTCGACGATTCATTGGTTATTGGGGAAGGCGGATTTGGTAAAGTATACAAAGGGGTCATTGACAACGGGGCAAGTATCGTTGCTATTAAACGGCTAAGCTCTGCGTCTAAGCAAGGAGATTCCGAATTCAGAACCGAGATTGAGATGCTCTCAAAATTCCGGCACTCTCATATCGTATGTTTAATTGGGTACTGTTATAATTCCACTGAGATGATCCTCGTTTATGAGTACATGGTCAATGGGTCTCTGGCAGATCACTTGTACAAAATTGGCAAGTATGGTACTAGTTCTACTTTATCTTGGGTGCAGCGTCTCAAGATTTGTCTAGGAGCTGCTCGTGGCTTGGATTACCTCCATACAGGTACTGGTGTTCAAGACAATGTCATACATCGTGATGTGAAGAGTTCGAACATCCTGTTAGATAAGAATTGCACATCTAAGGTTTCAGACTTTGGGTTGTCTAGATTTAGCCCAATTGATCAGTCTCGCACTCATATAACCACAAATGTTAAAGGGACAACGGGGTATATGGATCCAGAATATATGTTGACCTTCCGATTGACTATGAAATCCGATGTCTACTCTTTTGGGGTTGTACTATTTGAAGTGTTGTGCGGAAGGCGAGCAGTAGATTTTAGACTTGATGAAGAGCAATGGAGTCTTGCTAGGTGGGCCCAATATTGTATTGAAGGAGGAACACTTCATCAGATCATCGATCCTAATTTGAAGTGGGAAATTTTGCCGGAATCTTTGACAGAGTTTGCACGAATTGCAAATCAATGCTTATGTTACCGGTCAAAAAAACGTCCTACGATGACTCAGGTCGTGGGGTCACTCGAGTTAGCGTTGGCATTGCAACTAGGACGCAAAGATTCTTCTGCATTTGATACGGAAATGTTTTGTACTAGTGAGGCAGATAATGACCTAGATAAGGTTGATCATACATCGGTACAAGAAGGGGCTGTCAAATTTGGGAGTCGTGACGGGGATAATAAAGACATCCTGCGGTCCCATGTGAAGCCTACCAAAAGAAAGGCTCTCACAAAAATGATGCAACTGTTTATGTTTCGCCCAGTTCAAGATGGTTCAGGCACCAACTTAAGGAGCGGCACCTCAAAGAAATTCATAGACATGGCCGAAGAATTCTTGTTTTCGGACCTTGCTGCTGCCACCAACAATTTCTCCTTGGAAAACAAGATTGGTGCCAGTAGCCTTGGGAAAGTGTACAAAGGCAAACTACTAGACGGACGAGAGGTCGCTATTAAAAGGGGAGAGACTGGTTTAAAGAAGAAGAAATTTCTAGAGCAAGAGGGCAACAGCGCTTTCAATTCAGAATTGGCTTCCTTGTCTAGGCTTCACCACAAATACTTGGTTAGCCTAGTTGGGTTTTGCGAATTAGGGAGGGACAAAGAGGTGCTGTTAGTTTATGAATACATGGAAAATGGATCACTTTACGATCATTTGCACGGCAAGTACAACGTGGAAAAGAGTAGCAGCCTCAATTCTTGGAAAATGAGGATCAAAATATCATTACAAGCTGCACGTGGTATCGAATACCTCCACGACTACGCAGTTCCTCCTAGAATTCATCGAGACATTAAGTCTTCTAACATACTACTGGATGCAAAATGGACTGCCAGAGTATCTGATTTTGGATTATCAATTGCATTGATGGGACCAGAAGCTGATCATCATGATTCTATTCCGATGGAGTTAGTTGGGACATTTGGGTACATAGATCCAGATTACTTTCAACTGCAAGTGTTGACTGCAAAGAGTGATGTATATAGTCTTGGAGTTGTGTTGCTAGAGCTTTTGACAGGTAAGATGGCTGTATTTAAGAATGATGAAAATGGTGTTCCAACTAGTGTAGTGGATTTTGCCGTACCAGCCATTATAGCCGAAGAATTGCCCAAGGTTTTGGACCCGAGGGTTGGATCGCAGCTGGAGAAGAATGAAGCAGAGGCAGTAGAGCTAGTTGCTTATACTGCAATTCGCTGTGTGAATTTGAAAGGGATAGAGAGACCTAACATGGCTGACATTGTGGCGAATTTGGAGCGAGCGTTGGCTTTATGCGATGATATATAGCCATGGCGGCAGCAGCACCTCTAGTGGCCCAATCTCCATTGTTTCTGAGTAAATTTAGACACCATGCGCCTTGAGCACCCTAAAGTGGTGTTCAAATCTTGGGACATTGAAAGGTAATCTAGGCTCAAGCTGCTCCTACACAAATCTTGATATGTTGCATCTCAAGATAAAAGTACAAACACCACCGTTATCTTTGTAAAGATGATCTGCCAGAGATCTATTTTTCATATATTCATTAAGAACAATCATCTCGCTGGAAATGTAACATTAATCTATTAGAGGCACTATATGAGAATGTCAGAAATTTGGAAAGCATCTCTATTTCAGTTCTGAATTCAGAACCTTCTTGTTTGGACATATAATTCAACTGTTTTATAGCAACAAAGTTTGTCTTCTTAGCAATGACTCTATTGTATGCTTCTCGACCTCTTCCATTTGCCGATGACCAATGAATCATCAAAGTTGTGAGTCCCAGATGAGATCTTAGCAAGCGAAAAGGAGCAGCATAATTGCAGCATCATCGTTCTTTTTGCCGGATGAAGAATTAGATCAATGAAATTAACAAAGAGATTATTAGTTCTTGCGTTAATATATGCTCTAAGAATACACATTAAAGAGCTAAACTTTAAAGATAAACAACTAGATAATTAATTCATTCACTGTGTAGCTGTTTAACATTTAGAAAATGAGAAAACACTTAATTAATATGGCTAATGTACTAATTTGCACAATTTTTTACTTCGTCTTTCTTCCTCCTCCATTTAATTCTCAACTTTACAAATAACTCGCAAAACTTATATTAGTACTGTAAAGGCTTATTTTCATAAGAAATTTTGTCTACATTTATTTTTCCTGACAAAAGAGGCCAATTAACCTTGAGAAAATAAATGATGTAAAAATCCTTATTGGCTGCCAGTGTTCACAAAATCCCACATATAAGTAGCTCATTTTAGATAAAAGACCCTATTTTTTATACACTGCAATAGCATATATAAACAAAATAAATCACCAAAAAAATGACTACAAGAGGTAGATGCTGCCATGGCTATCATCACATAAAGCAGCGTAGGCTCGCTCCAAATTGGCAACAATATCAACAATGGTAGGTCTATATCTCCCTTCCAAAGACACACAGTCCACTGTAGTATAAGCAATCAGCTCTAATGCCTCTGCTTCATTCAGCTCCTGCGGAGGTCCAACCATTGGGTCCAAAACCTTGGCCGACTGTCCGGCCATAATGACTGGTACTGCAAAATCCACCACATTAGTTGGACCACCATTTCCACCATTCTTAAATATAGCCCTCATCCCTGTCAAAAGCTCTAGCAACACAACTCCAAGACTGTATACATCACTCTTTGCAGTCAAGATATTTAGTTCACGGTATTCTGGATCAATGCACCCAGCCGTCCCAGCTTCCTTCATCAGACTGTAATCACGATCATCAGCTTCTGGCCCCATTAATATAATTGATAATCCAAAATCAGATACTCTTGCAGTCCAATTTGCGTCCAGTAATATATTAGAAGACTTAATGTCATGATGAATTATAGGAGGAACTGCGTAGTTGTGGAGGTATTCGATGCCACGTGCCAGCTTGTAATGATATTTTGATCTTCATTTTCCAAGAATTTAAGAGGCTGCTACTCTTTTCCTCGTTGTTCTTGACATGTAAATGATCGTAGAAGTGATCCATTTTTCATGTATTCATAAACTAAGAGCCCCTCCTCGTCGCTCCCCAATTTGCAAAACCCAATGAGGCTAACCAAGTGTTTGTGGTGAAGCCTAGACAAGGAAGCCAATTCTGAATTGAATGCGCTGCTGCTCTGTTGCTCTAGAAATTTCTTCCTCTTTAAACCCCGCCTCTCCCCTTTTAAAGGCTACCTCTCGTCCGTCTAGTAGTTTCCCTTTGTAAACTTTCCCAAAGCTACCGATACCAATCTTCTTCTCCAAGGAGAAATTGTTGGTGGCAGCAGCAAGGTCTGAAAACGAGAATTCTTCGGTCCCCCTATGTCTGTGTTCTGATAAGGTGCCGCTCCTTGATTTCGAGCCTGGACCATCTCGAGCTCTGGCGACTAATGGTGGAGGATATTGTAGCTTGGATACTGTTATTTGAATGTGCACGGGACAGCAATAGAATTAATTGGAGGCAGTAAAATATAATTGTGGGTTGAACAGAATTGTGAATCTTCTTGTTCCCACAATAAACACCAGCCCACAGGCAGTAAATTACAGTACACATTAATACCCGGAAAAGCCCCAACTGATTCGACAATGGCGAAGGCCAACATACAGCTAGGCCTTTTCCAATGGCTTGTCTATGAGATGCTCAATGGATGCTAGCAAATCAAAAAGTAACAAAATGCTCTCCAATGACACGACATGAGCTATATACACAATGTCTACATATCATAGACAATGTGTGTATTATGTACATGGCACAACATAACGAGGACGCTCAACATTTGTGTATTGTGCTTTTGTTTTTCTTACTGTTGCGCGCGATGTTTCACTTGTTCGAATTGCTGTGATTCCCATTCATTTGCCCAAATCTTGTTTGATTCAGAACTCCTCCCCTGTAGCCCCATTTTGCTCCATTTGAAAGCTGATTTCTCAAAATCCAAAATAAAATATATGATAATACAATAATGCTGTTACATGCTCTCCAAAGTATAAATTAAAAGAACAAAATTAATATATCGCTTGCTTTACTTTAAAGTAATTTATTTTTTATTTCACAAACTCAATTTTAATATGATTTGCACTATCAGAGACTACTGAACAAAATCTGTTAAAGAAAACCCAATTTTAATATATTCTTTTGTAAAAGACAAAATTGAAAAACAGAAGCATTGCAGATAATCTTTTTAAAGACTATCAAGGGATAAGAAATTGTGCCGCGTAAACATAGACTTTGTCTGACTTTCATAATATGTAACGACTTGAGACAGTATTAATAGTGCAAGAAATTTGTAAATTAGAAAGTGTGTTAGAAAGTGCATTATTCACTATCGAATAGACACCCCCACCCCCTCATGACCTATTTGCTTTTCATACATATTTGGACTATTAATTTGGTCTTTTTTTTTGTTTAAATGAGTACATATATCGTTTCACATTTATAATACTTAACAAATTTTATTTTTAATTATTGATTATATTGAAGTTCTAATTTTTCATGAAATTGCAAAAAGTCAAACAGACACTTAATTTGAGAAAAAAAATGCTAAGTAGTCCAAAAAGTGTCCCAGAAGTTGTAACCCAAATAATTTCAACCACACGTTTGTTTTAAGAGTCTGGGAGATTTAGAAAAATTGATGAATGGTAGTGATGGTTGAAAAAAATAAAATTGCAAGGGACTATTTTTAGGCTGAGTAATATTACTCTAATTTGAGACATACAATGTAATAAGAGAAATGCTATGTAGTCCTAAAAATGTCCCAAAAGTTATGCTCAAATAAATTTGAAATACACTAGGTTTGGAGTATGGAAGAGAGAAAGTGATAAAAAAAAATTGATAGGGTGAAACACACTTTTGAGATTTTTTGAACTGTGTAGCATTGTTTGCATAATCATGCAAAACAAATTTGCATAAATTTTTTTGGATTGCAAAATTAAGTTTGCACAAAACACAATTTTGGTCAAATCCCTAATTTTAAAACACAATTGATAAACAAACCCTTATTTTAGAAAAATATTAAAAAAAGACCCTTATTTCAAAAAAATATTAATCCTGAATTTTTTGTGAAAACATTATCACACAAGAGCTTTTATCTCATTTCTAGGATTATAAAAATTCAATCTTAGATTTGGAGTCTTAATTAAAAATTCAATTGTATGAGTCCATTCAATTTGATTAAAAGTCCAATCGCAAGAGTCAATAAAAAATAAATTAGATTCGGAGTTAATAAATAATTTAGGAATTTATTTAAGTTTGAGATATTTCATATTGTTAGAACTCAAATATTAGTGTGTTGATTAAAAATTCTTTCGTAGATTTGGAGTCTTATTTAAAAATTCATTTGTAGGAGTCCCACTCAATTCATAAGAAATCTAATTGCCAAACTTCAGAATAAATAAATTAGATTGGGAGTAGAATCCACATTAAACTATATTTGGAGTTAATTACTAGAACAATCATTAAAGTCTATTTAAAATGGGCATATTTCATATAGTTAGGACTCAAACATTAGTGGAAGCTGTTGACACTTGGAACAACAATAATCCAACTGATCCTGCTCTTCCTAGCTCCTACTCAAGAGGTAGTTTCAGCTATATGCATTGTTTTATTTATCTTATGTAAATATATTTGTGAATTAGTACTGATTGTTGTTTAGAATTATTTCATTGGTGGTTGAAATTTTATTTTTCTCTATAATTTAATTTAGCAGCATGAATTTTAATATCATATAACTTAATTAGATTGAAATTATTTGTTTTGAGTACGTGCAACACACATGCTTCTTATCTAATCCAATTTAAAATGTGTCAATGCTCTAAGTATTAGTATAAACTTATCTTGTAATATGGTTTTTATTTTGATATGATATTGTATGCCATTTTATTTATCATTTTTTAAAAATTAAAGAACTGGGTGCCAATTGTTAAAATATATTATAGATTAATTTGGTTTCCTCATCGTAAGTTTTCTTATTCTACCATATCTCTGATTGTGTACATAACTCTATAAATAGGATCCTCTCTTGTATCATTAGAGATTATTCAAAATACAATTCATATTCTCAACTCCCTCTATACATTAATATGGTATCAAGGGACAGTGGCGTAGCTACATAGAGACAACGGGGTGCGCGTGCACCCCTAACGATTTCAGGAATTTTTTATTTAAAAAAATAAAAAATAAAAATAGAGATTTATATATATAAATTTATAGTTTAAGGTATGTAATTGTAAGAAATAAAAGTTGAGCGATATTTTGAGAATTGAAATACATTTAAATGAGGAGGAAAAAGATCCCAGACCTCACTTTCCCCCTTTATTTTTTCGTTCTCTTCTCAATTCTCCCTTGTTTCTCTTTTTTTTTTCCGCTCTGTTTGACCATTTCAGTCGACACTATGTGACCGATAACTCCGTCCAACAACTATTCAGCCACTCCACTCACCACCGATTTGCTCGAATTGCGCACCCCCGACTTCGAATTTCTGGCTACGCCACTATCAAGAGAGGTTAAATCCTCTAAAAACCCTGGCCACCATTAACATCAACCTTAGCCTCAAATCTCTATCCACACTAAACAAACAAACCAAATATAAACTAATCACCTGGATTCCAAAGCCTAAACCACAAAACAAACCACTAATACACAACTCCAACACACTGCCATAGTACATGGCCTCGCATTCCCACTCACATAAATCTTTACTAAAGGAAAATGGTGAGAATAAATTAACAAAAGAGTGCGTACCTCCTCTAGCAGCAACTCCAAGTACTCACAATTTTGAGTTGAGTTGAGTTCAAATTCCAATAACAACAAATTTTTTGGACTTAAAAGCGGCATCAAACTGCCACGTCATCCCCCCCCTACTGCCACGTGTTCCTGCCACATCAGCCCCCACCGCAATGCGTTAGTACCACCCTTGCAAGTCCTTGTTACCATTTACTGCCACGTCATCACCAATGTAACATCCCGTATTTTTCTATTGATAACAAATGTATAATTATAATATTACATATATGTGTGTGGGTGTATATAAGTATATTAGTATATATAAGATGCATATGTGTGGAGGAATGTACACGTGGAAGTTAGTTGTGTTGTTGGTGTACATTTTAGTTTTACATTAATCACCATTTCTAGGAGCTAACGTAGAAAGCAATGATTTTTTGGTGGAGCCCATTACTGTTAGTAAGTATTTAATCTTTCTTTTCTTATAATAGAAATTAAGAGAATGAGTTGGGCATGAGAGACTAAAACAGACAGGTGGTCGTGGGTTTTTAATGGAGGCAATGGGCTTCTTAGGGAATTTATGGTGCTATTTTTTAGGTAAGAGATTGTACCTAACATGCATCTAAATCATTAGAATATTCATTTATCATAATGCGCATTGTATTCCTTTTGAATTCATCAGATTAATTGAATTCATTGTATTTATTTGACCTTGTTAATTGGTGTTATTTATTTACATTGGCTAAATTACGTGAAACCAATTGGTACATGATTAAGTTTACTCGCCAATTAGTCCTAACAAGCCATAGTCGTATAAGGCTTGGAAAGAAGCTTAGACGTGGTGAGGTAGGTGAGGCGGGTAATTTTTAGCATGCTACCTAGGGGGATCTGAGTAAAAGTTCAATTGGTGTTTTGTTGAATTTTTTGATATTTTTGAATTATCCAGATAGATGCTTTAAATATTTTATTATTGATAAAATATTCTGTTAAGATGTTTTTCACTCATGTGTGTTATGTGCTGCTCCCTTTCATTTTTTTTATGACGCATGTAACTTAGGACGGAGTTGATTTTTGACTAGTTAGTTAGGTACGATGTAATTTATTATTTTTGTTGATTAGAGAAGAGAGATGTAGATATATTGTAAATTGTATTTTATGCAAATTATTTAATACATAAATGAAGTTGGATTTTATTTTTATCATGTGTTTCTAGACCCACAGTCGGGTTTGGTCATTACAGCCACACCAGCTTGTGCCTGCAGCAGTTAAATTTCACGTTAGCCTATCTTAAGTCCTCTTAGATGGTTCAACCAAACTAGGTTTAGCTTGTCCTTTTTTTGGCCGGTTTAGGTGGTTTTTGACCCCTTTTTCACCAAGTCGGACCTATTCTTAGGGTTTTCGACCCTTTTGATCTCAAATCAATCTTCTGTTTTTTTAGAATATGTAATTATTTTTTAGTTTAATTTATAAGACTTTACAATGGCTACTAATCCAACAATGGTTACTAAATCATCGAAGAGGGAATTTTTTTCCAATCATCGTTTAAACTGACAACTCTTCATTAAATATAAGTGTTACGTTGGATGAAACTAATTATGATATATGGTTTTAACTCATAGAGATGCATATTGCAAAAAAAGCATAAATGCTCGTTTATTCGAGATGCGACTCTAATTCCAAAAGAAAGAACTCCAAAATACAAAATGTGGTATCAAGATAATCAAGGGTGAAAAGATGGCTCCTAATGTCTATGAAACTAGAGATTATGAAACGATATATTCAAGTTCCTACTGCACGAGAAATTTGGCAGTCCTTATTGAAGGCCTTTTATGACAAAGATGGCAAACTACAAGTTTTCACTTTGAAGCAAAGGGCATTTACAACTAGACAAAGTGGTAGATCTCTCTCTGAGTATTATGGAGAGCTAACAAGATTTTCAGCGAATTGGATTATCGTGATAATGTGATTGTGGAAAATTCGAATGATTTAGAATCTTACAGAAAATTAATTCAACATTTGCGAGTTCACATTTTCCTTGCCGAGTTAGATAACGAACTTGAACAAATCTGTAGTGAAATCTTATGGAAAGATCCGGTTCCGAAATTAGAAGAAGTGTATGCATTGGTTCATCAAGAAGATTTCAGGTGAAAAACATTGAATATAGACTTTGCCAATACTGATGCTGTGGCCATAGTGGCTTGTAACCGCGTCCCACAGAACAATCAAGATCATCTCAGAAGGAACTCAAACTAGCAAAACCAAAAGAACCGAACTCATGACTCGTAGTTTAAAGATCGTGGAAGCAAGTCCCAATTCCTTCTTATTCAGTATGTGGATAAATTGGGCATTCAAAGAAGGGGTTCTATCAAGTAATTTGCTATATAAACTGGTGGGATCATTCTCGGGAATGTCGTTAAAATCATAAAACTAAATATGATATAAAGAAGGCATTGGGATTACTTATAACCGCTGAAATACCTAGTAAAGTTTTAAATTTTGGATCTTTTTTAAATAATACTTGGATAATTGATTCTTGACATGTCATTACTCTTGCGCTCTCATCCCAAAATTTCATTTTCACAGCTAATGGTGATCCAGTCCCTTTTATTGTGAAAAGGTCGGTCCTTTATCAGATACCCTGAATTTAAACTCTATGCTCATAGTCTTTTCACTCAATTACAATTTACTGTTTATTACTCAAATTACTAATGCTTTAAATTGTATTGTTTATCTTTTGGCATACTTATTGTATTTTTAAAGATGCTCAAATGAGGCAGACAATTGGTTATAGAATTAGGCGAATTAAATTTTACTGACCTGGTTGCAAAAAGCATAACCCAATTACAACAGGCGCTATAAACTAGCGTTACTTTGTGACAAAAAGTAAAGAGTTATGGAATTGTCTTTTAGGTTATGCATCATACTTATTTTTCACCGTTTTTTTTTGTATCATTACTTATTTTTCATCGTCATTGAATAAATGCTTAGTTCATTTTATGTTAATTCACTATGATTAGGTGCCCTCTCATAATCCATTTTTGAGTGGTTTTTGTTGTTTATTACTTTTGTTGATGATTGCACTAGAATGATGTGGATATGTCTTATGAAGTGTAAAATTGAAGTAAGTTATTTGTTTCAGAGATTTTATAAAGAGATCAGTACACAATATCATATTACTATCCATTTTCTTCAAAGCGACAATTGAGGTGAATATATGACTACAAACTTACGAGAGTACTTTAAAAATCATGGAAATGTCCATCGTAAAACAACCTGCCCGTATACGGCTCAACAAAATGGGGTTGCGGAAAGGAAAATTCAACATTTTCTAGAAGCGGTACATGCATTATTACTTAGGGCTAATGCTTCGGTATCTTACTAGGTGAAACTCTTTCTTTTATGGCATTTTTGATCAATCATGTTCCATCGTAATTCTCGATTTCCAAACACCATTTGATGTTCTAAATAAAATAATGTTGGCTATTACAGAGTCGAATTTTCCACCATGAGTATTTGGTTGTATTGCATTTGTTCATTTACCCAAAGAACATCCGAACAAATTTGAATCTCATGCTCTAAAATGTGTATTTGTGGAACACACATCTAATAAAAAAGGTGAATGCTGTAATCATCCTCCTATACAAAAATGTACGTGACCAATTAGATGTTGTATTTTATGAATAAGACATGTACTTTCAACATATTGAACTTTAAATGGAGCATTATAGTAAAATTCAAGCTTTTGATTGTGGTAACGACGACAAGATAATTCAGGTTGAGGTTTCAACTTCAAGCTCACCGAGTTCACCACTACAACTAATAATTCGATCTCACTGCTAGGTACGCCACAAAACTCAAGCTCATCAACTTCAAGCTTGCCATTGCCTCCTCCGAACAAAAAAAAAATCACCTCATTTGGACACATCTGAATCTGAATATCAAGTATCTTCTCTTAAACCTCCTAGAAAACAACACCATAACTAAAATAATAATTAAGTTTCTAAACTGACATATGATCATGATCTCACTAGTAAGGCCAAATGCCTCATTAGTAATTATATGTCTTATAATAGGTTTTCTGAATCGAATAAGTTATTTATAAATCAATTATCCTCTATATATATTTTTAATAGTGTGCGGGAATCCTTGAATGATCTAACATGGAAAACAACTATAGATGAGGAGTTGAAATCCTTAAAGAAGAATGGTATATGAGACATAGTTGAGTTGCCAGCAAGAAAGAAACGTGTTAGTTGTAAATGGGTTGTACACATTGAAATATAAGGAAGATGGAACCATCGAAAGATGCAAAGCAACACTAGTTGCGAAAGGCTACACCCCGACACATGGGATTGATTATTTTGAGACATTTGCACCGGTGGCAAAAATTAACTCCGTGCGTGTCTTGCTCTCTTTAGCGACAAATCTGGATTAGCCACTACAACAATTTGATTTGAAAAATGCATTATTGCATGTCAATTTGGAAGATGAGGTATACATGTAACTTCAAACATGGTACAACATTCCTGTGGAGCATAGAAAAAAAGTATGAAAATTGAAAAAGTCCTTGTATGGCTTAAAACAACCTTCAAGAGCTTGATTCGGGAGATTTGCTAGATCAATGAGAAAATTTTGTTACAAATATAGTAATTTCGATCATATGTTGTTTTTTTTCAAAAAGTGCCGTTGGAAGATCACAACAATCGTTGTTTATGTTGATGACATGGTGGTTACCGAGAATGATGGACAGGAATGAGAAGCACTAAAGAAGTATCTATCTCGGGAGTTCGAGAGAAAGGTTAGCGAATTAAAGTATTTCCTACAAATCAAAGTGTTTACATCTTCAAAAGGTATCTTTCTATCTCAGAGAAATATGTATTGAGTTTACTAAGTGAGACTAGAATGCTTGCTTGCCAACCATTAGATATACCTATGGAAGAAGGTTTGAAGTTAAAAATTGAAACTTATCAAATACCAGTCGATAAAGAGCGTTATCAGATATTAGTGGGAAAGCTGATGTACTTGGCACTTACTAGGCCTAACATTTCTTATGCATTGAATATAGTGAGTCAATTCATGCGTAATCCTTGAGAGAAGCATATACGGGTAATTATGAAAATTATTAGTTATCTAGAGGCAACTCTAGGAAAAGGGATTTTAATTACAAAAAATAGTGATTTTTTAAAAGTTTAAGGATATACTAATGTTGATTGGGCCAAAAATGTAGGTGACAGATGGTTTACATCAAGATATTTCACGTTTGTTGGTGGGAATCTCGTCACTTAGAGAAGTAATAAACAAAATATCATTTTTCATTTGAGCGCTAAAGTTGAATATCGAAGAATGGCAGTGGGAATCCAAGAGTTATTGTGGTTGAAGTTGTTATTGATTGATCTAGATTATCCACCGAGATAACCTATGATATTATTTTGTGATAACAAATTGCTCATAATCCAGTTCAAACATGATAAAACCAAGCATGTGGAAGTGGATTTATTAAAGAAAAATTTGGAAGAAAATATAGTTGCAATGCAACATATACGCTCGAAAGATATCTGCTAGCTGATATACTCACTAAGGCTATTTTCCAACAAAATATTTTTTAGATTGGTCAGTAAGTTGGGCATGTTCGATATCTTATGCACTCAACTTTGAAGGAAAGTGTTATAATATATTTTAAGATTATTTATTTGGTTTCCTTATTGTAAGGTTTCCTTATTTGACCATATCTCTCATTGTGTACACAACCATGTAAATAAGTCCTTTCTTATATCATTAGAGATTATCAAAAATACAATTCTTATTCTCATCTATCTTTACACATTAATACCAACAGTCTTGTAGTCCGTTGGCATTCTATGTATATCCTCGTAATAAGGAGGAAAGCTATGAATGGGAAATGAACTCTTGTTGGTTCATATCTTTATATAGTTTATAGAGAAATGTCCACTTTATCAATGGTTGTGATTTTATTTTGGAAAAATAATAGTAGTGTTATGAATTATCTGCTTTATATTAGAAAAAAATAAAAAAAATAAACGATTAGAATGAGAATTTCTTATAAGAGAGAACCCGTTAATAGTTTAATCAAAATTACTCGTAACCCCTACCGATGCTCGTCTTCTAAGGAAATTTAAATAAAATTTCGAAGTAATTAAAAAAAATTAATTTACATTAATCTAGCCAAAAATAGGAAATTGTCCCTTCTCAGAATCTTATTGGCGACCCACAATGGATTCATTGATCGGCAAGGGAGGATTTGGAAAAGTATACAAAGGGGTCATTGATAACAGGCAACAGTGTTGATAAAACGTCACGTCCAGCAAGATCCCAATTTAGCTGAGATTGAGATGCGAGATTCGATTTCATATCGTGTCCCTGATTGGTTACGCTATACTTCCAGAAGTCCTTGTTTAAATTTGACTTGGCAGACCATCTTTATAGAACAAACCAAAATGGTCGTGGTTGTACTTTACTTATTGATTTGTCGGAGCCGCTTGGTCTTGATTAAACGGGTACTAGTGTTCAAGAAAATGTCATACATCGTGATGTGAAGAGTTCAAACATATTGTTGGATAGCAATTGGGTGGCTAAGGTTTCAGACTTTGGGCTCTCTAAAACAAATCCAATTAATCAATCATACACTCGTACGAATCCTAAAGGCACTGTTGGATACATGGATCCGAAGTATATGTTGACCCTCAGATTGAGAATGAAATCCGATGTTTATTCTTTTGGGGCAGTCTTGTTTGAAGTAATGTGTGGAAGGCGAGCGAGAGATGACGTGATGAAAAGCATGGAGTCAATGGGTGTCCGCCGTTTCAGGTCAAATTAGCCAACCCCCACGCAATTTTGGTTTCGTCACTTTTTGGGCCAGGCGGGCTTACGACGATCCAATGTTATTAAATATAGGTCCGCTATCTGTTCTACATCAAATGGCCTTGTAATCCTTTGGCATTCTCTGTATATTCTTGTAATAGGGAGGCTTAAGATTCAACTCACATGAATGTGGTTGTCAAATCCTTGTTGGTTTATATCTTTATAAACCAATGGCAAGGACAAAATTTATACATTTAGGAAATATGAACCCATATCAATATATATATATTAACATATATTTTGATTCAAATTGTATCCTAACATTAATTGTCCACCTTTATCATGATGGTTATGAATTTATATTTTGGATGAAAAAAGTTGTATAATATAAAAAAAAAAGGTAGTGTTATGAATTATATCGCTTTGTATTAGAAATTATTTTAAAAAAAAAATTAAGAGTTGGGTAGGAAGTTATTGGAATGTAGCCGGCTGGAAGTTACTATTTGGATGTATATGCAAAATATGAATGTATGAAAAATATTACAAGAGAACCCGTAATAATAGTTAAAGTAATTTTTTTGGAAAGAAGGTGAATGTTACTATTTTTTAAATTTTAAAAATTGGGGGCCAATTTTTGAAAAAGTTTGTTTTGGTTGATCATATTCTTATCGTCTAGATCCATATATGTTAAGGGTGTATTGCACGAAAAACTTGCCAAAAGTTAGAAAGTAAACGACTATTTATATTTTGGTGATACCAAATATTTTTCTACATAATTCAATTCTACCGAACTGTATGGTACAAGAAAGTGATGCTTTTTATAATTCCTACCCTCCACCCATTTTGAACTAATAGATGCAATCAAACATCATCTTTCAAGAAGAGCACATGCCTTTTTATAGAAAATTTTCATCTTTCATGGAATTCAATTATCTAGAAATCATTTATAACAAACGTAATATTGTAGCCTAGTTGTTGTATTTGCCCTTGTGGCTCTAGTAATTGCTAGCAGAATACATACTAGGAAGAGTTCACACATCGCTTAAACATAGTAAACTGATGTGTAATATATTTATTGTAATTAGTGGTTATTTATTAGTCTTCCTACTAATAGTTCTTTGGGGGAAAATAAAACCATGAAGGCATGGCGTCCGGAGGCTCTTAATGCTTAATATTGGGTAAACTCTTTGAAAATTGTGTTAGCTTTTATAGAATGAACCTCTGCATACACATTATTTATTTCAAGTTGTTTGTCTCTGAATACTGAATATATGTTATTTTTATAAGTTGACACTTATTAATGCAATATGTAATTACATCTCATGGACAAAAACATAAGGGCAAACTTGGAATAAAATTTCATTAAAACTCTTAAGCATTCAACATTGAGCATTAAACCCCAAGGGGTTGGCCTAGCGGATGCGGGCCTGGATGTGTGGTGAGGCACACGTCGCAGGTTCGATCCCCCGCGACAGCATAATCACTTGGGGCCAGCCATCAGGCACCGTGCCTTCGGACTAAGCGCCTGCCGGTGTCGTTTCTGCGGTTGTGGTACGCGGTGGCCGGCCACAACAGGCAGGGGATTAGTCCCATCCCAATGTGGTGTGGGGATACCTTTGTGGCAATGGCCAAAAAAAAAAAAAACATTGAGCATTCAATGGGGAGCGTAACTCTTTATGTTGAATGATGAACTTTAATCATATTCAGCATTATGAGAGACGAAAACAAATGCAAATTTACCTCTTAATGCTGAATGATCATAATTCAACATTATAAGGTAAACCGATGTGTTCTATATATGTTGTAATTAGTGGTTATTTATTAGTCTTCCTACTAAGAGTTATTTGGGGGGAAATAAAACCGTGAAGGCTTGACCACCCGTAATAGATAATATCCTACTGGGCTGGACCGACCAACGAGCTAGAATGCTTGCGAAGGGGGTGTATGATATCAATGGTTTGCTATCAGACACATGCTAGCTTGCATATTTGCTATCAAATGCATCCTAACTTTAACATTTCTCTTGCTCTAATTTGAAGCCTAAAGTTGTTTGGCAACGTACCCTAATTGCAATATTGGTTTGTGTAGGGAGAAAACTTGCAAACGTGAAAAGAACTTCCCAACAATTTGATGACAACCAAGATAGCAATCTCAACAAAGAAGAAATGGTGACTATTGATAACAAATTCGAGAAGGTGGATATAATTTTCCGGCATTTTGACACCGATTGAGACAATTGCCTCAACTTAGAAGAGACGAGAGCCCTGGTCGTCGCTGCAAACCCTGGTGTCAAATATGAGCGTGTAATTAAATGCACTTCTCGTCACATTATTTGAAACCTATAGTGAATTTACTGATGGGGAAAAGGGTATCAGTTTTCTGGGGTTTTTGCAGATGTACGACGATGGTGTGGGGGATGTCGATCACGATTTTGCCACAATTGGCTTTGAATCTAGATGAGAGGTTGAAGGGAGATGAGGATTGAAATTAATATGTAACCATAAATTCATTTACTCATTGTGAGTATACATACAGCTCATGAACATGTTATTGCGTGAATATGCATACAGCTCATGAACATGTTCATCTAATACTTATTTACTAGTAATGGTGCACGCGATTAGGATGATTAATATATGCATCAATTAGTACAATAATTGAAATAATAAGAGGCATTAAGTAAGGAGGTGGTGTGTTCCCCCACCTTCTAAAATTCAAAACATAAATAGTTCAAATAAAAACTAGTGATTGTCAAGTTTAAGAAGTCTGTTAGGTCGGGTGTTTTTAAGACCGCAAATTTTTCCTCATCCCCTTCCTTCCTGGTAAAGAAAGGAAATATATAGTGGTTAAAACTTCAACCAAACGCTGAAACATTGTTGCGTTAATTGTTATATGGGATCATTACAACATGTTTGTGGGCCGGGAGACAGATAACTAAACATGGCCTCATTTTGAAGGGTTGATGGGCATTGCTAACTCAGTTGATTCATCTCTATCATAACTCTACTACATTCAAATATTACAAAAGGAAAAACATACCAACATGCAAGAGAAAAAAGTAAGTTGAAACTGGACTCAGGTGGTACTGATTCTAAGGGTGTGTAGGATGGGAATTGCAGATCGAGAGCTCTTCCTAGAACAAAAGTTTTTCTAAGTTACGCAGAGAGCCCAATATTGTGGATATCAACAATTTAATAAGTTTCCAAGAGGTATATATGTCGTATGTGTGAAAAGGGCCTGAATCAAGGAGTACTTGAAATTGGACATAAATCTGGTTTGCAATCGACCGTTAAGAGCAATGCAACTGAAAAGTAATTTTCAACCGGTTACTATCGTTCATTAGTTTCTCCCCCCAAATTCTAGGCACGTGTGATTTAAATTCATTTGGGTTATAACTTTTCAGAAACTTTTTGGACTGCATAGCATTTTTTTATCTTTAGGACATATGACACTAGTCAATTAAGTTAGTAAAAATATGAACTTTTTTTTTTAATGAAGAAAGCATAAGACAGTAGCTTTCTTCTTTTGAGAGAAATGCGACCATTGTGCTTGTGCTAAAATCAAGTAGGTGTATATTGATATGCTATAAATTAAAATGTCCAAGCTACAGTTGTTTCATCAAAGGCCAGTTTCTGGGCGTAGGTAGAAGACATTTTAGTAGAACTGTACAAAAGTCCAGCGTGTTGGAACTTGGAATGCACCTTCGAAAGGGTAGTTTTCTTCTAGCCGAGGGTCAATTACTCTCTTGAGCTTTCTTTTGAAGTGTTCTTCAAGCCACAGGTTCATTGCTCTTTTCTTCATCTTTCTTTTATCGGGAAGGAGATCGAGGTCTGGCCCAATCCACCAATTCTTGCTTCTTACTGCATTGATTCCCATGAAATGCATGCAGGCCTGTCAGTAGTTCCAGTAACACCGAAGTGTATATATTGCTCTTCAATTCGAAAACTATCATGATATTTTGGGTCATCTCACCCACTTCTAGATTGAATTTTGTGAGAAATTAGTGGAGATCAATGATCTATTTCATTATATAATATAGATCATCACTACAAATTTTCATAAAAAGATTGATCTGTATATTTAACCTTCAAATGGAGATCCATTCTTCTTTCTTATTACTACCCTCTTCAAAGATGGAACGTAATAAGAGAGACACAATTTGGCCCTAACTGAGCCTCAGAAACGAACTCAAAATCTAAAAGGTTCACATTATAATCCTGAAAAATGAAATTCAAAGAAAAATAAATAGTTCATCAGTCGAGGACTAAAAGATCAAAATGGCTTCATAAATGTCTATATTATAATTGAAACAGCTAAATGTACCTCATCTAACATCATATGCCAGGTCTTCAGCTGGTGGTAAAGGACTACATTCTCTGTTTAATGCAATAAAGCAGTTTAGACCTTGAGCTGCTCCTATAGCTATTCTAATCCTTGTAGCCCACTGAAGAGATTTTGCATCTTATGCATATGCAATGAATAAATATATCCGTATGCATATATGGTACAATTCACTAAATATTCAAATCTCTTAAGACCTGGTATCAGGTAGGGGTTCTTATTATTAGTGGCGGAGCCAGGAATTTTTTTCAAGTGGGGCCAAAAAAAAAAATATTTTAGGAATTTTCTAAGCCAATATTGAATCAACTACAATAACTAAAAAATAAATATATTAATCTCAATATTAACTTATCAAATAACAATCTAATAAGCAAATTAACCTCAATAACAAAATTTATTATCAATATTAAAAAATTTAATAAAAAATTCAACATTAATAAATAATAACTAAAAAAAATATATTAAGAAACACCTAAAAGCAAATATCAACATTAATATTAATATTTAACAATCTAAGAAACAAATCAATATTAATAAATAATCACCAACAAATAAGTATATAAACAATTTAAGAAGTAAATCAATATTAAAACACTTAAATCTTAATATTAAAAAAATAAAAAAAAATTGGTATCAACATCAGTAATCAAATATATACTGGAATAATCAACATCAATAAAAAAATAATCAACATCAATAAACAAATTCTTAATATTCAAAATTTTAAAACAATATGTATAAGATTATAAAAAAATAATCTAACCTAAAATACCAGAATAAATGAAGAATGAAGATGGAGAGAAGAGCTAGCTGCTTGCTGCTTGAAAAAAAAACTTAACAAAAGCTCACAGAGAGATTTAATGAAAAATGAGAGAAAGGGCCAAAGGGGAGAAGAAGAAGAAAACGGCCGCTAGTTTGCTGCTACTGCTCCTGGCTACTCATTTCAAATCTCAAGTTAACCTAATATAAATTGCAAACTAGAACCTCCAAGTTATATTCTTAATTACACGTGGCCCCCCGCACACAACTTTCAACTTCACAGATCATTTTCCGCTCCCACAACTTCGCCCCAACACCACCCCTTCATCGTATAACATTAATTCCACAAAGCACCCTCCCCGTAATTACACGTTGCCCCCTCATCTTTCCTTTCTCGCACAAAACACCCCATACTCTCAAAAAAAAATTCAAAAGTCCAAGTGGGGCCCCCTTCATACCTCCGCCCCTGCTTATTATATGTAACGACTAGTGCCACGGGACGGCTATTGTATTTTTTTCTTGTGTAGTTACAGTAGGTGTTGCCAAAATATCCATTATGGAGAGTTCATCCAGCATTTTCTGAATGTGGTATATTGATGTACGTATGTTACATATGTGTCGTAACTAGTCCTCCTAGTAAGATGCCTTTTCAGGAAAAGCGAAACCGTAAAATAGGGTGTGACAAGACATTATACCATAACTCATTTACATACATGTTTTTAGTAAGAAGAAACTAGAAAATATTCTCTCTCGGTTCCAAACTATGAGTCCGCATTCATTTTCAAAACATTACAATGTACCAAAGGTCCAAAACTCAAGAAATAGTCCTAAACGCAAAATGTGTTATTTTCTAAAACTAATTCTCAGTTGAATCGAGATGTTAGTTGTGACAGATTTATACTCTGTGAGGATAAGGACTTCAAACGTTTTTTAATTAGTGCACATATTTAATTTTATGCATGTACAAACTATATTTCAATTTAAATACAGGAGGAAATTAGTTATTAAATAACAAACAGTATACAATTTCATCTACTTAAATTGTGTGGCTCTTTTCCTAGGTGTTGAAGGTAAACCATGAACTTCAACGAGGTATAGTCATGGTTCACCAATATAAATGTTTAAGCAACTTCCAAGTTCCAATAAGCCAATGAAACGTACACTCACGCACGACAAATTTTTATTAGAATTAAGTGTCGTGGTTCAAACTTGAGACCTCACTTATAAAGAGGAGGTTTTATCACTTGACTAACTCATTGGATCTACAAATATTTTATTACTAAAAATTTATTTTACTGTGGTATAAAAAAAATTAGGTCCATCTGGGAAAAAGACAATACAGTGGACTTTCAAAACTTAATTTCCATCTGGGAAAAAGCCGGTATAGTGGACTTTTGAAATTTTTATCTAAGGGTGTGTTTGATTGTCAAAGTTTTTCATGGAAAATTTGGTAAAAGATGGAAAATGTGTATTTTTTCATCTTTTATGGGTGTTTGATTGTTTAATTTTCTAGGCAATATAAGTTCCACCTATTTTTTTTTGTACAAGTGCATGATGTATAAAAGTATGAACTTATTTTTTTAGCCTACCCCAAAGAAAATAAGGGTGTGTTTGATTGGCCTTATTTTCCTGACAGTCAAATTCTATCTTTTTTCACTATTCACCTCATTTTCCATCTAAAGCTTGAAAACATTTTCTTGGAGGGGGGGGGCTTGTTTTTATTTTCCATTCTAGTTGCACATTTTTTGAGACAAACTTTTACCCATTTTTTACATTAAAAATGCCATAACTTAAAATTCAAAAATCAAAATTTAATATTTAAAATCTACTAATCAAGATCAATTAAACAAGATCCATCATGACTATAGAATTATGTAAAAAAATACCAATATTTTTTTCTACATTCAAAATGCCATAATACAACCAATATTTTTCCGGTATAAAATTAAGGCAATCAAACACATTTAATTGACATTTTTCATGCAACTTAATTCTAGGTAATTGAATTTCCTTGAACTTAGGGTGCGTTTTATTGCCCTTATTTTTCATGAAAAATATGTTTTTCCACCCAAGTTGCTACTTTTGTGGTGTTTGATTGCCATAATTTTGGCAGTTAAATTCCATCTTTTTGGTAATGATTGCTTATTTTCTATGTAAACAAGGAAAACATTTTCTTGGGGGGGGGGTTGTATTTATTTTTCAGGCAATTGCACATTTTTCGAGATAAATTTTTACCCATTTTCTACATTAAAAATGCTATAACTTAAAAAACAAAATTCAAAATTTAATATTTAAAATCTATTAATCAAGATCAATTAAACAAGATCTATCATGACTATAGAATTATGTAAAAAAAATACCTATAATTTTTTCTACATTAAAAATGCTATAATACAACCAATATTTTTCGGGTAGAAAATTAAGACAATCAAACACATTTAATTGACATTTTCTATGCAACTCAATCTAGGCAATTCAATTGCCTAGAACTTATTTTCTTTCCATACAAATTCCATGCTTGCAATAAAACGCACCCTAAGTTCTAAGTAAGGTGAAAACGACCCAAAGACCAAAAAGTTCAATTCTAGGTAGAGTGTAAGTAATCAAACACCAAAAGTTATAAAATATGTTATCATTACAAGGAAAAAAAATACATATTTTCTACCTATAAACAGCTCTAATTTAATTGCTTAAAATTAAATTGCCTAGAATATAAACATTTTCTACCATAATTCCATACTTGCAATCAAACATACCCTTAAGTCAAATTGAAGTTGCTTAGTCCCACACGGCTAATTACGAATACAAATACCAGTCAAAACCGCGTAGTAGCCCCGCAGGTCCTATACTTTGTCTTTAAAAAAAATAAAAAATAAAAAATAAATCGGTGTAACATTAACAACTAATTAGCCTCTCTACTTCATTTTACATTCGTCTAACTTTTGATTTGCAGCAGAGTGATGATGCCACTACCGCCTTCGCCGGAGCACTTAAACACGCCGCCATTGGCTCCACCAGAGCAACTAAGCCATCCCTTCTCACTTGCTGAGATCTTACTCGCGACTCAAAACTTTGACGAGTCATTAGTTATTGGGCATGGCGTATTCGGTAAAGTATACAAAGGGATCATTGACAACGAGGTTGTGCACCAAACCGCTCAAACTCAGGCACAACATAATGCGAAGGGATCACACAAGCTCAAAGGGTTGTCAGATTGAAGAAACTGTCACAAGACTCACAACAAGCACACTCACAGTAGAGAAATAAGAAAATAAAGCAACAATCGCATAAGACAAGGTTTTACCGTGATATCAGTGTAAATGACACTAATCAACACATATTATAGCTTCTATTCGGGGACGGATCTAATTGAGGCTTGGGGTGGGGTTTGGGGGGGGGGGGGGGGGGCAGATGTCCCCTCTTGCTTTTTTCTACATTTCAAATTCTCATAAGATTGTTTTCAAATGGTAGGAAATATCCTCCATCACTTTTTATATTTCTTAAATTTATTTTTATGTTGGGCTTGTACAATATACTTGTTTTTATAATAAAAAAATCATTCGTGTCAAATTTAGAGTTCAATTTCATCTTTGAAATACATAATTAATGTGTCATATCCCCCAATAATATATAATTATGATTAAATAAACTATGCTTTGATATTTTGACACACTAACATATTCAATTAAAAGTTTTAAAGTTTTTTTCAAAAAAATATCATTATAGAGTATCACAGTTGCTTTATTCATTATGTGAAAAAACAAAATGTTTTTATGTTCAGTTATGCCCCTCATAACAAATATTCCTAACTCCGTCCATGCTTCTATTAATTATAGAAACAAAGAGTTGATTATAAGCACATAAGAAATTTTTCTCTCAATTTTACCTCTCAAGCTTTTTAAGCCTAACACAAGTTTCATGCAATTATTATTATTAAACTTGTTGACTTATGCGTAGCATTATCAAAGTTTGAAAGTCGATTATTTTTTATTTATGGTGAGGTTGTTAATCAATTTAGACAATGTTTTTTCATTGGGTGCCAGTAAAAGCACCCAAATAAACCCATTTTTGCACCCACGTACTGTTTTAAAAAGATAAACCATATTATTAGAAATTGAGTTTTGAAAACACCCAACACTTCAAATATGTTATGTTCTTGTGTGCTAGTATGATGCCTTAAGAAAACATTTTGATCTAGTACCCCTTTTTTTCTAAAAGAAGTTATGTGTTACTGCAACACTTCAAATTAGGAATGCTCATTATGTTTCAAAACTTGTAATTTTCAATTGATTTTTTTAAGCATATGAATAAGAGAGAAGTTGTGAGGTCATTGAAACTAATTTCTTCTTGTGTTTTTTAAAATGATAATTTTTTCAATATTACAACTAATTCATTTGGCAAAAGAGCATGTACGACTAAGGTTGCAATCATATAATTGAAAGTGAAGATGATATATATGTGATTTTATTCAAGCTATGTGATTTTAAAAAAAAACGCACTTGCATTTAGTGTTCTTAATAATTTGACGAAATATTTGTAAAACCACAATGTCAATTATTTTCTTCTTTTTTTTTCAATGAAACAATAGAAAAGAGGTTATAAATCGTTTTTTCAAGAAATATTGTAAAAGATTATACCCTACTATTCCAAAAGTGGATACATAAAAAGTTTTTCGAAAAATATTATAAGAAATTATACCCAAACTATAATTCAGTTTTTTTACAAGACTGGCCAAATGGATCGAGCAAGCCAAATTCCTTTTGAGAAAATGTCATCAACAGGCTATTATGTATGGTGCAAAATTTACTCTATCTTCATTATTTTATATATTTATATATAAATAAGAAAACAAAAATTTGGATTTTTTTAATAGGGTGCTCTTTATCATCAAAGTGCTTTCACCAATTTAAAAATTATAGATGGGTGCCAATTCAATTTTTTAAGGGCGCCTTTACCAGCACCCTTTTTCATTTTTTTTCTTTGTTATTTGTTCATCTTCTAATATATTTTGATTTGTATTTATAAAGTATATTTAAATTGCTAATAAATAGGTTAGAGGCCATTACACAAAAATTTGATATATTAGTTACATTAATTCAGTGATTTCATGATTGTAATAATAAAATTTTTAATTATGAATATTTGCTATTATTTGTATTATTTGTAGGTTAGAAAAATATAACCTAGTTTACATAATCTTTTTCTTTCTAAAACTAAATTCTCATTGAATTTATTATTTATTGACTAAAAATCCACACTAAAGCATAATAGTTTTATGGTTGTTTTTTAATGTAAGATAAGATAGATTTCATATTGAATTGAATTATTTAATTTATAAGGATTCATGTCAGAATTAATGTTTATATTAATAGAGTTTTTTCTTGTTTTTGATGGTTTAGAATTTTATAATATAACCTAATTATCTATTGTTTTTCCCTTTTTTTATATAACAAATATATCTTTTAACAACATCTAGAAAATAGATTGGAATTCCTTTTGGAAGATTAAAGTTAAAAACTCACACGTGAATTTCTTAGTATTTTCAATATAACAAGATATCTTTCAAATAATACCATAACGCCATAAAACTTTCATTTTAGAAAAATATATATATTCTATAATTAGTTTTAGCATAATCTAACCTACTAATAAAAGAAAATATTTTTTGTTATAATACTTTATGCCATGATGTCATTTAACATTAATATTTCAGTACTAAATTTCTATTAATATAGTAAATTATTATGTTACCGTATTTATTATATATAGAAGAACTTACTTCAAAAATCACATGTGTAGCCCGTGCACAATGACTAGTATCTCAAAAGCACAACTAAAATATATGAATTGTATTTCCTAGTACATAGTAACCCCTTTTATATTGGCTTTTGTGACACATTTAATGAATTTTTCATAATTCTTAGAGCAATAAAGTTGGAGTACATTTAAAATATTATATAAAAAAAATAATGTTAGGGTATTTGATGGGATGTACATTGGGTCCATGAATTAAAATTGAAATAAATATGGAGCAAGTACACAATATACATGTATAAAATTTGAGGCCTTTAATAATGGCTCATAATGTGGGGCTTAAGGCTGCAGCCTTGCTCCTCTGTCCCTCGGGCCGGCCCTGATGGTATTCATGGCAGCATCTTTGGTGGTCCAATCTCCATTCCTTTGAAAACAAAAAAATAATTTCTTTTCTTGGGTTTTGTTACAATTTTTTGTTGATTTATCTTGTTTATACAATTGCAGTGTATACAGAGTAGGGTGTTTGACAGTGGCAAGGTAGCATTTTAATCTAGCAAGTGAAGGTTTCACACTAAACAAAATAAAAATAAAAATTATAAGAAATAATAATAAGACAACATATATATTGAATTATTAGAATCTATTATAAAAAGAGATGTCTAAAAAAAAGATACGAGTTACAAATTTTCTCTTCGGCCCTTCATATTTTGAAAATATCAAATGACATGTTCGTTATATGCTTATTGGAATACTCTGTCGATATAAGGAAACTCTTTGTTCTTTTTGGGTTTTTACTAAAAATAATTATAGTTTTGAGACCTTAAAACACAAAGTCAAACTTTAAATGTTTGCACAAAAGTCCTTGTATTACTATACTTATATATATATATATATATATATATATATGGGTGAGGTTTCAATGGTTACTACTCTTTTTACCCATGGATGGGTACTCTAATATTAACCATTGGATGAAAAATTAATGATTGAGATCAAATGAGTAGGTGGCTAACATAATTAATGCACATTGAAGAAATACAAACCATTAAGTACTAGGTTAAGTGGGTAACTTGTTGTTACCTGATGACATGGCATTTTTATTTTTATTTCCATTTAATTTTGAGGAATCTTAAATTAGAGATTCATTCTATGATTTGCTAATTCCAATCCGGGATATCCCTATTCTTTACTCTTGTAAAATATGATTGAAGTATATTAGCTTATTTATACACATGTGAATGATTGTTTGGTGATTCGGGTGGTCCGAATCGATTTTGGTTGGTAAATAGGAAATTTTGGTTCTTTACGATTTGTGAATTCTGGCTAACTTTGAGCTATCGTAATTCTTTCGTTACTTATCTGATTAAGATTTCGTTCATCTATATATATAGTATTTGTATTATTCTACAACTTTCGTGTTTTGACCGAAAGCTAATTCGCACTCCTTGTGCGTCAAAAGAGGGCGCAAAGTAGGCCCATTGTTAAATTCTGGTCATTCGGTAGCGCTTTGGCAGAGTGCTGTCTTCGGAGAATTTTTAGGAATAATCTTTCTACAATTTGGAAAAACTTCCTCTTAAGAAGTTATAAATCTTTGAATTACCTTTCCGTGGACATACAGATCACCTAAATCCGAGTTCTGAGTAAGGAGTTATGACTAAAATACCAACAGTGGTCAGTGTTGTGAAATCGGCTTTGGCTGAGAGCTCCCAAGATCGATCTTGGAGCCCTGGGTGTCGAATTTTTTAGAGTTTTAACCCCATTTTCTCACCATAACACATAAAACTCGACCCAAACTCACTCCTATCAACTTGAGAGCTCTAGAGAGAGATAGAGGTGGTTCTTTGAAGGATTCTCACTTATTTTTCAACACCAATTCGAGATAAAAGCTCCAAATCCTCCTAATCATCCTCCCGATCACTATTCATCGTCTTCCTTATGAGCTTTGCTTGGGGACAGGCCGAAAGCTTCATCTTTTCTCATTCTTCTTCGCTAATAAGTCGAGGTAGAGGTTTATATGCTCTTAAACTTGAAATTTTGGCATTGTTTTATGATTAATAAAGACTTAAAAGTGAGGTTTGAGGCAATAGGTGCCATGTACACATAATAATATGATTTCATTTGACTATAAATGGATGATTTATACATGTATATTAAATATGATGATTTTGCCTGTTGATATCAAGGATATATGATTAATTAGAGTATGAATTCACATATTTAAGCAAGATATGCCATCAAAGCTCTATGATTACATGTTATTAATTCATATGAATGTCCTTTGGGTATTTATGTGTTTATTTGACAAGAAAAGGGTTTTGTATCCACTAAAAGACATGGACATAATTTTGATAGAGTTTATATGGCATATATAGTATTTACCTTATATTTGATGCATGAAGTGGAATAAGATATGCCGCTTGAACTTGATATCTATGTAATATAGACTTATAAGTGATGTTCCTTTGATATACATGCTTGGTTGTATCCAAATGAATTTGTAAATGGGTTTTGTATGCATTGAGGAACATGGATACATGATGAATGAAGTTCAAGTGTCATGTGTTGTTTTTAGTTGTCATAAAGAGCATGTATGCATATTGTGCATTACTATTGTGTCAACCGCAATCTTAAAGATTCTTCGGCAAGCTCGAATTCCCTTATGGCCTATCGAATGGGCGTATATCTCTTATCATGATGCTGATAGCTCATTTATATATATACAATATCAAGATAGAGATGAAGCTTCCACGAATTGCCATGACATATAGCCTCCGAACAGATTATATATATATATATATATCTGTTCGGAGGCTATATGTCATGGCAATTCGTGGAAGCTTCATCTCTATCTTGATATTGTCATATCGGATATGATTGGTTGATTGATCTCTTGGAAATGATTGTACTTAGTCGTGGATGACCAAGGGTGATGTGAATATCTATTTTCATAGTGCTTGCCGGGATAGAAAAAATAGACAGGGCCCGGTGCCCTTGGGTTGAAAAGCCCTAAACTCCTGAGGGAGCAATGTTTGGCCGCCTATAAGCCACAGGTGTGCAGCCCGGGAACCTAGGCAAATTGGCAAGGCACTATGATTTTGTTATTATTGATGTTTATATTGGATCGGGATGATTGATCCCAGGGCTATTGCTATCTATATTCATATGGGATCGGGACAATTGATCCTAGGGTATCAACTTGATGATCCGACATCTCGGTGGCATGGGAATATACTTATAGCTCAGGTTCTCTATGGTTTGGTAATCGGTTGACACGGGAGGTAAACTGCATTAACACGTGCATGCGTCGTAAATCGATGAACATGATTCTTATTGATATTATTGAATTATACTTGGTTTAAAATATATGTTTATAAACCTGTTTTTTTTAATATATGCCCTTCACTCCCCCTTCTCCCCTACTGAGCTGTGAGCTTACCCCGTGTTTCATTTACAATTATAGGTACATAGGGGGCGAACGATGGTAAAGAGATTACAGGTTTAGGAACGAAATAGATGGCTCTGATACATATTCATTTTTGTTATGTGTATGTTATTCCAGGAAGCCACGGCTAGCCCGAAGTGTTATATACTGACTTGCGCATGCTTAGTTTGGTTTTGTATATCGGTTACAAGTATGCATGATTATGTACAGTACTATCTTCTTTTATCTTCCTGATTGACATGTTTGATATTTACTGTTTGAATTTCTTTATGTATTTACATATAGACCTATTTTAGTCAATCTAAGATGGGTTAGTAGAACTCCAGGTCTTAATTACGGGTGTTGTCATGTATATTAAGGCGAGGGTGTTACAAAATATTTATTATTTCAATTAATTAAGTCGAATTCCAATACTGTCCTTCTTCAAGATAAATACAAGAAAATAAATATATAATTAAATTCATAATTAAATCGATCATAATAAATTCAAACCAATTCGAACAAATATCACAAAAAAAATCAAATAAGAGGATAACGTAAGAATTATTCAAAAAAATCAAAGGAATAAAATGTCTCAAACTAACCAGACATATTATGAGAATGAAGCAATCTGTTTGAGGCACAATTATGCCATAATAGCAGATAGACATATTAAGTGAAGCAATATGTCTGAGGCACAATTCTCTCATAATAGCAAATAGACATATTAAGTGATGCTATTCTAATTAATTTTCTACTAGACATATTAAGTTACATTCTTTTAATTAATTTTTAGCATATATATTAAATTTGTTGCTTTATTTGACATACACCAAGTCGGGTTTTATCACACTTTGTGCCTAAGGGTACATTTTTTTTAAGCACAAGATGTAATTCTTCAAATAAAGGCCACCAACACACATTCAAAAGAAATCTAAGAAACCAAAAATCTTTAGCAAAATATCCCATAACACAAAATGTAGAATGCAAACACAAACAAGTTTTAACAAATGACTTCCAAATTAACCTTGGGGGACGAGGGGGTAAAAAGAAAACTAATACAATTAAAAGAGATGCAAGTATCGCCTAACTAATCATTATTCCTTAGCCATTGCTCCCTTCTCACTCACACAGATACTGTCGAGAAACTTTCAGATATCTTTGTTCTTAACGTAACATTTTTGGTTAATAAGGGCAGCAGACCGCGACACGAGTTCAATATCATTCCCATCCAACACTAACTCATCTTTAACCTTCTCAGACCGCACAATCAAAACCCCATCAAACATTTTCACTTTTCACACCTTCTTTTCGCCAAGAAAGTTACGGATCTCAATAGACTTACCATCATTTCCAATACTAGCGTTGATCGAAAAATGAGCGTAAACAAATTGCATGTTGTAGCGGTATCCTTTAGTAACTCCACTGATCGTTTTCCCTACATTACTTAGTGTAGTCCTAATCGCAACGGTGGTCTTATGAGAACTAAACCACGCATCTACCTTAAGCTTCTTGCCGCCGGTCTCTTTGCCAGTAATGAGCTAAAATTGAGATTCAAGTGCTTGAAATTGCAAGTGCGTTTACCTCTAGGTCCTTCTACTTCGATCATCTTTGCTTTCACTTTGATCTTCACTCCCACAGGGATATCCATAGTTTCTGATAAGAGTATGGTCTTCATCTTTTGCTAAGGTTTGTTTCTTTCTTTCTCTCTCTCTCTTTCTCTTTACTGTGAAGAAGGGGAAATGGAGGGAGGCTAACCCTTTTAATTGGATGTGGGCTCATTTCACACATTAGGCTTTTTAATATGTTCTCTTCTCTTATACCCTTTTACCTCAATACTTCACCGCTATTACCAAATTCCTATTGGGCCTTGCCACTTAATATCTTTAAGTTTTTGGTCGGTTTTCCATTATTCCCATATCCAAGCCTAGAATATATGTTTTACTTTTCGTAATATTTTTTAATTAAAAATACCTCCTGGAATATATATTTTACTGATGTTTCAGATATGAGGCATTGAGTTGAATACCTTATTCCATCGCCGACGTCAAATTTTGATCTAAAAAACTAACCTTTTTGCTGCCCCCTGCTATCATCACAAATCACTACTCCATTTATTGTTGTTGATCCAATCTCCTCGGCTGTCTATTATCACATAGATACCCACCGATCAACTCGGGGTGATCACAACAAAAGCCGTCCATCTGCTTTGTACGTGACTGTAGGGCTAAAAGTGATATTTTCCTCTTCTAATGTACTCTTCAACTGAAGTAAGCAAAAAAATTGATTTCTTATGTGTATTCTTAGTACTATTTGATGTCAATGATCAATTTTAATGTTTTATGAATATAATTACGCAGTTTGGTTTTGTTTTAATTTTTGACATAGCATTAATTGTTCTTTTTTCTTTAATTATGTCAAGGTTTTGTTTCAGTTTTCAACATAGTTTTTGTTTTCCTTTTCTTGATTGTGTATATGCTTATACTTGTAATCATATGAATTTATTCAGTTTGGCCAATGGGTTTGGTGAAAAGATGACGTACATATCACGCATTTGATTTATTTTAATTAGTTAGGTGTTCATCTGATTCGACTTAAACATTCTTCTACACTTGTCCGCAATATGTTTGTGTGTATTTCGTGAACTTACTGTAGACACCCCGATCCGTGACCCCCGCAAGAACCCTAACGACATTCAAGAACTACTGTTTTTAGGTCCGGGACCCACCCAAGCACCCGAAACTACCCTTTGTGGGTTTGTTGGCCAACAAACATTTTTTTTAGAGAGATTGTCGCACGACATATCACATTGTCGCGCGACAATCCCTGATATGTCGCGCGACAATCATGTCTTGTCGCGCGACAAACCCCTCTGCACCCGACCAACCACTTTCTGACACATCACAGTGTCAGAACCATCACTTCAGCCGTTTGTCGCGCGACAATCATTCCTATGTCGAGCGACAAACCCCTCTGCACCCGACCAACCACTTTCTGACACATCACAGTGTCAGAACCATCACTTCAGCCGTTTGTCGCGCGACAATCATTCCTATGTCGAGCGACAAACCCCTCTGCACCCGACCAACCACTTTCTGACACATCACAGTGTCAGAATCCATCACTTCAGCCGTTTGTTGCGCGACAAAGAGATATGTCGCGCGACACTTGCCCTTTCTGGGGAAATGTCGCGCGACAATCTCTCCCGAGCACTATAAATAGGCCAACACCCCCAAGGGTTCTAGGACGGCAACTTCTCGCCACAATTTCTATACTATAATTCCTTATTCTCTCTCTCATATTTTCTAATCTTTAAGCCTTCTCCGGAAGCATCTGCGATAACATTTATTTCCGCAAGAGTCTCGGATCTAATCTTGGCACCCGGAGTGCCACCTTCTAGAGTCAGACCGCTGGAAATATTTCTAAGAGGAAAAGCTAATATTCGCCGGATGTCTTCTCTGCTGTATTATATTTTCTCTCTCTTATTCTTATATATATCGTCGGGAAGGTAACTAAAGTCTCTTCTAGTAATTAAATAAGATATTTGTATATTAGTTTTATTGTAGACTTGTTTAAAACTCGATTTTTCTAACGCGCTCGAAAAACACCTTCCCAAAAGGGCGGAATATTTGTGGTAGATTCCTAACGCGCTCGAAAAACAGGTTTTCATTAGTTATTTCCAGAAAGCAGTAGAATATCAGTAAAAGCATCCAAGTTTTCCAACATAGAATAAACATATAAGACCACTAGAGACCGAAAGGGCGGAATGGGTGCTTAACACCTTCCCAAACCGTAATATAGTTCCCGAACCCTATAGAATCCTGGTTTCGTAGACAAATGTGTAAAGAAAGGCTTATCTGTAGCCTTCCCTCTTACACAATCATTTTGTCCGTTTTCTCGTAAAACATACTGGCGACTCTGAACGAACCCTCTTGCATCTAGAAATAGAATAGAGGGACTCCCGATATGAATTATCAACACATAGAAGCAAATGGAACGACGGAATCCTTTCTGATGTTTCAGACGCCCACCAACGGGAACGAGAACCCGAGGGTCGCATTTGCGGATTCTCACACTTACGGTAGACATATTGGATTGATGTTCATTTTGTATATTCTGCCTGGATAAAGTCAAAGTAGCTGGTAAGTTTCAAATTATTTTCTTATCATATATATTGACTTTAGACTTAGTTAACTTTCAAATTTAAATTAGTTGTTTGTTGAATTTCAGTTTCTTTTAAATTCGTTTTTTGTTTTTTTTAATTCTAAAAGTCATTTTTAGATTTAATAAGGGCACTGTTGGAAATTTGTTTATTTATTATTTTTAATTAATTTAAATTCACTTTGTCCTTAATTAAAAAGTTGTCCTTGAAACTAAGTCTAAACACAGAATGTCCTTTATTAAAAAGAGAGTAAGAGATTTGTCCTTTAAAAAAAAGCCCCATAAAAGAAAGAAGGAAAGTGGTTAGAACTATTTATTCTATTCAAAACCTTATTATATTTGGTCTTTTAGTTAGGAACTAAAAGGGTGTTAATTCTTTAATACACTCATAAAATCAATCTTCTCACCCCACTAAAATTAAAAATTAAGTCAAACTTAGTCTAAAAAGTAGTGTAAGAAACTTTTTTCTCGCCCCAATTTCTATTCTAGGAAAAAATGATCGCTATTCTCTTTTTTTTTTGCACGATGTTTTTTATTTTCCATCGTATTTTTTTATAACAAAAATATGAAACAATCATCTTACAAAGCAAACCCAGAAAACAGAGAAAGGATAGAGCCAACCAATTATAAGCTGGCAAGGAGCACTTGCAAGCAGATTTTTATATCGCCATGATTTTTTGGTTTTTATTTTTGACTTGAAATGACTATTCTTTTATCTTATTTTCGTAATGTGCTTGATTTAATTTTTCAGATCTTGTATGGCCTTACAATTCTAGGGTTTTGTTCTTGTATATATATATATATATCATTTTAAACATAGATTTAATTAGCCTATTTATATTTATTTAAGATTCTCAAAATCAGTGCTTTTAATTTTTTGTGATTTTGGTTACTATGTACTTACTGCATATGATAATTATATATATTTTTTTTATTTTAAAGTGTTTACTATTAAATTTTTCTTTAAGGAGATATTTTTGTTCAACCAATTGCTTATGGACATAAATTACAGACAATTAAAAAAAAGGTCTTATTAGAGAAATATTTTCACACTAAAGCCATTTTTTGTAAATGAATGACCTATTTTTTATTTTATTGATAATATGACATGTGTCTTTTTTTTCATTACAAAATGACATCCCGACCCTTAAAATAAACAAAAAAATACCAATATACATTAAAATATGGATTGCAATACGAACTTTGCAATCTATATTTCACTGCAATGTGAACTTTGCAGTCTATATTTTACTGCATTATGAACTTTGCAGTCCATATTTTTTGTGTAAATTTCATAAAGAGGGGGTAATTTAGGTAATATATAATATGTTGGTATTAATTAAATAATATTTAAATTTATTCAAATAACTTCATTTAAAATATAAAACAAAATAGGCCTCTTACACTAATCACCAATTAAAAATAGGCCCTTCATTCAAAAAAATATTATTCATTGGATTTTTAGTAAAAATCAATGTGTAATAAGACCTTCTACCTAATTTCTAGCATAAATTATATATTCAACATCACTCCAAATTTTATTTGTATGATATATATACATATATATTTGCATAAAACAAATTCATCTTTTAGGTGATGTTTAAATCACTTTTTAAAAACTAATTATTGATGTATTATTTGAAAAATCATGTTTGGTTCGAAAATTAGAAATCAACAATTAAAATTCTCTCATATCATTTAAAAAAAGTTCCAATTTTTTTTCATTTTTTAATAATCAATTCTGAAAATATAAAATTAATAATTACTCAGATTAATAAAAACAAATTCTAAAAATATATTTTTTTAATTTAAAAAAAATAGTGTACCAAATACAAATCGATTTTAAAATTTGTTTTTAAAAACTCAACTTCAGAAAGTTTTTAAAATTTTAATTTAGAAACTCAACCAAACAGGCCCTTAATGTTTTTAGGTAGTGAATTAAGACTTATATTTATTTATTTGAGAAAAATAAAAATTTTAAACAAATTTGAAATATGAATAATAATCATTTAAAAGTAATGAACAATAAAAGATCATATAAAATATCATATAATTGCTAAAACTGTGTTTATCAAAGTTAATATTTTGTATCTTGGGGGTACTATTTAGACAAAAAAAATTAATAAAATTTATTAAGAACAATATAAATTTTATTTATTATGTCTTATATTAATAAAAAAATAATATTATTTAATAATTTTACTTCTTGCGACAAAATTTTATCGTTCCTACATTGTTTTAGTAAACTCACCTCACCACAGTAAACTCACACCAGGATAAAAAGATTGATTTTGTGAGTTTATTTAAGAACACCCAACTAAAATTATAAATCGTGTGAGAGCCGATAATATATATCTTAACCAACCGATAATAATATCTTAACAATTAATTGCACATTTATTATTGGGACTTTTTGTTTTTAATCCAAGGAATTCAAATTGTTTTGCTTTTAACCCAATACATTTGAGAAATTAGTAATTGGTCCAAATGAGTGGATAATTACTAAATATACATTTTATAAATTATTTTATTAGTTTTTTTTCTTTTATATTTTTCCCATTTTATCCTTTTTTTAACTTGCGAAATTTAAATTTATTATTCACCTAAAATTATATTTAGTTGCTACTAGATTATATATCTTATAGGGATTTATATGCTTTTAAATTCAAATTTTAAAAGTTTCAAATTTAAAATTTGTAAATGTAACTACAAGTGATAACTTTGCCGTAGGATAAATATATAATAGAAAAATTAAGAAGTTGACTTGCAATAAATAAAAAATATCAAAAATTAAACTCGGAGGATCTTCAAGACATATTAAACATAAATATTATACATAATGTACTAAACAAATACAGTCATGTTGAAAAAGAGATCATACAAGCAAAACTAAAAATATAACGATATTAAAATTATTAAATATTAAAACTTGAGCCATCTAAAAGACATCTTAATAGTATTACATATAGATAAAACTAAAAATGCATAAATTTTACATATAAATAAAACTAAAAACGCAGACATATTAAAAGACATTACACAAATAAAACTAAAAACACAATCATATTAAAAAAATACACAATTAAAAATAAAAATGTAGTCATATTTAAAAAGAATTATACAAGTTAAACTTAAAACATAGTCATATTAAAAAAAATTACACAAGTAAAATTAAAAATACAGTCATATTAAAAAAGACCTTTTACAATTCAAACTAAAAGCATGGTTATATTAAAAAAACATTACACAAGTAAAATTAAGTAGAGTCATATTAAATATATCAAGATCAATAATGTTAAATATGAAGAAATGTAAAGAGATAGAGGTTTAAAATAGTAGGAAGAGAGAATTTACTGACCATATAATGAATTCTCTAACAATTAATATTCAAACATTACTGATGGTTACTTAAATCATATATTGCATAATCGCAACAACATATAAATCCACAATAGAATTTTTGTATATTTCATATTTCACCACGAATACTAGACTTTGATGTTGCTGATCCATATCGTAAAGATATATTTTTTAATGCTATGTTTTTCTTCGTAATAGAGGGTTTACACTATCAGAATTAGGAGGTCAATCTTCAAATCCTCCATAAATAAACAAATAAATGTCTGTGGAGAGAAATGTAGCCTTTAATTCATTTGTATTGTGTATTATTTAATTAATTTAAAATAGAATCTTGGTAGAGATATATATGCATTTGTTATAAATATATATTATTAATTGTATTAGAGGTAATGATAAATACTATAGAGGTGATAAATATCTATTATTAATTATATTATTTATTTTCTAAGAATAAAGGAGATAGCAACTTTATCATTTAATAAGGATAATTTAGTCAGATTAATCTTAAAAAAGCAAAAATATTGGGAAAAAAATTTATTTTTGAATTTTGGCTAAAGTAAATTCAATTAGGTTAAATCCTAAATATTGGGCCATTCACTAATTTAGGCGGTTGTAATGGGTTTGAGTAAATAAATCCTTAAAATCTTGGGGCAAATCCTAATTTGCTATTTATTATTATTATTAGAGTTATACGGTTGGCTCCCGGTAGAATATTTGATTATACTGATAATGTATTTGTTGTAGCATGCATTACCACTATTTTTTTAGTCATTTTCTCTACTACTAGAATTGGAAAATAACAATGTGAAAAAAAAAAAGAGCCGGGACACGCGTGCGGAAGCAAATTGAACAAATTAACCCTAGGTTTGTTATTATGCGGATGTATTATCAAAAATCAATTTTAATCGAATCAAATAGTAAAACCTAAAAGTCTATGGGTTTTAATTTTGAAAAACATGTTTAATCTTTTCTAATTCGCAGTAATTAATAACGCAATTAAACAGATAAGCAAACACTAGAATTAATAAGTTATCCCTGCAGTGCAGGACTAATTCTCAACAATCCACTATATGCACAAAGGTTTACAGACTCGATTAATCTCAAACTGTACAGACTTACAAAACTTGAGTCGCACAAGCCGCCTACAAAAGTTTCGACCTTCTAAGCGTACAGTCCTCCTATCCGAATCGCACGAACAGGTTCACAACGAATCACTTGCCACGGTATCACAACATTCTTCAACTTCGTTTGCGAATCACATGCACTTTGGGATTTGATTTGTTCTTTATAAAAAGAACGCTTGCTTTAGCATGAATAAAAAATCCTAAGGTGGTTTTAATTTTGATATTTTAATCTATCTCTAAGGTGTAAAAATCTCTCTTAAAATATGTGTAAAAGTGTATCAAAGGTTTTACAAAGTTCCTTGCCGTATGAATCTATTTATATAAAAATATGAAAGTCAACTCCTTTTAGAAAATGGTTAAAAATAATTAAAAACAAAATTTTTACGATTAAAATATACCTTTCATAAATAAAGACCGGTCAGGTCCGAGTACAAAGCATGTACCGGTCCAAAATTTAAAAAGAAATTCTGAGCCCCAAAAATGCGCCGGACCGGTCCAAGTTTCGACAACATATACCGGTCCACCCTTTGAAGAAAAATGCCCTCCACACATTTAAAAGCAATAGTAAGAAGTGAATTAAAAAGGGCAACTCATTTAATTCCAACCACACATTGGATTTAGAAAGAAATACGGCATTTTGACTTTTTGACTTTTCTTTCCTTTTTCTTTATTATTTATTTATTTATTTAATAATTTTTTTAAAATATTTTTTTCTTTTATTTTTATTTTTGTTTTTCCGCGTATTAAATTCGTTTTAGTTTCAATTTGACCCAAATTTTTGGAGCAACTCTAAGAACATATTAGAAATATAATTCAAGAGTTTTTTTCATAAATTCGATTCGCCGAAGTGTTATGAACACAGGAAAAACACTAATAAAAATAATAAAAAATTAATTCGACACAAAAAGTTTTTTCTGAAAATACCACCTCGAAAATTTTATTTAATGCCAATATTCACCGTATCTTTCTCGATGTAATTCTTCAGTGCATCGCTTTAGTAGCTTGGCTTGCTTGTAGTTTTTTAGATATAATGTCGAACGACTCAAATAACTTACAAGCAAAAGTGTTTTTGTCGAAGAAATAAAGCCAACCAAAATATAGACTTTACAATCGCCCCCTTTGGCTATTCCGAGACAAAACACGTACAGCTTAACAGACTTCGATGACTCAATCACTATAACTATGTCATCCCATACGCAATTACGATAATAGAATTAATTATTGCCTATTACAAAACAACTAAGGACGCAAGACATGCCAACACCTTGAATCTCTTAGATGGCTGCTTCGAAATCAAGCTTCTTATGATCTTGTACTTCGACCTGAAATACAAAAGTTCAAACAAACCTTTAAGAAGCATCTGGTTTATAAGAGAGATAAAATAACAAAGAGATCAATGAAATCAAAATCTCCCATAATCCAACAATTCCCTTTATAACTTCTTCTCCCCCTTTACTAATTCTTTTCCCCCTTTTTGTTAGGAATAAACAAAGGCAAAATAATAGAATTAGAATATGCAAGGAATTCAAATTTCTCCCCCTTAACTATTCCCCTTTTCTATGTACTCTTTCCCCGAAACATATAGAATCTCTCTCCTAATAAGGAAATCATGGAAGGAATACACAGAAAGTAACAAAACAGGGAAACCATCTCTTTCCAACTCTCAAAGAAAATTAGTTTGGAGATTTGAAGCAAAAATTTGTCAAACAAAAACAATTTAGCACAACTTAACATGCATTGCTATGTACATATATCAAATTCGAAAATTATCAATTAAGATAAAAAAACTTGTGATTTTTATTAGATAGATACATGTATTATGGCCAAAGTATGATAATTAACTGGCAAGCACATATACGCCAAGCAACAAAGAGTATTTAAATATATCCCGTTGTGCATGCAAATTGGATCATTCAAAGTACAATTCGAATAAACATAGGTCTTGAAAAATTCGTGCACCCATATGCGTGAAAATTTAGAAAGCCTCTAAGACATTAGATTTTCAACTTTTTCTCCCTCAGAAACAATCTTTTTTTCTCAAACATGCAATTTGTTTAATTAATTGATGATGTTTTTATGCAAGCAATCTTTCAATTTTGATGGAGGCTTTCACCTATAGTGGAGGCCACCTATACACCATTTTGGGAGTTTTTGGTTCTCCTTCCACTATGGTAACCCTTTTCCATCCCTTCTACATTTTTTCCTCACTTTTCTTATCTTTTAAATTTTCTCTCAAAATTACATCACCAAAACTCACTGCATAGAATCACAACATTTACTTTCCAAATAATTCATATGTGGGAGCTTATGAATTTTTAATTTAAAGAACCATGTCTAACCCATGTGATTATTCAAATATTTCAATGTAGATCGTGCAGTGTAGTGTGCGGGATATACTAGCACATTCTTATATGATTGAAATAATATACCACCGGTCTTAATCAAGTTAGGCAATATAGCACATATCTCAAATTAAGCATTTATATAAGAAAATCATGACATATCCGAAATTGAAAAGTAACAATCACATTGCAAGTAAGTATTCAAGAAAATCTTGGATTTTAAAAAGTTTAGCAAATTTCACAACGAAAATCCAAACTTATATAGAAATCAGGATCTAAGCAATGAGCTAAAATAAGACCGATTTTATATGCAATTACCTAGCATAGCCAACCAACTGATCCCTCGTATGCTAGGCGAACTCCTAACCACCTAAGTGGGTGAAACTGTCCCTTTTGGAACCCAAATTTGTGAAAACCTAGGAGTTCTAACCTTCCCATATCTCCCAAATTGCCTACCTCTAGGACCACCACCAAAACATAAAACCTTAAGTTTATTGATAATCCTAATAGATTCAGAAACTAGAACTCTAACCCTATCCTCAAAACTAAAAGATCTAGTCTTTGGTTTGGGTTTAGATCTAACGAGGATAAACTTTGGCAAATTCTTTGGAAACGAATTCCTCGCTCGCCAACAAAACTCTCTTAAGTGACCCTTGTGACTGTAAAAATCACATTATAAAGGTTGTGGTGTTGCGTGCTTATAAGATTCAAACGTGATCACTTCTTGAACTTCCTCTTGTGTATGAGAAACCGCCTTATGAATTATAATAGCTTAGATTTTCCTAATGGGTTTTCTCTTCACGAAGTTCTTTTTCGTGTCTGCCTTGACAAAAGTTGGGTTTTTCTTAGAAACCTTTTCCTTGGAATTTGAACTAAAAGCAAACTTATCAAAATCTAACCAACTTTTGTCATTCGAGAAGTGAACATGACCTGTAAGCATGTGATTGAGTTTTTCAGACCTATTCTCAAGATCAACCTTGATAAATTTAGCCTTATCAAGTTCTCTTTCAAGTCGTGTAACTTTAAGTTTAAGGCTCTCATTATTTTCACCCAATGAGATAAGGTTATTTTTTAACTTCTTATCCTTATCAACAAGAGACTGCCTTATGAGTTCAAATTCAGACACTTTGACCAATAATGCGTTTTTCTCATTATTCAATTGACCTATCAAGCCTTCGCACTTTTGAATTTTTTCCATCTTTTTATCAAACAATTTTAACTTTTTATTGAGATGAAATTCTCTCTTGTTGGTCTTAATCAATTCTTCACATAGCTGGTCATAGGCTGTTTGAAGATCAAGCATTTCTTCAACTTCTTTATCGAAAGTATCGTCTGACTTGTGAGAAAAGTTAGAATCGATGCTTTTACCCATAATAGCCAAACACAAGCAAGTATAAAAAGGAAGCAAGAAAAACAATGCAAACAAAACGAAAACCTAGGTTTTAACCTAATCCTAGCAACTTAAGGTAACCTCCTCTAATACTTTTTGAAAAAAAAAGGAAAAAGCTGGGGCTCACGTGCAGAACCGAACTGAACAAATTAACCCTAGGTTTTTCATTAGGCGGACGTATTATTAAAAACCAATTTTAATCGAATCAAAAAGTAAAATCTATAAGTTTATGAATTTTAATTTTGAAAAACCTGTTTAATCTTCTTTAATACGCAGAAATTAATAAAGCAATTAAACATATAAGTAAACACCAGAATTAACGAGTTATCCTTGTAGTGTAGGACTAATCTTTAACAATTCACTATATGCACAAAGGTTTACAGACTCGATTAATCTCAAGCTGTACAGACTTACAAAACTTGAGTCGCACAAGCCGCCTACAAAAGTTTTCACCTTTTGTGCATACAGTCCTCCTATCCGAATCACACGAATAGGTTCACAACGAATCACTCGCCACAGTATCACATAGTTCTTCAACTCCGTTTGCGAATCACACACACTTTGAAATTTAATTTGTTCTTTATAAAAAGAACGCTTACTTTGGCATGAATAAAAAGCCTTAAGATGGTTTTATGTTTTAAGATTTGAGTAAATATCACCAATGGCCACTAAACTATTGGCAAATTTTATCAGTAGTCACTGAACTTAATTTTGTTACACTTTGACCATTGAACTTTTAAAACGTACTACCATTGGCCACTCCGTTAAATCTCACCGTTAGTTTTTGACATAATCAATATCACGTGATTTTCATGTGCAATAGAAGGGGCATTTAAGTCTTTTTCCATTTTATTTTTCTTTTTTCCTTTTCTTTTCTTTTCTTTTCTTTTCTTTTCTTTCTTCTTCTTCTTCTTCTTCCCCTTTCTCCTCTTCTTTCTTCTCAGACGAATTTCTTCTTCTTCGAAACCCACCAAATCAATTCAATTCAACAAAAAAAAAAAAAAAACAGACCTCTTGATTAATTCAATTCAGCAAAAAAAAAAGACCTCCTGATTTTACACACCAAAGTTGTAAACCTTCTTCTTCTTCACGGATTCAATTTGTTCACGGGTGTAAAATAAACCCTAGATTCAATTTGTTCTCCTTGGTGATTGTCAATTAAAAGACCTCCTGATTCAATCGGAACAAAATATGCCGGAAGAAGAAGAAGAAGATTGGAAGGAGGAGGAGAAGAAGAATAACCGATCGGAAGAAGGAGAAGAAGATTGGAACGAAAATGAGAAGAAGAACAAGAAGAAGAGATCGGAAAAAGGAGAACAAGAAAAAAAAAGAAAGGAAGAACCGATTGGAAGGAGAAGAAGAAGAAGAAGAAGAAGAAGAAGAAGAAGAAAAAGAAGAAGAAGAAGAAGAAGAACAGATCGGAAGGAGAAGAAGAAGAGATCGGAACAAGAAAAGAAAAACCGATCGGAAGGAGAAGAAGAAGAGATCGGAAGAAGAAGAAAAAAGAAGAAAAAGAAGAAGAAAAGAAGAACAGATCGGAAGGAGAAGAACAAGAAAAAAGAAGAAGAAGAAAAAGAAAAAGAAAAAGAAAAAAGAAAAGAAGAGGGGAAAAAGTGCAAAATGACTTAAATGCCCTTCGTATATCATGTGACAAGCACATGTCATGATTCCCGCCAAAAATTAACGGTGAGATTTAACGGAGTGGCCAATGGTAGTACGTTTTAAAAGTTCAATGGTCAAAGTGTAACAAAATTAAGTTCAGTGACTACTGGTAGAATTTGCCAATAGTTCAGTGGCCATTGATGGTATTTACTCTTAAGATTTTAATCCATCTCTAATGTGTAAAAATCTCTCTCAAAACATGTGTAAAAGTGTATCAAAGGTTTTACAAAGTTCCTTACCCTATGGATCTATTTATATAAAAATATGAAAGCCAAGTCCTTTTAGGAAATGGTTAAAAATAATTAAAAACAGAATTTTTATGATAAAAATATGCCTTTCATAAATAAAAGCCGGACCAGTCCGCGTACAAAGCATGTACCGGTTAAAAAATTGGAAAGTAATTTTGAGCCCCGAAAATACGCCAAACCGGTCGAAGTTTCGACAACTTGTACCAATCCACCCTTTGAAGAAAAATTCCCTCCACAGTCCACACATATAAAGCAATAATAAGAATTGAATTAAAAAGGGCAACTCATTTAATTCCAACCACACGTTGGATTTAGAATGAAATACGGCATTTTGACTTTTGAAATACGGCATTTTGACTTTTTCACTTTTCTTTTCTTTTTCTTTATTATTTATTTAATATTTTTTTTTCTTTTCTTTTTATTTTTGTTTTCCCACGTATTAAATTTATTTGAGTTTCAATTCGACCCAAATTTTTGGAATAACTCTAGGAACATATTAGAAATATAATTCAAGAGTTTTGTCATAAATTCGATTCGTCGAAGTGTTACAGACACAGAAAAAACACTAATAAAAAAAAAAAAAAAAACTAAATCGACCCAAAAGATTTTTCTAAAAATATCACCTAAAAAATTATATTTAATGCCAATACTCACCGTATCTTTCTCGATATAATTCTTCAGTTCATCGCTTCAGTAGCTTGGCTTGCTTGTAATTTTTCAGATGTAATCTCGAACAACTCAAACAACTTACAAGCAAACGCGTTTTTGTTGAAGGAATAAAGCCAACTAAAATATAGACTTTACACAATGTACTATTTTTTTTTTATCTCAAATCAAAAATTTATTTTTGAAACATAAAATAAATAAATCATGACTTGAAAAAACTTAATTAAGAGACCTTTATAGTCATGTGATCTTTTGAAATATGTTATATTAGAAAGACGTCTATGCTACAAATTGGATTTATTAAGCTTGATTTAATTAGGATCGATGAACTTTTCGGGAACTTTCCATGATAAGTTAACATAGCTTTATGGAAAAATGTTGAGCAACTAAAATAAAGAGATAAATACGTACTATGTTTGTATTAGCTTTCTTTTTTATTTATGATTATATATAATTGTAAAGTATGAACAAGCGCATGAAACAAATACGTACTGGAGGATAAAAGATCTTAACGCAAAAGAATAATAAGTTAATAACAACAATACTTCATGGGAATGATATTCAACAAAATTTAATTAACATAGATATAATCATAAATTAATTATTAATATATAAAAGGTGCGGTTGTTGCTAAAGGAATAGTAATATTATACTATGACAAAATTGAAGGACAAATATATATATATATATATATATATATATTTATCTAGTGTTTCATAGGATAATTTATCTGGCCTCTATATTATCCTATCCATCATGTTCGTTCATGGCCATTTTTTGGCTTTGGCAAAATTTAAAAAGATTTCCTCTTATATATAAAAGAAAAAATATTAATTTTATTTAAGTGATAGGAGTTTACTTGCCCCTAATTGACATTATAATTAAGAGTTCAATATGCCACCAAAAATACTACAACCAAGAATTCAATCACTTACATGCTTCATTTCCAGACTTCATATATACATTTTCATCTTCCAAAAAGCTGGCAATCGTCCTACTTGCCCCAAGGCTAGCCTTACTATCCGGCAATGCATCGAATTAATATAGTTAGGATATTTGTCCCAACCCCAAACATAACACAGAATAAATTTATTTTATCTGTCATAACACCAAACAGATAAAAGGATAAAAATAATAATATCCTTTTTATTTTTTTTATCTTTTGTGTCAAACATAATCTAAAAGTCATATTGAGCACCATCAAAAAAAAAAAAAACTTCAGAGCTAGTATCACTAGTCTAACTTGGGGGACAAAAAATTAAAAGAGGTGGGGCAGGGATGGTTATTGCCTGGTTGGAACTTGGAAGTTGCATGGCTGTGCACAAGAGGAACCCATAATAGTTGAAGTCAACACCGCGTAATAAATGGCGACGCCCACCCTCTACTATTACTTTGTGAAGAAAAGGAGCAATAAAATGGTGTGGCCAAAGAAGAACGCTATTAAACCTCTTCATTAATTTATATTGATCTAGTTTTCGATCAGGCAAAAAAAAAATGATGATGCCGCCGTTAGTACCAGTGGAGAAATTATGCCGCCCATTCTCGCTTGCCGAGATCTTATCCGCAACCAACGGCTTTGATGAATCATTGATCATCGGCAAGGGAGGATTTGGGCAGGTATACAAAGGGGTCATTGATGACGGGGCAAATGTAGTTGCTATAAAACGGCTGGATTCTACGTCCAAACAAGGAGAGTCTGAATTCAGAAACGAAATTGAAATGCTTTCAAAATTTCGACATTCTCATATTGTGTCTCTAATAGGTTACTGTTATAGTTCCAGTGAAATGATCCTTATTTATGAGTATATGAGTAATGGATCTCTGGCAGATCATCTTTACAAAATATATGACAATGTTAGAACTGGTTGTACTCTATCTTGGGTGCAACGTCTCAAGATTTGTCTAGGAGCTGCTCGTGGCATCGATTACCTTCATACAGGTACGTGTACTGTTGTTGAAGACGGCATCATACATCGTGATGTGAAAAGTACGAACATTCTGTTGGATGAGCGTTGGGTAGCCAGAATTTCAGATTTCGGGCTCTCCAAATCAAACCCATGTAATCAATCATACGCTCGTACCAATGTTAAAGGTACTGCCAGGTACTTGGATCCAGAGTATGCGTTGACACTCAAACTGAGAACGAAATCCGACGTTTACTCTTTTGGTGTTGTCTTGTTTGAAGTGCTGTGTGGAAAGCGAGCAGGATATAAGACTCTCTATAGTGAGTTACAGGGTCTTGCAGGATGGGTGTCAAAATATATCGAAGAAGGAACACTACATCGAATCATCGATTCTAATTTGAGGTGGGAAATTTTGCCGAATTCTTTGACAAAGTTTGTTGAAATTGCACATCAATGCTTGTGCTACCAGTCGAAAAACCGCCCTACAATGACTCAAGTGGTGGCCGCACTTGAATTGGCATTGGCATTACAACTAGGAAGCGAAGGCTCTTTTTCAAATGAAATGGAGATTTTGGACAACCAAGAAGATGTCAATTGTAGAATGGTACAACAAGGTGCTACTAAATTTGGCAACAGTTATGAGCATAGTGTCAAGATTATGCAGCCTCGTGTTATAAAGCCTTTCAGAAAGATGCTGCAGTCTCTTATTTTTTGTGTGCCTCGGGAGGCATCAGGTACGTCCATTTTGATTATGACGTAGACTTTTGCAGTTTCATGAGAAAATAGTAATTTCAATGTAATCAATTGTTATGAAATGCGTTAACCTCTAAATGACCAAGTTAATAATCCAAATTACATGAAAAGTGAATTGGTTATTATGTGGGGTTTATTTACAGATGTGCACAACGCACATCGCTTGAAGTCTTGAACTATTAAGATTGTCATTTAAGTTTGTACATATATAATTACTTGTGTGAAATTTGGTACATTGATTATGTTTAAAATATTAAATTTGAGACATCCCACAAATGTTCCAAGTTTTCATAGTTCACTATTTTCTCATGAAATTAAAATGTTCCATGTTTTCATATTTTTGATCTTGCATGATGAACTAGTTTGTTTGATACCACTAGTTTTTTCATGGAAAACACTCAAGATTATATCTATTTCAGCTTTGTGTTTGCATAATTTCCATAGTACAACTTGTTTTAGTCTAATTTTTTTGATCACTTTTCATAGGAAACACTTTAGCTCTTGGATTGAACAATACTCATGCCATTAGGAGATTGAATAATTCAGTGGTTAGTGGGGAAAGTGGTAGAGGATTTACAATCAAAGTTCCACAAGGACTTTCAAATAGCAGTAGTCCACCTTCATTATTGTCGACCACTAGACGCCAGAGGCTGAGAGAGTTTAGGCGCCAAAGGAGCGGCACATCCTCAAAACATGCAGATAGGAAGGCTAAAGAATTCATGTTTTCAGACCTTGCTGCCGCCACCAACAATTTCTCCTGGGATAACAAGATTGGCACCGGTAGCTTTGGGATAGTGTACAAAGGAAAACTACTAGACGGACAAGAGGTTGCCATTAAAAGGGGAGAGACAGCCAGTTCTAAGAAGAAATTTCTTCGAGAGAAAGAGAGCAGAAGCGCGTTTGATTCAGAATTGGCTTCCTTATCTAGGGTTCACCACAAAAACTTGGTTAGGCTAGTTGGGTTTTGCGAATCAGGGGGGGACGAGGAGAGGCTCTTAGTTTATGAATACATGAAAAATGAAGGACTTTACCATCGTTTGCACGACAAGAACAACGTGGAAAAAAGTAGCAGTCCCTTAAATTCTTGGAAGATGAGGATCAAAATATCATTAGACGCTGCACGTGGCATTGAATACCTGCACAACTACGCAGTTCCTCCTATAATTCATCGAGACATAAAGTCCTCTAATATATTACTGGATGCAAATTGGACTGCAAGAGTATCTGATTTTGGATTATCAATATTAATTGGACCGACAGTTGGGTACATCGATCCAGAATATTATGGACAAAATGTGTTGACTGCTGAGAGTGATGTATATAGTCTTGGAGTTGTGTTACTAGAGATATTGACCGGGAAGAGGGCTATATTAAAGACAGGTGAAAATGGGGGTGCACCAACTAGTGTAGTGGATTTTGCAGTACCAGCCATTATTGACAGAGAATCGTTCAAGGTTTTGGACCCGAGGGTTGGGACGCCGCTGGGGCAGAATGAAGCAGAGGCAGTAGATCTAGTTGCAAACACTGCAATGTACTGTGTGAATTTGCAACGGACATATAGACCTACCATGACTCAAATTGTTGCTGATTTGGAGCGAGCGTTGGCTTTATGCGACAACTCGTCCGCTGATTCTTCAACATCAATTGGTTTGGACCTCCACTTAGTTTCATCCAAGCTTCAACTTGGTGATAAGAGGGCCGGCTCAAAAGGTCCTGAAAATTTAGAAATCCAAGATGAATTTGTATAACGGGGACCCTTTACACATATATAAGCAATGTTGTGTCGTGTATTTATATCTCTTTATATATATATATATATTGTATATATAAAAAAAAGTAACAATAACTTAAGTGCTTTTATTTTTATTTATTTTTTTGTAAGAACAAATATGCCCTTTAATTCTACTCAAAATGCTTTGAGAAAGGTGATAATTTGAAAAAGACGGTTATTAAGTTGGTTTTAAACTCTACTCTAATTTATAATATTTATTATATTCAAATTCCTACCCTATTTGATTTTAGTAATTTAATTTAATATATTCAAAATAAAACACTAGTTAAGAGCATCTTTAATGGTTGTGTAAATATTAAAGTGTAAATCTGATATGTCAACCCACTTTTACACAAAACTTGAAATATAAAAAATTTGTGCTCCTGTGGTAGTTTTTCAAACTCTTGTGTAAAATTTGAAATAACCAATAAGATACTAACACATGCTAAATGTCTATTTATGCAATTTAGTATTATTGTTTCTTGATTATTTCTATACATAATTTTATCACAACAATAGATCTTGTTTTGTAGGCTTTGATGAGTAGATTTCAAATATATAATTTTTATTAAAATTTATGTTTTATGTTAAAAATTATTACATTTTAAAGTTTTATAAAAAATCCAAGGATATAAAATGCTGATGTAGCAGTGCAAATTGGGAGTGTATTTTACACAACTGTTTTACACAAAATGCAAACTTAAAAGATTGCCGGAGATGAATTTTTTTTATAAATTGTGTAAATTTAAGACAAAACAAAATTATAAAAATATGTTGAAGATACTCTCAATTAGTTTTAAACTCTAACTCAAATTTACAATATTTATTCTACTCAAAAATCCGTACCTTATTCGACTTTTCCAATTATATTACATCTCTTATAATATATCTTAATCTATTTCAAATACAAATTTAATTCTCAAAATTATATATGTAAGCCATGTCACAAAACGTCAACCAAGTTACGAGTATGCTTCTAAAGATATACGAGGTTAGGTCTCTCTCGTCATGCAATTTTTTTGGTATGGGCCAAAAGTGTCTGACAGTTTTCGTGCATCTCGACTAATCCCTTTCGCGAAGGGTGCCAACCGCTGGCAACCAGAGATTTTGCATCTGCGAGGACCTATGCATAACATTATCAAAATTTGAAAGACCGTTATTTTTTATTTGTGGTGAGATTGTTAATGAGTTTAGACACTGTTTCTTCAAAAAAAAATATCTTTGTTATTTTTACATTTCTATATATTTTGATTTGTATTTATAAAATACTTTTAAATTGCTAATAAATAGGTTAGCCGCCATTACACAAATGCTTAATATATTAGTTACATTAATCCAATGATTTTATAATTGTAATAAATAAAATTTTAATTATGAATATTTGCTATTATTTGTATTACTTGTAGGATAGAAAAAGATAACCTGGTTTATATAATCTTTTTCTTTCTAAAACTAAATTCTCATTGAATGTATTATTTATTTGCAAAAATCCACACTAAAACATAATAGTTTCATGGTTCTTTTTTAATATAAGATAATATAAGATAGATTTTGTGGGTGGCTAAAAATTTATAGAAATGATAATGGGCCCGAACAATTAGTCGGCCCAAAGTCCAAGAGGAGAGTTGTAAAGGGATGAAATATAATCCCAGTTTGTCCTTTTTGGTCATTTGCACTATCTATTTGTAACACTAATTCTATACTTATAAATAGAATAGGAAAAAAATAGAATAAGGAAAACTCGTCCCAAAGGGAGAGGCAGGCAGAGAGAGAAAGAGAAAATGTAAGCTATAGGAATTAATTTAGAAGGAGAAAGTGTTAACTTGTATTCTCATTTTCAATTGCCTTTGAGCTAATACAATCAAATACACACACGAACGGAGGATTTACTACCGAAATAGTATAAGCGCTACCGGAGGAACCTGCCGTTTCAAAAAAATATCTTGTCTCTTTCACCATTTTCATATATTGCTCCATCGATCTTACTTTGAATACATCTTGTGGGGAGACCCAAATATTTTGGCACCCACAATTAGCACCGTCTGTGGCAATTGATTAATCGATGGAGTATTCTTGAAAATGGCAGTTAATAAAGTGTTCTTCAAAGAAAGTCTCAACAAAGGCAACTTGAAAAAAATGCTCTGAGCATCAGATAAGACTTCTTCCTTTATTAATTATATATTGACATTCTTTTAATATTATTAAAATATTATTAGTTCTGTATTGCTAGAAATATTTCACAAAAGACACATATACCCAATTTACACCATATATGTGTAGTTCACTGATCCAGTGTACTCTATTTTTGTGCAGAAAATGATTAAAAGTTCCTAAAACACGTCAAATCGAGTTGATGGACTGTAGCCAACTTGGCGTCCTTTGATCCTCATTAAGATGAAAGCGTGAAAGACATACCACATGCTTGCTTAGCTTGGCTGGTTAGCTGCACTTCTACAGAGTGTGGATGTCATGAGTTCAATACTCGGCCAGAAAAAGTATTTTTTACCAAAATCAATTTATTGCTTGGGAAGCCCAGCTGACTTGGTGATATAAAAGAAGCACGAATAAAATCTCAATAGTGTATCTTGCCGCCGAAATCAATTTATTGCTTGGGAAGCCCAGCTGACTTAGTGATATAAAAGAAGTGCGAATAAAATCTCAATAGTGTATCTTGCCGAGATGGTTAGCTGATCAATTCATAAATTGGAGGTCGTGAGTTCAATACTTGGCCAGAACAAGTATTTTTTATGACTTGGTGATATAAAAGAAGCGCGAATAAAATTTCAATAGTGTATCTTGCCGATATGGTTAGCCGATCAGTTCACAACTTGGAGGTTATGAATCTAACAATCATCTACAACAAATTATTTTTAAAGTTAATAGATTGATTATTTAATTATTAGCAACTCTAAATATTTTGTCAGGCTTTCTTATAAAGGCAAAAGAAAGACCTCCCACGGGGGCATGATCAAGAGAAAAAGAAAGAATCGGAATTGATTGATATATTTCTCGAAACAAACGAAAAGGAAATGAAAGATGAAACATAAATCATGGATCAACTAAGCCCTCTCGGGGACTTTCTTATTCTTAAGAAAGAGGAACCTCGTGTAAAGCCCATGGAATAAGGTTTGATCCTATTCATGGAGATTCCGTAAATCTTCCATTCCAAAAATGGAAAGTTCGAAACAATTGGGATTTTTTTGGAAATGGGATGCAGTTACTAATTCATGATCTAGCATATACAGAATGAAAACTTCATTCTTGATTCTACGCGAATTTTTATGAAAGCCATTCATTTGCTTCTCTTCAATTGAAGTTTGATTTTCCCAGAATGTATACTAAGTTTTGGCCTAATTCTTCTTCTGATGATCGATTCAACCTTTGATCAAAAAGATATACCTTGGTTATATTTCATCTCTTCAACAAGTTTAGTAATGAGCATAACGGCCCTCTTGTTCCGATGGCGAGAAGAGACTATGATTAGCTTTTCGGGATATTCCAAACGAACAATTTCAAGGAAATCTTTCAATTTCTTATTTTACTATGTTCAACTCTATGTGTTGGTCGGATTTCAACCTTAGAGGGGGGTGAATAGGGTTTAAAAACTTTAATGCGGTATTAAAAACTTTTCTAACAATGTTTAAATAAAACAAATTTATTAAAAAAATATATTAAGGAATGTAAGCACATAAACAATTAAACAAACAATCCCAAAAGCAAATAATCAAACAATCAATAATAAAGAGATTGAGTAAGAGAGATTGAACCGATTTGAAGTCCAAGGCTTTTTGTCCACACGGTTTTGGTTTACCAAACCATAGTCCGCGCTCGGTTAGTTCTCCAAGAATTTTCACTAATAACAATATCCTTCCGGGTGAACTTTAATGCGGAATTAAAAACTTTTCTAACAATGTTTACGTAAAACAAATTTATTAAACAAATATATTAAGGAATGTAAGCACACAAACAATTAAACAAACAATCCCAAGAGCAAATAATCAAACAATCAATAATAAAGAGATTGAGTAAGAGAGATTGAACCGATTTGAAGTCCAAGGCTTTTTGTCCACACGGTTTTAGTTTACCAAACCATAGTCCGCGCTTGGTTAGTTCCCCGAGAATTTTCACTAATAACAATTTCCTTCCGGGTGAAGATCAAACCACTACAAGTGTATCCTCTCACACACTCTTTACAAATATTGCTTGACCACAATATTCACACAAGAATCTCTCTCTTGCTAACCTTATGAAATTTACCTTTCACAATTTCTAAACAAGAATTTACCTTCTTGTTTTTCCTATGAGATTTACCTCTCACAATTGAATACTAAATTGTTTGGTGATTCACACCAATTAATAATAACTCTCAAGTGTTTAAAGAATACAATTGAAGCTCATACTAGAATTACTTGATTGATCAAGATTTATAGCTCAATAAGAATAATTGATCAAAAATAATTTCTTGAATCTTTGAATAATGAAGATAGATGAAGAATAGAGTATATGAATAATTCAAAGTGTTTAGAATGAGTCTTGGAAGTCATATATATAGTCCCAAAAGTAATATAGCCGTTTGAGGTGGATTTAATAATTTATGGGACAAAATTACATATTTAACAAAGTTCCAACGACTAGTTTTTCTCAAGGGAGTCGACTCCCCTGCTTCCTATAGAGTCGACTACATCATGTAGTCTGCTCCCTCAATAGTAATGTAGTCGACTACATTGCTCTGGTTTGGGGAGGTTTTGTGCAATTTTTCCAACTTTTGTAATATGACTCCAAAATTGATTCTCATACTTGGGGAGTGTTCCAAATAAGTTTCTAAGACTTCTAAATATGTTTTTGTATCAAAATTTATTCATATGAATTAATTATGAATTTATTTCAAAACTGATTTTTATAAGAATGATGTTTTGAAATGATTTTGATTCAAACTTGGTTTTGATCAATCTAAGAATGATGTATGTTCATGTTTGAGTTATATAATCAATCAATTAAGAAACTTTACATTAATCCTAAGCGAACACTCAATTACCGAATAAGTGAGTCTTCGAATGCTTCGATTTGTTTCTTCAAATTGATTCTTCACTTGAAGCTTTTTCCTTGAAGCTTTGGCATATGATCATTGATCTTTTGTACTTCATGAAATGCATTGTTGAGATTGATCTTCTTTGACTCATTGTCTAATGCTTTGTTGACTTGATCGGATATTGATAGAATGATCCTTGTCAAACTTCCTTTGAGCAATCATGTTATTCTTGATTTTTCAAATAAGAAAACTATAATCTTAAATCAAGAACATGTTAAATTACACATGATTGATTTATTGTTATTATCAAAATAAGATTAAGACCTACAAGGTCAACACTATGTATTCCTCTATCCGTGGAGTACATTGAATGTACAAAAAATGATCGGCCTAAAGTTCGGTGAGCTGGCTGGAGGAATGTAAGACCTTTATTCAAAGGCACTGCTTAAGACCTTTTCTTACAAAGGCAAAAGAAAGACCTCCCACAGGGGCATGTTCGGCCTAAAGCTCGGTGAGCTGGCTGGATATATGTAAGACCTTTCTTCAAAGGCATTGCTTAAGACATTTTCCTATAAAGGCAAAAGAAAGTCCTCCCACGGGGGCATGATCGGCCTAAAGCTCGGTGAACTGTTTGGAGGAATGTAAGACCTTTCTTCAAAAGCATTGCTTAAGACCTTTTCTTACAGAGGCAAAAGAAAGACCTCCCTAAAGGTCATGATTGGCCTAATGCTCGATGAGTTGGCTGGATATATGTAAGACCTTTCTTCAAAGGCATTGCTTAAGACCTTTTCTTACAAAGGCAAAAGAAAGATCTCCCATGGGGGTATGATGGGGCTAAAGCTCGAAGAGTTGGCTGGATATATGTAAGACTTCAAAGGCATTGCATAAGACTTTTTCTTACAAAGGCAAAAGAAAGACCTATCACGGGGGCATGATCGGCCTAAAGCTCGGTGAGCTAGCTGGAGGAATGTAAGACCTTTCTTCAAAGGCATTGCTTAAGACATGATCGGCCTGAACCCATCACTTCAGCTGTTTGTCGCGCGACAAACAAATAAAGTTGGGGAATGTAGTGCGATAAACCCTCCCGAGCACTATAAATAAGGCAACACCCTCATAGGTTCTAGACGGCAACTTCTCACCACGGTTTTTACACCAAAACGCCTTATTCTCTCTCATATTTTATAATCTTTAAGCCTTCTCCGGAAGCATATATGATAACATTTATTTTCGCAAGAGTCTCGGATCTAATCTTGTCACCCGGAGTGCCACCTTTTAGAGTCAGACTGTTGAAAATATTTCTAAGAGGAAAGCTAATATCCGCCGGAGGTCTTCTCTGCCATATTATATTTTCTCTCTCTTATTTTTATATATATCATCGGGAAGGTAACTAAAGTTTCTTATAGTATTCAAATAATATATCTGCATACTAGTTCTATTGTACTTTATTTAATAATTATAGATTTGTTTAATTCTTACTTAAGTTTGCTATATATACATACTTGTTATTTTCGGAAGTACTATAAGTGAGTAGGGAGTTAGCTTGCTTGGGCCGACACAAACCTAAAGCATTTACTTCCACCCTCCTCATTTCAATTTTAATTAAGTTTATTATATGTAGACTTTTTTATACCTGTTGCTCTGTCCACTTTCTGGTTGGATAAACTTATTGTCAAGTTATTGATATTTTATCGTTTTCAAACAAAACAACTTAATAAAATCCTGATAAAATCATTTGTAAAATCAGAAGAAGTAAGACCATTTATCATCCGATTAAAACCAAATTTTCAAAACCCGGACTGATAAAGCTTACTTAGGAATTAAACTCAGATATATTCTGTTTTTCATATAGACTGTAATGTATCTGATACACTCTTCTCAAGAGTTCAATTCCATATCAAATCAATTCCGATAAGATCCAATCTTTTCTAAATTAACCAAACGAGATAATTGATATTGTCATATGATGAAACAATATCGAATCACTCTCTTTTCAAAAAATAGATAAAATAAACTTTTGTCACTAGTAATCAGATTTCAACAAAACCAAAAAATCGGATCACGGAATACATGGTTTTCATCCCTTTTTCCGTTTTTCTGAAAATAAGGTTTTCATGAGTTATTTCTAGAAAGCAGTAGAATATCAGTAAAAGTATTCAAAATTTTCAACATGGAATAAACATATAAGACCACTAGAGACCGAAAGGGCGGAACGGGTACTTAACACCTTCTTAATCCGTAACATAGTTCCCGAACCCTATAGAATCCTGATTTTGTTGACAAACGTGTAAAGAAAGATTTATTTGTAGCATTTCTTCTTATACAACTATTTTGTCCGTTTTATTACATTATGAACTTTGCACTCCATATTTTTTGTGTAAATTTCATAAAGAGGGGGTAATTTAGGTAATATATAACATGTTGGTATTAATTAAATAATATTTAAATTTATTCAAATAACTTCATTTTAAATATAAAACAAAATAGGCCTCTTACACTAATCACCAATTAAAAATAGGCCCTTCATTCAAAAAAATATTATTCATTGGATTTTTTGTAAAAATCAATGTGTAATAAGACCTTCTACCTAATTTCTAGCATAAATTATATATTCAATATCACTCCAAATTTTATTTGTATGATATTTATACATATATATTTTAATAAAACAAATTGATCTTTTAGGTGCTGTTTAAATCACTTTTTAAAAACTAATTATTGATGTGTTATTTGAAAAATCGTGTTTGGTTCGAAAATTAGAAATTAACAATTAAAATTCTCTCACATCATTTAAAAAAAGTTCCAATTTTTTTTCATTTTTTAATAATCAATTCTGAAAATATAAAATTAATAATTACTCAGATTAATAAAAACAAATTCTAAAAATATATATATATATATTTTAATTTTTTTAAAAAATAGTGTACCAAATACAAATCGATTTTAAAATTTGTTTTTAAAAACTCAACTTCAAAAAGTTTTTAAAATTTTAATTCAGAAACTCAACCAAACAGGCCCTTAATGTTTTTGGGTAGTGAATTAAGACTTATATTCATTTATTTGATAAAAATAAAATTTGTAAACAAATTTGAAATATGAATAATAATCATTTAAAAGTAATGAACAATAAAATATCATATAATTGCTAAAACTTTATTTATCAAAATTAATATTTTGTATCTTGGGGGTACTATTTAGACAAAAAAATTTAATAAAATTTATTAAGAACAATGTAAATTTTATTTATTATGTCTTATATTAATGAAAAATTTAATATTATTTAATAATTTTACTTCTTGCGACAAAATTTTATCGTTCCTACATTATTTTAGTAAACTCACCTCACCACTAGTAAACTCACACTGGGACAAAAAGATTGATTTTGTGAATTTATTTAAGAACACCCAACTAAAATTATAAATCGTGTGAGGTAATATATATCTTAACCAACTGATAATAATATCTTAACAATTAATTGCACATTTATTATTGGGACTTTTTGTTTTTAATCCAAGGAATTCAAATTGTTTTGCTTTTAACCCAATACATTTGAGAAATTAGTAATTGGTCCAAATGAGTGGATAATTACTAAACATACATTTTATAAATTATTTTATTAGTTTTTTTTCTTTTATATTTTTCCCATCTTATCCTTTTTTTAACTTGTGAAATTTAAATTTATTATTCACCTAAAATTATATTTAGTTGCTACTAGATTATATATCTTATAGGGATTTATATGCTTTTAAATTCAAATTTTAAAAGTTTCAAATTTAAAATTTGTAAATGTAACTACAAGTGATAACTTTGCCATAGGATAAATATATAATAGAAAAATTAAGAAGTTGACTTGCAATAAATAAAAAATATCAAAAATTAAACTCGGAGGATCTTCAAGACATATTAAACATAAATATTATACATAATGTACTAAAAGAATACAATCATATTGAAAAAGCAATCATACAAGCAAAACTCAAAATATAGCCATATTAAAATTATTAAATATTAAAACTTGAGCCATCTAAAAGACATCTTAATAGTAAATATTACATATAGATAAAACTAAAAATGCATAAATTTTACATATAAATAAAACTAAAAATGCGGACATATTAAAAGACATTACACAAATAAAACTAAAAACACAATCATATTAAAAAAGACATTACACAAGTTAAACTTAAAACATAGTCATATTAAAAAAAATTACACAAGTAAAATTTAAAATACAGTCATATTAAAAAAGACATTTTACAATTCAAACTAAAAGCACGGTTATATTAAAAAGACATTACAAAAGTAAAATTAAGTAGAGTCATATTAAATATATCAAGATCAAGAATGTTAAATATGAAAAAATGTAAAGAGATAGAGGTTTAAAAGAGTAGGAAGAAAGAATTTACTGACCATATAATGAATGCTCTAACAATTAATATTCAAACATTACTGATGGTTACTTGAATCATATATTGCATAATCGCAACAACAGATAAATCCACAATAGAATTTTTGTATATTTCATATTTCGCCATGAATACTAGACTTTGATGTTCATGATCCATATCGTAAAGATATATTTTTTAATGCTATGTTTTTCTTGGTAATAGAGGGTTTACACTATCAGAATTAGGAGGTCAATCTTCAAATCCTCCATAAATAAACAAATAAATGTCTGTAGAGAGAAATGTAACCTTTAATTCATTTGTATTGTGTATTATTTAATTAATTTAAAAAAGAATCTTGGTAGAGATATATATATATATATATATGCATTTGCTATAAATATATATTATTAATTGTATTAGAGGTAATGATAAATACTATAGAGGTGATAAATATCTATAATTAATTTTATTATTTATTCTCTAAGAATAAAGGAGATAACAACTTTATCATTTAATAAGGATAATTTAGTCAGATTAATCTTAAAAAGGCAAAAATATTGGAAAAAAAATTATTTCTGAATTTTGGCTAAAATAAATTCAATTAGGTTAAATCCTAAATATTGGGCCATTCACTAATTTAGGCGGTTGTAATGGGTTTAAGTAAATAAATCCTTAAAATCTTGGGGCAAATCCTAATTTTCTATTTATTATTATTATTAGAGTTATACGGTTGGCTCCCGGTAGAATATTTGATTATACTAATAATGTATTTGTTTTGGCATGCATTACCACTATTTTTTTTAGTCATTTTCTCTACTACTAGAATTGGAAAATAACAATGAGAAAAAAAAAAGAGGAAAGAGCTGGGACACACATGCAGAAGCAAATTGAACAAATTAACCATAGGTTTGTTATTAGGTGGATGTATTATCAAAAATCAATTTTAATCGAATCAAATAGTAAAACCTAAAAGTCTATGGGTTTTAATTTTGAAAAACATGTTTAATCTTTTCTAATTCGCAGCAATTAATAACGCAATTAAACATATAAGCAAACACCAGAATTAACAAGTTATCCCTGCAGTGCAGGACTAATCTTCAACAATCCACTATATGCACAAAGGTTTACAGACTCGATTAATCTCAAACTGTACAGACTTACAAAACTTGAGTCGCACAAGCCGCCTACAAAAGTTTCGACCTTCTAAGCGTACAGTCCTCCTATCCGAATCGCACGAACAGGTTCACAACGAATCACTCGCCACGGTATCACACCGTTCTTCAACTTCGTTTGCGAATCACATGCACTTTGGGATTTGATTTGTTCTTTATAAAAAGAACGCTTGCTTTGGTATGAATAAAAAATCCTAAGGTAATTTTATATTTTGAGGTTTTAATCTATCTCTAAGGTGTAAAACTCTCTCTTAAAATATGTGTAAAAGTGTATCAAAGGTTTTACAAAGTTCCTTACCTTATAGGTCTATTTATATAAAAATATGAAAGCCAACTCCTTTTAAAAAATGGTTAAAAATAATTAAAAATGGAATTTTTACGATAAAAATATGCCTTTCATAAATAAAGACTGGACCGGTCCGAGTTCAAAGCATGTACCGGTCCAAAATTTAAAAAGTAATTCTGAGCCCCAAAAATGCGCCGGACCGGTCCAAGCTTCGACAACATGTACCGGTCCACCCTTTGAAGAAAAATGCCCTCCACACATTTAAAGCAATAGTAAGAAGTGAATTAAAAAGGGCAACTCAATTAATTCCAACCACACATTGGATTTAGAAAGAAATACGGCATTTTGACTTTTTGACTTTTCTTTCCTTTTCCTTTATTATTCTTTTATTCATTTAATATTTTTTTTCTTTTATTTTTATTTTTGTTTTTCCGCGTATTAAATTTGTTTTAGTTCCAATTCGACCCAAATTTTTGGAGTAACTCTAAGAACATATTAGAAATATAATTCAAGAGTTTTTTTTCATAAATTCGATCCGCCGAAATGTTATGGACACAGGAAAAACACTAATAAAAATAATAAAAAATTAATTCGACACAAAATATTTTTTTGAAAATACCACCTCGAAAATTTTATTCAATGCCAATATTCACCGTATCTTTCTCGATGTAATTCTTCAGTGCATCACTTTAGTAGCTTGGCTTGCTTGTAGTTTTCCAGATGTAATCTCGAACGACTCAAATAACTTACAAACAAAAGTGTTTTTGTCGAAGAAATAAAGCCAACCAAAATATAGACTTTATAATCTCCCCCTTTGGTTATTCCGAGACAAAACACGTACAGCTTAACAGACTCCGATGACTCAATCACTATAACTATGCTATCCCATACGCAATTACAATAAAATAATTAATTCTTGCCTATTACAAAACAACTAAGGACGCAAGACATGCCAACACCTTGAATCTCTTAGATGGCTGCTTCAAAATCAAGCTTCTTATGATCTTGTACTTCGACCTGAAATACAAAAGTTCAAACAAACCTTTGAGAAGCATCTGGGTTATACGAGAGATAAAATAACAAAGAGATCAATGAAATCAGAATCTCCCATAACCCAACAATTTCCTTTATAACTTTTTCTCCCCCTTTACCAATTCTTTTCCCCCTTTTTGTTAAGAATAAACAAAGGCAAAATAATAGAATATGCAAGGAATTCAAATTTCTCCCCCTTAACTATTCCCCTTTTCTATGTACTTTTTCCCCAAAACATATAGAATCTCTCTCCTAACAAGGAAATCATGGAAGGAATACACAGAAAGTAGCAAAACAGGGAAACCAACTCTCTCCAACTCTCAAAGAAAATTGGTTTGGAGATTCAAAGCAAAAATTTGTCAAACAAAAACAATTTAGCACAACTTAACATGCATCGCTATGTACATATATCAAATTCGAAAATTATCAATTAAGATAAAAAAAACTTGTGATTTTCATTAGATAGATACATGTACTATGGCCAAAGTATGATAATTAATTAACTGGCAAGCACATATACGCCAAGCAACAAAGAGTATTTAAATATATCCCGTTGTGCATGGAAATTGCATCATTCAAAGTACAATTCGAATAAACATAGGTCTTGAAAAATTCGTGCACCCATATGCGTGAAAATTTAGAAAGCCTCTAAGACATTAGATTTTCAACTTTTTCTCCCTCAGAAACAATCTTTTCCTCTCAAACATGCAATTTTTTTTAATTAATTGATGATATTTTTATGCAAGCAATCTTTCAATTTTGATGGAGGCTTTCACCCATAGTGGAGGCCAGTTATACACCATTTTGGGAGTTTTTGGTTCTCCTTCTACTATGGTAACCCTTTTCCACCCCGTCTATATTTTTTCCTCATTTTTCTTATCTTTTAAATTTTTACTCAAAACTACATCACCAAAACTCACTGCATAGAATCATAACACTTAGACTACTTCTCTCCAAATAATTCATATATGGGAGCTTATTAATTTTCAATTTAAAGAACCATGTCTAACCCATGTGATTATTCAAATATTCCAATGTAGATCGTGCAGTGTAGTGTGCGAGATATACTAGCATACTCTTATATGATTGAAATAATATACCACCGGTCATAATCAAGTTAGGCAATATAGCACATATATCTCAAATTAAGCATTTATATAAGAAAATCATGACATATCTGAAATTGAAAAGTAACAATCACATTGCAAGTAAGTATTCAATAAAATCTTGGATTTTAAAAAGTTTAGCAAATTTCACAACGAAAATCCAAACTTGTATAGAAATCAGGATTTAAGCAATGAGCTAAAATAAGACCGATTTTATACGCAATTACCTAGCATAGCCAACCAACTTACCCCTCGTATGCTAGGCGAACTCCTAACCACCTAAGTGGGTGAAACGGTCCCTTTTGGAACCCAAACTTGTGAAAACTTAGGAGTTCTAACCTTCCCATATCTCCCAAATTGCCTACCTCTAGGACCACCACCAAAACATAAAACCTTAAGTTCATTGATAATCCTAGTAGATTTAGAAACTAGAACTCTAACCCTATCCTCAAAACTGAAAGATCTAGTCTTTGTTTGGGTTTAGATCTATCGGGGATAAACTTTGGCAAATTCTTTGGAAACGAATTCCTCGCTCGCCAACAAAACTCTTTTAAGTGACAATTGTGATTGTAAAAATCACATTATAAAGGTTGTGGTATTGCGTGCTTATAAGATTCAAACGGGATCACTTCTTGAACTTCCTTTTGTGTATGAGAAACTGGATTATGAATTATAATAGCCTAGATTTGCCTAATGGGTTTTCTCTTCACGAAGTTCTTTTTCGTGTCTGCCTTGACAAAAGCTGGGTTTTTCTTAGAAACCTTTTCCTTGGAATTGAACTAAAAGCAAACTTATCAAAATCTAACCAACTTTTGTCATTCGAGAAGCGAACAGGACCTGTAAGCATGTAATTGAGTTTTTCAGACCTATTCTCAAGATCAACCTTGATGAATTTAGCCTTATCAAGTTCTCTTTCGAGTTGCGTAACTTTAAGTTTAAGTCTCTCATTATCTTTACCCAATGAGATAAGGTTATTTTTTAACTTCCCATCCTTATCAACAAGAGACTGCGTTATGAGTTCAAATTCAGACACTTTGACCATTAGTGCATTTTTCTCATTATTCAATTGACTTATTAAGCCTTCGTACTTTTGAATTTGTTCCATCTTTTTATCAAACAATTTTAACTTTTTATTGAGATGAAATTCTCTCTTGTTGGTCTTAATTCTTCACATAGCTGGGCATAGGCTGTTTTAAGATTAAGCATTTCTTCAACTTCTTTATCGAAAGTATCGTCTGACTTGTGAGAAAAGTTAGAATCGATGCTTTTACCCATAATAGCCAAACACAAGCAAGTATAAAAAGGAAGCAAGAAAAACAATGCAAACACAACGAAAACCTAGGTTTTGACCCGATCCTAGCAACTTAAGGTAACCTCTTCTGATACCAATTGAAAAAAAAGAAAAAAACTAGGGCTCACGTGCGAAACCGAACTGAACAAATTAACCCTAGGTTTGTCATTAGGCGGGCGTATTATCAAAAACCAATTTTAATCGAATCAAAAAGTAAAATCTATAAGTTTATGAATTTTAATTCTAAAAAAATTGTTTAATCTTCTTTAATACGCATAAATTAATAAAGCAATTAAACAGATAAGTAAATACCAGAATTAACGAGTTATCCATGTAGTGCAGGACTAATCTTTAACAATCCATTATCTGCACAAATGTTTACAGACTCGATTAATCTCAAGCTGTATAGACTTACAAAACTTGAGTCGCACAAGCCGTCTACAAAAGTTTTCACCTTTTGTGCATACAGTCCTCCTATCCGAATTGCACGAACAGGTTCACAACGAATCATTCGCCACGGTATCACACAGTTCTTCAACTCCGTTTGCGAATCACACACATTTTGGAATTTAATTTGTTCTTTATAAAAAGAACGCTTACTTTGGTATGAATAAAAATCCTTAAGGTAGTTTTATGTTTTAAGATTTTAATCTATCTCTAAGGTGTAAAAATCTCTCTTAAAACATGTGTAAAAGTGTATCAAAGGTTTTACAAAATTTCTTATCCTATGGATCTATTTATATAAAAATATGAAAGCCTACTCTTTTTAGGAAATGATTAAAAATAATTAAAAACAGAATTTTTTAGATAAAAATATGCCTTTCATAAATAAAAGCCGGACTGGTCCGAGTACAAAGCACGTACCGGTCAAAAAATTGGAAAGTAATTTTGAGCCCCGAAAATGCGCCAAACCGGTCCAAGTTTCGACAACTTGTACCATTCCACCCTTTGAAGAAAAATGCCCTCCACACATTTAAAGCAATAATAAGAATTGAATTAAAAAGGGCAACTCTTTTAATTCCAACCAGACGTTGGATATAGAATGATATACGGCATTTTGACTTTTTGACTTTTTTATTTATTTATTTATTTAATAAAAATCTTTTCTTTTAAATATATATATATTTTTTATTTCTGTTTTCCCACGTATTAAATTTATTTGAGTTTCAATTCGACCCAAATTTTTGGAATAACCCTAGGAACATATTAGAAATATAATTCAAGAGTTTTGTCATAAATTCGGCTCGTCGAAGTGTTACGGACAAAGAAAAAACACTAATAAAAAAAAAAAATTTTAAAAATCAACCCAAAAGATTTTTCTAAAAATACCACCTAAAAAATTATATTTAATGCCAATACTCACCGTATCTTTCTCGATGTAATTTTTCAGTGCATCGCTTCAGTAGCTTGGCTTGCTTGTAGTTTTTCAAATGTAATCTCGTACAACTCAAATAACTTACAAAAAAACATGTTTTTGTCGAAAGAATAAAGCCAATTAAAATATATATTTTACACAATGTACTATTTTTTTTTTATCTCAAATTAAAAATTTATTTTTGAAACATAAAATAAATAAATCATGACTTGAAAAAACTTAATTAAGAGACCTTTATAGTCATGTGATCTTTTGAAATAAGTTATATTAGAAAGACGTCTATGCAACAAATTGGATTTGTTAAGCTTGATTTTTTTTTTTTTGACAATCATGAAATACACACACAACCAAGACAGGGAACCAACAGGCTCTACCAAAAGACGTCTATGCAACAAATTGGATTTGTTAAGCTTGATTTAATTTATTTGAGTTCCAAAATTTGGAAAATAATTCTGAGCCAAGAAAATGCGCCAAACCAGTCCAAGTTTTGACAACTTGCACCGATCCACCCTTCGAAGAAAAATGCCCTCCGGCCTCCACACATTTAACACATTTAAAGCAATAATAAGAAGTGAATTAAAAAGGGCAACTCATTTAATTCCAACCACACGTTGGATTTAGAATGAAATACGGCATTTTGACTTTTCTTTCCTTTTTTTTTTATTTATTTAATAAAAATCTTTTCTTTTAAATATTTATATTTTTTTTATTTATATTTTTGTTTTCCCATGTTTTAAATTTATTTGAGTTTCAATTCGACCCAAATTTTTGGAATAACTCTAGGAACATATTAGAAATATAATTCAAGAGTTTTGTAAAAAATTCGGTTTGTCGAAGTGTTACGGACACGGAAAAAACACTAATAAAAAAAAAAAAAAAAACTAAATCGACCCAAAAGATATTTTTTAAAAATACCACCTAAAAAATTATATTTAATGCCAATACTCACCGTATCTTTTTTGATGTAATTCTTCAGTGCATCGCTTCAATAGCTTGGCTTGTTTGTAGTTTTTCAGATGTAATATCGAATAACTCAAATAACTTACAAGCAAACGTGTTTTTATCGAAACAATAAAGCCAACTAAAATATAGACTTTACACAATGTACTATTTATTTTTTTTATCTCAAATTAAAAATTTATTTTTGAAACATAAAATAAATAAATCATGACTTAAAAAAACTTAATTAAGAGACCTTTATAGTCATGTGATCTTTTGAAATATGTTATATTAGAAAGACGTCTATGCTACAAATTGGATTTATTAAGCTTGATTTAATTTAGGGGCAATTAAAAAAAAGGACTTATTAGAGAAAGATTTTTACACTAAAGCCAAGGAATAATTTTTTTTAAATAAAGGGCCTATTTTTTATTTTATTGATAATATGACATGTGTCTTTTTTTTTATTATAAAATGACATCCCAACCCTTAAAATAAACTAAAAAAATACCAATATGCATTAAAATATGGATTGCAATATGAACTTTGCAGTCCATATTTCACTGCAATATAAACTTTGCAGTCCATATTTTTGGTGCAAAGTTCATATTGCAGTCCATATTTTACTGCAATGTGAACTTTGCAGTTCATATTTCTAGTGCAAAGTTCATATTGCAGTCCATATTTCACTGCAATATTTATATTTTTTGTGCAAATTTCATAAAGAGGAGGTCATTTAGGTAATATATAACATGTTTTTATTAATTAAATGATATTTAAATTTATTCAAATACATTCATTTAAAATATAAAATAAAATAGGCCCTTTACACTAATTACTAATTAAAAATAGGCCCTTCATTCAAAAAAATATTATTCATTGGATTTTTGGTAAAAATTAATGTATAATAATCCCTTCTACCTAATTTCTAGTTTAATTTATTTGAGTTCCAAAATTTGGAAAATAATTCTGTGCCCCGAAAATACGCCAAACCGGTCCAAGTTTCGACAACTTGTACCGATCCACCCTTTGAAGAAAAATGCCCTCCACACATTTAACACATTTAAAGCAATAATAAGAAGTGAATTAAAAAGGGCAACGCATTTAATTCCAACCATGAAATACGGCATTTTGACTTTTTGACTTTTCTTTCCTTTTTTTTTTTGTTTTTATTTATTTAATAAAAATCTTTTCTTTTAAATCTTTTTTTTTTTATTTTTGTTTTCCCACGTATTAAATTTATTTGAGTTTCAATTCCACCCAAATTTTTGGAATAACTCTAGGAACATATTAGAAATATAATTCAAGAGTTTTGTCAAAAATTCGGTTTGTCGAAGTGTCACGAACACAGAAAAAACACTAATAAAAAAAAAAAAAAAAACTAAATCGACCCAAAAGATTTTTCTTAAAATACCACCTAAAAAATTATATTTAATGCCAATACTCACCGTATCTTTCTCGATATAATTCTTCAGTGCATCGCTTTAGTAGCTTGGCTTACTTATAGTTTTTTAGATGTAATCTCGAATAACTCAAATAACTTTCAAGCAAACGTTTTTTTATCGAAAGAATAAAGCCAACTAAAATATAGACTTTACACAATGTACTATTTTTTTTATCTTAAATTAAAAATTTATTTTTGAAACATAAAATAAATAAATCATGACTTGAAAAAACTTAATTAAGAGACCTTTATAGTCATGTGATCTTTTGAAATATGTTATATTAGAAAGACGTCTATGCTACAAATTGGATTTATTAAGCTTGATATAATTAGGATCGATGAACTTTTCGGGAACTTTCCATGATAAGTTAACATAGCTTTATGGAAAAATGTTGAGCAACTAAAATAAAGAGATAAATACGTACTATGTTTGTATCAGCTTTCTTTTTTATTTATTGATGGGGTTAAATACTAATTTTACCATTGGCCTATAAAGGTAATTCAACATTTTTTACCTCCGGTAAAATTCCATTTTTACTTCCCGGTAAAATCTCATTTTTACCCTCCACTAAAATCCCACTCAACTCCACTCAAATTCCACTCACCTCCATTAACTTCCACTCAAATTCTACTTACATCCACTCACATTTGTAAAATTACCTTTTTGCCCCTCATCTTCATCAAATTTATTTTTTTACCATTCTAAATTTACCTATAAATACCCCCTTCATTCATTCATTCAAGACACACCAAAAAACATATCTTCTTTCTCTCTTAAGATCCATTTATCTCTTTCAAGAGATATAAAGCCATTGGCAATATAAATACAAGCCAATTCGAGAAGAAATAGAAGGGTCTTATACCCTCTCTTTTCATACCCCCCAAAAAATAGAAGGGTCTTATACTCTCTATTTTCATACTCCAAAAAATACCAACAACCCTTATACACTCTCTCTCCTACACAGTTTATTATTTATTCTGTTGAAATATTTGTAATCCTAATTCTATACTTATAAATAGAATTAAGGAAATTATAGAGAAAGAGAAAAGTTGATAGCTTGTATTATCACCCAAATTGATCGCCTTTGAGCTAATACAAAGCAAGCACACACAAAAGGAGGACGTACCATTGGAATAGCATAAGCGCTACCGGGGAAACCTACCTTAAAAAAAATCACGTGTTCATCATTGCGCCGCATTTATTTTTTATTCACCGATATTCGCTTATTGATTGGTTAATTATCTATTTCTAGATTTTGACACCATCAGTTGGCGCCGTCTGTGGGAACGACAAGCTCTCTAAAGCTCTCGTTCTTTAGAAATTACAAGTGAATTTTCGGTGAAAAACTCGAAATCTCGCAGGTCTACGTAGCTCAATATTCTCGGGGGCATAACTTTGTACTCAAAACTCCAAATCATGTGATTCTGGAGTCCATTTTGGAGAAAATTTCAAGAGCTACAATTTTTCAGTTTAAGATTCTTTCAAATTCGTCCATCTCGGGGTTCAAAACTTTGATACAAACTTTCTGGAACGAAATCCCGTGGCCAATGGTGACTCAATATTATCAAGTGCATAACTTTCTGCTCAAAACTCCAAATCATGTGATTCTGTAGTCCATTTTGAAGAAAATTTCAAGATCTACAACTTTCCAGTTCAATCCGTTTTCAAATTTTGCCATCTCGGGGTCCAAAACAGGGATACAAAGTTGCTACAACAAATAAATGCGAAAATCCCGCATGCCTACGCTATCTCAATATTTACGGGTGCATAATCATTCAAAAAATCCGGTTACGCAAGGGGATAAAATCCAAAAGAAGAGATAAGTTATTTTTTAATAACTCATATATGATTTTTCTCTTTATTTTAATATATCTAAAGTTGTATAATTTTCTTACGATCAATAATATTTATTGTAGGAAAAATTGGTGAGCTTCCAAAAAAAATTACAATTGAATGTAATTTTTATCAAGTTCATCCGACAAACCACAAGAAAGAAATTAAAGAAATTTTCAGCGTATATCAAACTTCCACAAAGCCGAATGCAATTTTGAAGTCTATCAGACAACAGCAGAACCACCTCAACCCAAAGAGACCTGGCTGAGAATGATCATCTACTGCTGCACCACTGGTCAGAGACCAAGATTTTAAGAAACCCTAGTAATAAATGAGAAAATTGTGAGAGTTTGCTTAAAGTTAGAAGGGAGCAAGACTCTACTCAAAACTTAGCAATTTGCTTAAAGTTAGAAGGGAGCAAGAATCTACTCAAAACTTAGCAAATATGCCTAAGTTAGAAGGGAGCAAGACTCTACTCAAAACTTAGCAAAAAGAACAAATTTTCCTTTTAAGAAACCAAGGATTTCGAAGAAATTGCTATCAACATATAAGGGCCATGCTTTAAACAATCACAAGTGGAGCATCTCCGGAATACTTTTACAAAACTCTCACTAGAGATACACATTATCTAGTCACTCAAAAAAAAGGCTGAAGAATCTGAAAATCATCAGCATCAAAATTCAAAATAGTACTTAAATCAGAAGAAGAAGAATCAAAAAAATATGGCGGATATTCCCCGAAGCTGTCCAGTCAGGGCCCGTTGTTTCGGAAAAATCCGCAACAAAATCATCTAGCGAAGATTGCGATAAAAAACCTTCCGAGGCAGCCTGGTAAACGGAGTCCAAGGTAGCCTGGTCATAGGACGGATTCGGAAATGACGGAAAACTCACTTCAGTCAGAAAAGCCCCGTTTTCTATAAGATTCACGGTAGGCGGAGGGATCTCAGGTGCAATCTCTTCTGCCGACATAAGGAGCCTTAAAAAACTTCCGGGAGCAGGTTCTGAAAGATTCATGGCAGTCGGAATAACAGCAGGCATGCTATTTTCTACCGACAAAGGAAACCTTGAGGAACTTCCAGGAGGAGTGAAGGAACATAACGGGTTAACGCAAGAAAACCCCTTTTCTGATCGAGTCTCCAAAGCCGTCACCCGTGCTTGTAACTCTTCCACCTTCTATTCAAAAGAAACAAGAAGAGCAGTACAGCCTCTAGCGGGATTCTCAATCCTCGCCGTGGCTTCAAGAAGATACGATCTAAGAGCCTCGAGAAGTCGATCTTCGGGGACACGTTGCAAAAAAGATGCAACATTCCTCACCCCGAAAACAGTGAAGATTGTGTGATAGTTCTCACGATCAATCACATTTGGAAATATTCTAGCATAATCACAAGCTAGAGGACATCTCTTGTGGCTATGAGCACAAGCCACACATGGACGACCTGAAAAAAATGGAGTGTTTGACATTATTTTTGTAAGAAAAACTTATTACAAAAGAGAAAAATGGCGTTGGAGGAAAGGGATTGTGATGGAAGAAAGGGGTTGGGTCTCGAAGGAGAGGAAGACGAAGAAGGAGAGTGAGAGGAATACGAAGAAGGAGAGGGAGAGGGAGAGGGAGATGAAGAGGGGGAAGAAGATGAAAAGGAAGAAGGAAGAAGGGGAATAAGAGAGAGATAGAGGAGCCACCGACAGGGGCCAAAAAATCCGCCGAAAGGAGCCGAAAGATTCGCAGAAAGAGGCCGACAAAAGAAAAAAGAAAAGAAAAAAGAAAAAAAGAAAAGAGAAAAGAAAAAAAAGAAAAGAAAAAAGAAAAAAAAAAGAGAAAAAAAAAGAAAAAAAAAAGAGAAAAAAGAGAAATATATATATATATATATATGTGTTGGAAAAGGCCCGAGTAGAATCAAATTATTTATGATCAAAAGTATAGTGAGCTTTACACATTAATGTTCCAAGCTCTACGACTTGCATCTAATGTCTAATGAGTTCTACACATTGATGTTTCGAGCTCAACGACTAGCATCCGAGATCTAGCATCATTGGACCACGACTCAAGATCAACGTCTAGCCAGCCTTACACAATGATGTTCTGAAGCTCTAAAAGCTCTACACATTGATGTTTTGAGCTCAACGACTAGCATCCGAGATCTAACGTCCTTGAACTAAGACTCGAGATCAACGTCTAGCCAGCCTTACACAATGATGTTCTGAAACTCTAAAGACCAATGATCAAAGTCTAGCTAGCTTTACATGTTACCCGCTCTCACGCCTTAGTTTTGAGCCGGACCACTTGACCGACAAAAATATTTATCCTTCACATTCAGCTTTCAGCATAAAAATAAAGGATAGGGGCAATTGATGGGGTTAAATACTAATTTTACCATTGGCCTACAAAGGTAATTAAACATTTTTTACCTCCGGTAAAATCCCATTTTTACCCCCGGTAAAATCTCATTTTTACCCTCCACTAAAATCCCACTCAACTCCACTCACCTCCATTAACTTCCACTCAAATTCCACTTACATCCACTCACCTTTGTAAAATTACCTTTTTGCCCCTCATCTTCATCAAATTTACTTTTTTACCATTCTAAATTTACCTATAAATACCCCCCTTCACTCATTCATTCAAGACACACCAAAAAACATATCTTCTTTCTCTCTTAAGATCCATTTATCTCTTCCAAGAGATATAAAGCCATTGGCAATATAAATACAAGCCAATTCGAGAAGAAATAGAAGGGTCTTATACCCTCTCTTTTCATACCCCTCAAAAAATAGAAGGGTCTTATACTCTCTATTTTCATACTCCAAAAAATACCAACAACCCTTATACACTCTCTCTCCTACACAGTTTATTATTTATTCTGTTGAAATATTTGTAATCCTAATTCTATACTTATAAATACAATTAAGGAAATTATAGAGAGAGAGAGAAAAAAGTTGATAGCTTGTATTATCACCCAAATTGATCGCCTTTGAGCTAATACAAAGCAAGCACACACAAAAGGAGGACGTACCACTAGAATAGCATAAGCGCTACCGGGGGAACCTACCTTAAAAAAAATCACGTGTTCATCATTGCGCCGCATTTATTTTTTATTCACCGATATTCGCTTATTGATTGGTTAATTATCTATTTTTAGATTTTGACACCATCATTTATGATTATATATAATTGTAAAGTATTAACAAGCGCATGAAACAAATACGTACTGGAGGATAAAAGATCTTAACGCAAAAGAATAATAAGTTAATAACAACAATACTTCATGGGAATGATATTCAACAAAATTTAATTGACATAGATATAATCTTAAATTAATTATTAATATATAAAAGGTGCGGTTGTTGCTAAAGTAATAGTAATATTATACTCTGACAAATTTGAAGGACAAATATATATATATATATATATATATATATATATTTATCTAGTGTTTCATAGGATAATTTATCTGGCCTCTATGTTATCCTATCTGTCATGTCCGTTCATGGCCATTTTTTGGCTTTGGCAAAATTTAAAAAGATTTCCTCTTATAAATAAAAGAAAAAATATTAATTTTATTTAAGTGATAAGAGTTTACTTGCCCCTAATTTACATTATAATTAAGAATTCAAGTATTTATAAGCCTCATCTATCTCCAAATATAAGAGTTCAATATGCCACCAAAAATACTACAACCAAGAATTCAATCACTTACATGCTTCATTTCCGGACTTCATATATACATTTTCATCTTCCAAAAAGCTGGCAATCGTCCTACTTGCCCCAAGGCTAGCCTTACTATCCGGTAATGCATCAAATTAATATAGTTAGGATATTTGTCCCAACCCCAAACATAACATAGAATAAATTTATTTTATTTGTCGTAACACCAAACAGATAAAAGGATAAAAATAATAATATCGTTTTTATTTTTTTTTATCTTGTGTGTCAAACATAACCTAAAAGTCATATTGAGTACCATCAAAAAAAAAAACTTCAGAGCTAGTATCACTAGTCTAACTTGGGGGACAAAAAATTAAAAGAGGTGGGGCAGGGATGGTTATTGCCTGGTTGGAACTTGGAAGTTGCATGGCTGTGCACAAGAGGAACCCATAATAGTTAAAGTCAACACCACGTGACAAATGGCGACGCCCACCCTCTACTATTACTTTGTGAAGAAAAGGAGCAATAAAATGGTGTGGCCAAAGAAGAACACTATTAAACCTCTTCATTAATTTACATTGATCTAGTTTTCGATCAGGCAAAAAAAAATGATGATGCCGCCGTTAGTACCAGTGGAGAAATTATGCCGCCCATTCTCGCTTGCCGAGATCTTATCCGCAACCAATGGCTTTGATGAATCATTGATCATCGGCAAGGGAGGATTTGGACAGGTATACAAAGGGGTCATTGATGACGGGGCAAATGTAGTTGCTATAAAACGGCTGGATTCTACGTCCAAACAAGGAGAGTCTGAATTCAGAAACGAAATTGAAATGCTTTCAAAATTTCGACATTCTCATATTGTGTCTCTAATAGGTTACTGTTATAGTTCCAGTGAAATGATCCTTATTTATGAGTATATGAGTAATGGATCTCTGGCAGATCATCTTTACAAAATATATGACAATGTTAGAACTGGTTGTACTCTATCTTGGGTGCAACGTCTCAAGATTTGTCTAGGAGCTGCTCGTGGCATCGATTACCTTCATACAGGTACGTGTACTGTTGTTGAAGACGGCATCATACATCGTGATGTGAAGAGTTCGAACATTCTGTTGGATGAGCGTTGGGTAGCCAGAGTTTCAGATTTCGGGCTCTCTAAATCAAACCCATGTAATCAATCGTACGCTCGTACCAATGTTAAAGGTACTGCCAGGTACTTGGATCCAGAGTATGCGTTGACACTCAAACTGAGAACGAAATCCGACGTTTACTCTTTCGGTGTTGTCTTGTTTGAAGTGCTGTGTGGAATGCGAGTGAGAGATTTGACTCTCAATAGTGATTTACAGGGTCTTGCAGGATGGGTGTCAAAATATATCGAAGAAGGAACACTACATCGAATCATCGATTCTAATTTGAGGTGGGAAATTTTGCCGAATTCTTTGACAAAGTTTGTTGAAATTGCACATCAATGCTTGTGCTACCAGTCGAAAAACCGCCCTACAATGACTCAAGTGGTGGCCGCACTTGAATTGGCATTGGCATTACAACTAGGAAGCGAAGGCTCTTTTTCAAATGAAATGGAGATTTTGGACAACCAAGAAAATGTTGATTTTAGAATGGTACAACAAAGTGCTACTAAATTTGGCAACGGTTCTGAGCATAGTGTCAAGATTATGCAGCCTCGTGTTATAAAGCCTTTCAGAAAAATGCTGCAGTCGCTTATTTTTTGTGTGCCTCGGGAGGCATCAGGTACGTCCATTTTGATTATGACGTAGACTTTTGCAGTTTCATGAGAAAATAGTAATTTCAATGTAGTCAATTGTTATGAAATGTGTTAACCTCTAAATGACCAAGTTAATAATCCAAATTACAAATTACATGAAAAGTGAATTGGTTATTATGTGGGGTTTATTTATAGATGTACGTGCACAATGCACATCACTTGAAGTTTTGAACTATTAAGATTGTCATTTAAGTTTGTACATATATAATTACTTGTGTGAAATTTGTTACATTGATTATGTTTAAAATATTAAATTTGAGACGTCCAAAAAATGTTCCAAGTTTTCATAGTTCACTATTTTCTCATGAAATTAAAATGTTCTATATTTTCATATTTTTGATCTTGCATGATGAACTAGTTTGTTTGATACCACTAGTTTTTTCATGGAAAACACTCAAGATTATATGTATTTCAGCTTTGTGCTTGCATAATTTCCATAGTACAACTTGTTTTAGTCTAATTTTTTTGATCACTTTTCATAGGAAACACTTTAGCTCTTGGATTGAACAATACTCGTGCCATTAGGAGATTGAATAATTCAGTGGTTTGTGGGGAAAGTGGTAGAGGATTTACAATCAAAGTTCCGCAAGGACTTTCAAATAGCAGTAGTCCACCTTCATTATTGTCGACCACTAGACGCCAGAGGCTGAGAGAGTTCAGGCGCCAAAGGAGCAGCACGTCCCCAAAACATGCAGATAGGAAGGCTGAAGAATTCATTTTTTCAGACCTTGCTGCCGCCACCAACAATTTCTCCTGGGATAACAAGATTGGCACCGGTAGCTTTGGGATAGTGTACAAAGGAAAACTACTAGACGGACAAGAGGTTGCCATTAAAAGGGGAGAGATGGCCAGTTCTAAGATGAAGAAATTTCTTCGAGAGAAAGAGAGCAGAAGCGCGTTTGATTCAGAATTGGCTTCCTTATCTAGGGTTCACCACAAAAACTTGGTTAGGCTAGTTGGGTTTTGCGAATCGAGGGGGGACGAGGAGAGGCTCTTAGTTTATGAATACATGAAAAATGAAGGACTTTACCATCGTTTGCACGACAAGAACAACGTGGAAAAAAGTAGCAGTCCCTTAAATTCTTGGAAGATGAGGATCAAAATATCATTAGACGCTGCACGTGGCATTGAATACCTGCACAACTACGCAGTTCCTCCTATAATTCATCGAGACATAAAGTCTTCTAATATATTACTGGATGCAAATTGGACCGCAAGAGTATCTGATTTTGGATTATCGATATTAATTGGACCGACAGTAGGGTACATCGATCCAGAATATTATGGACAAAATGTGTTGACTGCTGAGAGTGATGTATATAGTCTTGGAGTTGTGTTGCTAGAGATATTGACCGGGAAGAGGGCTATATTAAAGACAGGTGAAAATGGGGGTGCACCAACTAGTGTAGTGGATTTTGCAGTACCAGCCATTATTGACAGAGAATCGTTCAAGGTTTTGGACCCGAGGGTTGGGACGCCGCTGGGGCAGAATGAAGCAGAGGCAGTAGATCTAGTTGCAAACACTGCAATGTACTGTGTGAATTTGCAACGGACATATAGACCTACCATGACTCAAATTGTTGCTGATTTGGAGCGAGCGTTGGCTTTATGCGACAACTCGTCCGCTGATTCTTCAACATCAATTGGTTTGAACCTCCACTTAGTTTCATCCAAGCTTCAACTTGGTGATAAGAGGACCGGCTCAAAAGGTCCTGAAAATTTAGAAGTCCAAGATGAATTTGTATAACGGGGACCCTTCACACATATATAAGCAATGTTGTGCCATGTATTTATATCTCTTTATATATATATATATATATATTACGTAAAAAAGTAACAATAACTCAAGTATTTTTATTTATTTATTGTAAGAACAAATGCGCCCTTTAATTCTATTCAAAATCTTTGAGAAAGGTGATAATTTGAAAAAGACGGTTATTAAGTTGGTTTTAAACTCTACTCTAATTTATAATATTTATTATATTCAAATTCCTACCCTATTTGATTTTAGTAATTTAATTTAATTTAATATATTCAAAATAAAACTCTAGTTAAGAGCATCTCTAATGGTTATGTAAATATTAAAGTGTAAATCTGATATGTCGACCCACTTTTACACAAAACTTGAAATATAAAAAATTTGTGTTCCGGTGGTAGTTTTTCAAAATCTTGTGTAAAATTTGAAATAACCAATAAGATATTAGCACATGTTAAATGTCTATTTATGCAATTTAATATGATTGTTTCTTGATTTTTTCTATACATAATTTTATCATAACAATGGATCTTGTTTTGTAAGCTTTGATGAGTAGATTTCAAATATATAATTTTTATTAAAATATATGTTTTATATTAAAAATTATTACATTTTAAAGTTTTATAAAAAATCCAAGGATATAAAATGCTGATGTAGCAATGCAAATTGGGAGTGTATTTTATACAACTGTTTTACACAAAATGCAAACTTAAAAGACTGCTTGAGATGAATTTTTTTATAAATTGTGTAAATTTTAGACAAAACAAAATTATAAAAATATGTTGAAGATACTCTAAATTAGTTTTAAACTCTACTCAAATTTACAATATTTATTCTACTTAAAAATCCGTACCTTATTTGACTTTTCCAATTATATTACATCTCTTACAATATATCCTAATATATTTCAAATACAAATTTAATTCTCAAAATTATATGTGTAAGCCATGTCACAAAACATAAACCAAGTTACGAGTACGTTTCTAAAGATATACGAGGTTAGGTTTCTCGTCATACAATTTTTTTTTGGTCTGTGCGAGGGGTGTTGGGGTCAGCTTTCGTGCATCTTGACTAATCCCTTTCGCGGAGGATGCCAACCACTAGCTACCAGGGATTTTGCATCTACCGGGACCTATGCATAACATTATCAAAGTTTGAAAATCAGTTATTTTTTATTTATGGTGAGATTGTTAATGAGTTTAGACACTGTTTTTTCAAAATAAAATAAAATATATCTTTGTTATTTTTACATTTCTATATATTTTGATTTGTATTTATAAAATACTTTTAAATTGTTAATAAATAAGTTAGCCACCATTACACAAATGTTTGATATATTAGTTACATTAATCTAATGATTTCATAATTGTAATAAATAAAATTTTAATTATGAATATTTGTTATTATTTGTATTACTTGTAGGTTAGAAAAAGATAACCTGGTTTAGATAATCTTTTTCTTTCTAAAACTAAATTCTCATTGAATGTATTATTTATTGGAAAAAATCTACACTAAAGCATAATAGTTTCATTGTTCTTTTTTAATATACGATAATATAAGATAGATTTTGTGGGTGGCCAAAAATTTATAGAAATGATAATGGGCCCAGATAATTAGTCGAGCCAAAGTCCAAGAGGAGAGTTGTAAAGGGATGAAATATCAGTCATTGTAGCTACATATAATGCCAAGAAGCATCTATACTAGTTTGATAAACCACACAAAGTTTAAACTTTCAACTCCAATAAGTTACGAAGGCTGGGTAAGCTAAAAAATATCAGTCAACTGGCCAGTGAGATTGATTGTGCCATAGGGACAAATTGATAAGGTCTGGAAGGCCAAAAAACAATGATGCTCGACCACCGAGCAAATTAGCCTCACAAAAAGAGAGGAAATACAAGTATAGCAGGAATTCTATCCATGAAGAATCAAACAGTTGATTACATGTGGATGGGCTTCTAGGCCCATTGATTTCAAAAAAAGGGTAACGGAATACGCTTGCCCTTCAACATCAATAGTCACTTGCTTGGCAGCAGCCACATGATTTGAAGTTTTTCAAGGAAGCTTGTTTACAACACTTGGTGAATTAATTATTTCAAAAACTACAAGGACATGAATGCTGAAGATCTAAGCACACGAACTCACCTTGGCCATCGAGCTCATGTGCTTGAGGGGCAATTGTGGGTGGCTAAAAATTTATAGAAATGATAATGGGCCCGGACAATTAGTCAGCCCAAAGAGGAGAGTTGTATAGGGATGAAATATAACCCTAGTTTGTCCTTTTTGGTCATTTGCATTATCCATTTGTAATCCTAATTATATATTTATAAATAAAATAGGGAATACTCATCCCAAAGGGAGAGGTAGGCAGAAGGAGAGAAAATGTAAGCTAGAGGAATTAATTTAGAAAGAGAAAGTGGTAACTTGTATTCTCACTTTCAATTGCCTTTAAGCTAATACAATCAAACACACACACACACAAACGGATGATGTACTACTGGAATAGCATAAGTACTACCGAAGGAACCTACTGTACCGAAAAAATCTCTTGTCTCCTTCACCATTTTCATTTATTGCTCCATCGATCTTACTTTGAATACATCTTGTAGGGAGACCCAAATATTTTAGCACCCACAAATTTCATACTAGACTAAATTATTTAATTTCTAAGGATCCATGTCAGAATCAATGTTATATTAATAGAGTTTTTTTCTTGGTCTTGATGGTTTAGAAAGTTATAATATAACATAATTAATTATCTCTTGTTTTTCCCTCTATTTTTTTATATAACAAATATATAATCTTTGAACAAAATCTAAAAAAATATATTGGAATTCCTTTTTGAAGATTAAAGTTAAAAACTCACTTGCGATTTTCTCAGTAGTTTTAATACTACAGGATATATTTCAAATAATATCATAACACCATAAGACTTTTGTTTTAGAAATATATATATTTTATGAATTAGTTTTAGCATAATCTAACCTACTAATAAAAGAAAATATTAATTTTTTTGTTATAATACCTTATGCCACGATATTATTTAACAATAATATTTTAGTACTAAATTTCTTCTAATATAGTAAATTATTATGTTATCGGGTATATATTATGTATAGAAGAACTTACTTCAAAAATCACATGTATGGTATGTACGCACTGAGTAGTATCTCACAAGCACAACTGAAATATATGAATTGTACCTAATACATAGTTACCTTTTTTATATTGGCTTTTGTGACACATGTAATGAATTTGTCATAATTCTTAGAGCAATAAAGTTGGAGTACATTTAAATATTATAAAAAAAATGTTAAGGTGCGTTTGGCGTACTGAATAAGGAGGTAGTATAGGCTAGGATAAAGATCGAATACGATAACGGTCGGAATTAGTTAGATAGAAATTATCTGAGTTATGATAGGAGAGGGATTATTCGGATAAAGATTAAGCGGGATTGGATAAGACAAAGACTAGTCGGATAAAAAATTAATAAATTTTGCATTATAGAGTCCCGGATTACAAGTCCGGATATTATATAACCCAACTCACTTTTGTTTCAAAAATACATGCAATTTTTAAAATGATACCATCTATAGGGTAGTATAGTTTTATCCGGTTCTAATGGGATAAAATAATTATTAATCTTGAGCGCAACCCTATCTCGTACTGCACCAAACACATGATAGGATAAAGATATTCTATCTACCATTGCACAAAACACAGAATTGATTTGTTTATCCTATCCTTTTTGATAAGTGATAACAAACACCATATAAAATAAATTAATCAAATCATACCTCTAATTCTGCGCGACAAACTCCCTCTTAAGGTGTTGATGGGAAGTACATTGAGCCTTCTTATATTAAAATTGAAATAAATATCGGACCAACTACACAATATACACGTATAAAATTTGAGGCCTTTAATAATGGCTTATAATGTGGGGCTTAAGGCTGTAGCCTTGCTCCTCTTTCCCCCGGGCCGGCCCTGATGGTAGCCATGGCAGCATCTTTAGTGGTCCAGTCTCCATTCTTTTGAAAACATAAAAAGGAATTTCTTTTCTCGGGTTCTTGTTACAATTTTTTTTTTGATTTATTTTGGTTATACAATTACAGTGTATAAAGAGTAGGGTGTTTGACAGTGGCAAGGTAGCATTGTAATCTAGCAACGGCTTCACTAACACTAAACAAAAAAAAATCTTGCAAGAAATAATAATACAACAATATATATATATTGAATTATTAGACATATATTATAAAAAAAGATGTCCAGAAAAAAAAAGATACGAGTTACAAAATTACTCTTCGGCCCTTCATATTTTGAAAATGTTAAATGACATGTTCGTTATACGCTTATTGGAATACTCTGTTGATATAAGGAAACGTAACTCTTCATTCTTTTTGGGTTTTTACTAAAAGTAATTACAGTTTTGAGACCTTAAAACACAAACTCAAACTTTAAATGTTTACACAAAAGTCCTTATATTACTGTACTTAAAAATACAAATATAAATATATATATATATATATATTTAACTACTATATAAAGTAAGACCAATTTCAACCGCCATAAAGTTGTGTCAGACTTTTAAATTGCCAATTTTATTCATGCGGTTTCTTTTTCATTAAAAATGACAAAGTAATTTTCTACTTAACCACTAGACTACTTAGTATCTTTACTTTATATTTTAGTTTAAATTATATATATATAGGGGAATTTTCAGGTGCGGATTACTGTTCACGGACCATCTGTACGGATTGGTCCGTTTGGCACGCTTCCCGATGGAATTTTTTGATGAAATTTTGTGGGGATGTTCTTCATCGTGTGTAGAACATCTCCACCAAATTGCATAAAAAAATTCAACCGGGAAGTAGGTTAACTATATGATTGAAAAATATTGGATTTTATATTTCTATTTCTGGACCAGTTTTTTTCAATCATGTAGTTAACCTACTTCCCGATTGAATTTTTTTGATGAAATTTGGTGGAGATGTTCTACACACGATGAAGAACATCTCCACAAAATTTCATCAAAAAATTCCATCGGGAAGCGTGCCAAACGGACCAATCCGTACGGATGGTCCGTGAATAGTAATCCGTATAGGATAGGGACTCTATATATATATTTATATATTTGAGTAGCACGCGCATCGCGTATACATGTGGTCTAATATATATATATATTAAATCCAAGTGGGGGCTTAACTCCACCCCCACAAGGCCTACATACCCTCCACCCCTGATGTTTGATCTAACATGTTCAACTTGAGCGCCAACAAGGATTTTTACATAATTTATTTTTTCAAGGGGAATAGGATAATTTATTTTTCCAAAAGAAAAATGTAATTCATGAACTGCCTCAACATATTTTTTTCTTAATACATTGACACAAGATTCAAATTCAAGACCTGCCACTAGTTTTGAATGAATTATATTTAGCCACTAAACTAATCCCAATGTCGTGAAAATAAATTTTGTCCTACATAACTTATCAAACGCGTCCTTAATAATGTATACTAATTTTTCAACAAATGCTTTCTTTTTTCAAAAAAGGTTGAAGGGGAATGAATGGGGTTGAAATTTATATATATGTAACTATTAATATGCACCTTTGACTATGCATATTAATTTGTCAAAGAATCAGTCACCATCTTACCAAAAGAGGTTGAAGGGCAATGGGGTTGAAATTTATAGTTACGTATATAAATTCATTTACTAACTCGTAGGATTTGGTCCAATAGGTCGTCTGCTTCCTATAAGAAGATCATCTATTTAACGGAAGATCCTGTCCGATCCCTTTCAAGTGGGTAGGTGAAATATGATAAATGATTTGTGACTATGCTATAACATGTGAAAACTTTATAAATGTTAAAGTACATCATACTGAGCGGCCAAAGAGATGAAGAGCTGCCTGTTCTACATTACCATGGAAAAACTTTAGAGCTAGTGTCACCGCCACCCTCCTAAAACCTAATCCAACAAGCATTGCAACTTTTTCCTCAAATTCAGATTCCCCCTACACATAAAAAAACCATTTTATTTATAATTAAAACCATTATATATATCACAGCAGAAACTATATAAGAATACCTGAAATTAAATCACACATAATAATCACCTGTGTCAAGTCTCTACCAGCAGTTCCTGCAAGAGGAAAATAAACCTAAATTTAGATCTTATATTACTCTTATTAAATATATTCAGGTGCAGCATCAAAAATCTGAGTTTTACGTGTGATGCAAACGTTAACCTCAATTTACCACACATAATCAAAGATCTGTCAGTAAAAGATCAAACAAAAACAAGAAACATCTTACTTGAGCTCTGGAGTCGTGAGACAAAATCGCGCTTTTCCTTCAAGAACATCTCTTCGTCCAGAAAACGAGGTGGAATGTCTTCCTCTAGGAATCCAAAACAAGGTTCATCATATATATAGGAAAACAAAATCTCATTTGAGGTATGGAAATAATTGAAGCGTACAAATGAAAGTTTAGTCAAACTAAATAAAAACTTTCTAGTAAAAAGTATGTGACGAAACACAATATAAACTTTCCAAAATTACAGTACAAAAACCCGAAAAAGCCTCAACAGATCCGACAATTGCGAAGACCAATATACTCTTAAGCCTTCTGTGGTGGCTAGTTGTCTATGAGGAGTTCAATGGATCGGATTCTAGACAATGAAAATGTAGAAAATGTTCTCCAATATCATTACACATTTCATAATAGTAACTAAAATTTATTTTTAACTATTTATTATATTGAAAATTTGATTAAAAAAGATTAATATTGAAATCACGTACTGTTTTTTCATGAAACTGCAAATTAAAGTAAAATAAACACTTAATTTGAGACATACAGCATAATCAATAAGGTGTTACCTGATGCCTCCTGAACCGTGCAAAACATGAACGGTTGCAACATATTTGTGAGTGTCTTTCTTTTAGTAGGGTTTACATGATGAGACTGCAGGATATCTTTACTATCCTCATTATAACTCCCAAATTTGATAGCTTCATCTTGGACCGTTGTTGAATCTACCTTCTCTAAGTTTTCATCTGCCTCACTTCTACAAAAAATTTCCATTTCAAATGTAGAAGAATCTTTGTGTCCTAGTTGCAATGCTAACGCTAACTCAAGTGACCCAATGACCTGAGTCATCGTGGGGCATTTTTTTGAATAATAACACAAGCATTGATTTGCAATACGCACAAACTCTGTCAAAGACTCTGGCAATATTTCCCACCTTAAATTAGGATCAATAATCTGGTGAAGTGTTCCTTTGTCAATACAGTGTTGGGCCCACCTAGCAAGACTCCATTGCTCTTCGTCAAGTGATAAATCTACTGCTCGCCTTCCACACAATGCTTCAAACATTACAACCCCAAAAGAGTAGACATCGGATTTCATTGTCAGTCTGAGAGTCAGGAAATACTCTGGATCCATGTACCCCATTGTCCCTTTAACATTTGTGTTGATATAAGTGCATGACTGATCAATTGGGTTTATTCTTGACAATCCAAAGTCTGAAACTTTAGCTGCATAATTCTTATCTAACAAGATATTTGAACTCTTTACGTCACGATGTATGACACTGCCTTGATCACCGGTACCTGTATGGAGGTAATCCAAGCCACGGGCAGCTCCTAGACAAATCGTGATACGTTGCACCCAAGATAAAGTTGAACAATTACCGCACTTACCACTATTGAACAAATGATCCGCGAGAGACCCGTTGACCATCTATATTATAAAACACCAAAGTTTACCAATTTTAATCTAAAAAAATATAAGCATCAAATGGCTGAAAATCTATCTATTATGGTGTGCTTTAATATCCACCCTTAGATTTTTTTTATACACTCATGAAGATGTCAAATCAACTCACACCAAAAATATACACCCAATTTTTATCTCATTCACTCAATCTATTTTTTTATCCTCACTTCTACAACACCACTTTTACACGTGAAAATCTCTTTCTCTCACTCTTTACACGTGAAAATCACTTTTAGACCAAAAAGTTGTCTAATTTCTCTTTCTCTCACTCTTTACACGTGAAAATCTCTCTATTTCTCTCTCTTTACTACTCTCTCTCTCTCTAACTTTACCACTCTTTCTTTCTTCTACTCTTCTCCTTTTTTCCATCTTCAATCTGCCATCTTCCATCTTCCATCTTCCATGGTTGACAGAACACGCCCTCTTCTGGTTACTCCTCCGTCGCACCCTCCGCCGGTGACAGCTCGATCCTCCATAGCCTCTGTTTCCGGCACCAAAAAAGGTGACTATTGCTCTCATTTTCATTTTTCTGGCACCGTCATTTCATTTTTCTGGCCTCTATTTCACTGCATTGTCTGTCATCTCTCTTTATCGATGTAAAGTTTTTTTTCCTGAACCAACTTTTCCGGTTCTTCCATTTTTTTCGGTTTTTCTGGCACCGTCTTTTCCAGTTCTTCCATTTTTTTCATACGTATATCTATATTATTTTGAAGAAAAAAAATATTTAATTTATATGTCCTGAACCAACTCCAACTCTAACGCGCGTGGTTTGACACAGTACTATACTAACTCCACAATCACCAATAGCTTCACATGTCCTGAAGATGGCCTACACAGTACTATACCAACTCCACAATCACCAATAGCTTCACAGTAATATATATAAGCATTTTATATTATGTGATGATGATACACAAATATTTTTTTATTATATTTTGGCTCTTTTCCATTTCTGCATGTACTTAATTCTGAGCCACTTCTGATCGAGGTAGAAGTGGTTGAGCCACTTCTGCGTATACTTAAAATAATAATAATAATTCAAATATATAAAATATATATTAAAAGGCCCTTTACGTTTAGAATATGAACATAAATCTGTGGTCTACGTACTCATTCAAATATATAATTGATTTGGAGATTTATATATAAAATATATTAAAATATTTAAAATAATAATTCAAAAAATAAAATATTCTTCTATGTACTCATTCAAATATATAATTTTATATTAAAATTTAAAAATTAAATTGGACGTTTAGATAGAATGAACATGCTTTTATTTTTTTAATATCCTGCTATGTACGTTTAGATAGAATTAAATTGGAACTAGATAGAATTAAATTGGAACTTCTGCGTATACTTAAAATAATAATAAGAATTCAAATATATAAAATATATATTAAAAGGCCATTTACATTTAGAATATGAACATAAATCTGTGATCTACGTACTCATTCAAATATATAATTGATTTGGAGATTTATATATAAAATATATATTGATTTGGAGATTTATATATAAAATATATATTAAAATATTTAAAATAATAATTCAAAAAATAAAATATTCTGCTATGTACTCATTCAAATATATAATTTTATATTAAAAGTTAAAAATTAAATTGGACGTTTAGATAGAATGAACATGTTTTTATTTTTTTAATATCCTGCTACGTACGTTTAGATAGAATTAAATTGGAACTAGATAGAAGTTTGACTTAATTAAGTTGGACGTTTAGATAGAACATGTTTGACTTAATTAAGCGCACCCTAAGATTCAACATAATAAATAGCATTAGTTTAATTTTCGCTAATATTAAAATATTATTTTAAAAAAATAAACACGAAACTCTTAATTTAAAATGATATGTTGTGGTGTTGGAATTTTCATGTGCTATTTGTCAAATAGGACATTCTATTTCTTCATTAAATTAAATGGGTGGATGGGGTTTGCACGTGAATCAATATAATTCAATTCAAGGGCCTTCATCTAATTATTGCTAATTTTTATGCAAAGAGTGAAAGTGGTCCGTTCGGGTACTTTATAATTCAACACTAATGCTAATCACGTGTAAGCTTAGATTAAAGCATAAGCCATGAATCGAATGCATATTTTTTTATCTACCACCACCATAGCAATAATAATAATAATAATAATAATAATAATAATAATAATAATAAGACCCTTTTATTTTCCACTAATTTTTCTTAATTAGAGATCACTAACATAGAACTATCTCTTATTATTTTGTATTAAAGAGACTTAAATAAATGTATTATTGGTCATTAAAGACCCTTTTATTTTCCACTAATTTTTAAAGGTTCACGTATTGTATACACTCCACATAGCTATGCACTAATTCTCAAAGGTTAGGAAACTTGATTCTCAAAGGTTACATGAGTACACGGAATTTTTTTTTTCCAAATAGGCATTCTTTAAATAAACATATATTTTGAAATCTATTTTCTGTGTACTTTTTTTTGTAACCATTCTTTGGCTTTATTAACCAAATTCTTCAATCTTTTTTTTTCTTTTTTTTTAACTCATATTAAGGTTAGGGTAAGCACTTCACTTTAATGAATGCATTTTGTTGTTTGAATTGATCATGTTTTATTATTATTGTTTAAAAGTCGTTAAATATATTTATTATCTTCCCATTTGCTTTTATGCATTTTTTTTACTAGATCATCATATGTAATCTCAATTGTATTAAAAATGATATTCTTTTACCGCCAGAAGATACAACGAGAACCACAAATATCATCTATCCCGAAGTTTTGTTATAATGCGTCATATGTATGGTATACTATTTGTGATGTTTTATCTTTATATCATTTTTTAATTTTAATATTCTATAAAATTATGCTTGAAAATTACTTTGAACGCATATCAACATTTGTAGGATTGGGATATATGATGTGGTTGCGGACTGAAAGAGGATCAACAATACAGATAGGCGAGGCCGGGGAATACAAAATCGGGTAAGTTAACCGAATAAATGTAAGTATTATATTACTTTGTTTTTTATACCCATCCCGAAATTGTATTAATAAGCTTAGTCATACAAAACAATTGTAGCTATAATTATACAACACCGCTACTCACCACTTTTTACACTTTAAGCTTGGAATACTCATTCTATCTAACTGCATTCAAGAAGACTTAATACTAGCTCGATCTATCTTAAAAATATTATATTTATCGAATAGTTTTTTTTAAATGTGTTGTAGATTTTCATACGCGCTGGTGCACAATGGCCAGGCTATGCGGACATAGAGACCTCAACATTTTGTAGACTAATGTTGAGGATGCTTAAGGAGAAGGGTATTAGCCGATGATTGATGATTTGGCTAATTTTTTTTGTATATGATTTTGGATATACTTTTTTGTGAATACTTTTGTATCCAAAAATATTATGGCAGTTTTTTGTATATTACGGTCATATATTCAGGCAATTTTTTTTGTATATTATTATCACATATTTAGGTCACATACTGATGTAACCTTTTTTGTATATTGTGGTCACATATTTAGGCACTAAAGGGCCAATTATATTCAAGCATACAATAAATGACAGTTAAATATATTGTGGTCACTTACTTTTGTATCAGATATATCATAAATATCATGACATCAGTTTCTTTATTTGTTTAACTGAATCTATATATGTTTTTATTTTATTCAATTAATATTTTTTATAATGACCTCTATTTTATCGTGCCGGACGGCACGGGTATACCCTAGTATATTTATAAACAAGGATCATCTCAATGGAACTATAGCAGTAACCGATTAGAGATACGATATGAGAGTGTCGAAATTTTGAAAGCATCTCAATCTCAGTTCTAAATTCCGTATCTCCTTGCTTGGACATAGAATCAAGCCGTTTTATGGCAACAACATTTGCCCCATTCTCTATGACACCTTTGTATACTTTTCCGAATCCTCCCTGGCCAATGACCAGCGACTCGTCAAAGTTGTTAGTTGCCGATAATATCTCGGTAAGGGAAAAGGGGCGGCATAGTTGCTCCGGCAGAGCCAACGGCAGCGTGGTTAGGTGCTCTGGGTTGTGAAGGATGTTACCTTTATCTTTTTCACATGTAGCTGAATGGACGACGATCTCAACGACATCGACATCCCAGAGACTCCAGTCATGTGGAGAGCTACAGTTAGGGGTGTCGTTAGTGACAGAGTTGTGCCAGGGGACGGATGTCAGCGTTGCCCCGGAGGAACGTGCCACCGCCATAACTGGTCCAGAGCTGAACACGATTGCCTCCGCTGATGGGTTTCCACTCGACGGAAGAGTCAAGACGAGGAGGTAAAGTTTGGAGGACTTTACAGCCCTTATAGGAGGCAGTCAGGTATTTGCCGTTGCAGCTCCTGAGGCGGATGTTTAAGCTGTTGTCATCGTCCAAGTACTCCACAGTCCACCGGGCGCCTTTGGAGAGGCCGTTAAGGTCTTGGGTGACGACGGATTCTTCTTCCTCTTCCTCTTCCTCGGGGGCGGTTAGGTACTTGCGGTGGTGGCTACGGAGACGGATGACCTTGGCGTTGTGGAAGAAATCCATTAACTGGCCGGACTGGACCGGACTAAACTAGAATGTGTTTTTGTATCAAAATTCAATGGACTTTGAAGAGAAGGATCTGTTCCGGGTTTTGACAGACTACATAATATTGACAGAGGAAAAAGAGTGCACGTATAAGATACAGTGATGTAGCCAGGTGTTGTCCATAATTTATTACCGATCTCACATCAATTACAATAATTAAATTAACGGTCAAAAAAAGTAATGATAAAGCAATGCTATTCGATTCAAAAAAGAACAGCCAAATTAATAATAAATATAAATGTATCTCTATCACTCAACAATTCAACATACATTTGAAACCCAACTTCTAGACCAATTTATAGTTTAATTGCATTTCTCATTGAAAATATATATGTTTAGCTTACATGCATACTTATTTTTATCTTTTTATAATCTAACCATAATAGTGCCTATTTTTCTTAAATTTAAGTAGTATATGCTAAACTAAATATATCAAAAATTTATTTTATTTATATTTATATTTTAAATATCAAGTAGGGTCACAAAAATTTACAATAGTTCAAGCGGACGGACGATTTAGATTACGTTGTGGGGTTGGGTCGTTGGGACAGGACAAGGACTCAAGGAGTGACGGAGTGTTTTCGTTTTTGTGGTTCTCGCTCGTCCAAGCATGGTTGAAAATGAGAAGTTTATATATGCTTAAGGATCCATGATTGTAAAGGTAAAATTATAATAAGTAGGTACACAAAACCTAACTAGTTTGGCAACATTTAAATCGTAGCACAATAGTTATCGTCTTGAGTTTAATTTTTAGGTCAATAAAGAGTTTTTTAAGTTGACTGAGAGTTTTTCGGGTTAAATCTCGAGGTGCAACGATACAACCTAACATATTCTATAATATTGTTGAAGAGTTTGCTCCTTTCTATAATCCCTTTTTCCTCTAATATTTCTTGATTGATTTATTTTAAGAATTAAACAGATGAAATTTTCATAAATTTTGTGAAAATAGTTTTTATAATAATTACTGATCATCGCTATCATCAGATAAAATTTAGGATTTGACAAATAGAATGGATATATGAAGGAGATGACAGAAAGTAGGAAGAATCTGAGTTGAGCATAGAAGGGTGGGGTGGGTTAATTTAGACGAATCAGAGGATGTGTTGGACATTACTTACCAAGTTAGGTCATAATTGATCATTTCACGTTATGGACATTTTTAGAGTAAAAAAAAAGGGGGGGGGGGGGGGGGGGGGGGGGGGGGGGGGGGAATTAAGTACATGGGTAACTTAAACAAAACTGAAAACAAATGGGTTTAGATAAAATTTACGGCTAGTAGATATCTACTATAGAAGTCATTTAGTTGGTTTTGAAGATTTTAATCTTTCATGTTTCAATTTTACAAAAAATTCATAATATTAGTGTAAATAATGGGGCTTGGCTCTTGCATTTGCATTTTTTTAAATCACTTGTTATTTACTTTGCACATGCATTTCGTGCACACAAAAATTTAGTATTCTTTTATGAGAATTTCTATGTAAACAACATTTAACTTTACAATTGATTGGGGATTCGTTCATGATTTAAGACGAGAAAATATAAAATAAAAATGTTATCAAAATGAGATAAAATATTAACAATGGCAGAGCCGCACAGGGTCAAATTTCAATAATTGCATTTTTTCTTCTACAATTATTTTTAGAAATTGTAAATATATGCGTATTATATTAATTAAGTTTGCCCAATAATTGCAATTTTACTTCTACAATTATTTTTAGAAATTGTAAATATATGCGTATTATATTAATTAAGTTTGCCTCCTTTTAATATTTAAAATTTAATAATCATATTAATCTTACCTTCCATAATCTTGAACAAAAATAATAATAGTACTAAATTTTCCCATTTAATTTACAAAAAGGGACATCGGTGTTAAGCTTGCCCTCTTACAAAAAGGGAAGAAGCTAAGAGCACTACTAAAATAACTTAATGACACCGCATTTAAAAAATAAAAAATGTACTTTCTGCAAGCCTCCACATATCCTCTTGATCTCCCCCTATTCTATGTATATCATATCCACCATTTTATTTCCCTCTCTCTCTCTCTCTATATATATATATCCTCTCTCACACAAATATGTACACATATGAAATAGATATTTCTCTTTTTAAACACACACACACATATATCTCACATACACATAACACAGTACATACACATATAGTAAGCAACTAGCGGTTGAAATAAAGAAAGATTTTAAAAAATATGTTCAAAATTATGACATGTATCAAGCATAATGCATTAAGCATGTGTTACAAAGTTTACCAATTCATATATTGAATAGCATAATGAAAGTCATAATTGTTGACTTTATGCTATTAAATTGTATGACTAGCTATACATTTGATCTTGAACTTGATTGGAAGAAATATGTTCCAAGTGGATGAGAGTGTTTTAATGACTATTGTCTTCAATGGTTATGCACTATACACCAAGTTTACATACTAATTAATGCGAGAGAGATTGAAAAGGAAAAACAAGAAAAAAAATTAATGAACAAATAGGCCACCAGATTCGGCACGAGATGGCTGAAGTTTCTCCTAATACTTGGGAATTCGTTGATGAATAAAATGTGGGCAAAAGGCACCGAATAAAAACCAATCAAAGTCAGCTCTTTGATGTGGAGTTTCAACCTATAAACTTGGCATATATATCGGAAGCTTACCTAAAAACCAATATATATATATGTAGATCCAGGATGCGAAGATAATATTTGCACTAAGGGAAAGAGAGAACGAAGAAGGAAAAGAGAAAAAGGGGAAAAAAGGAGGAGAGGGAAATCGAGAAGGAGAAAACAAATGAGCGTGGAAAGAGGAGAAGTTAGGCATGCAAGGCTTTTTGTTTTAAGTGTGGTGTCCTAATGCATAGTGCCCTGGGCAACTAATGTATGGTGTCAAAAAGTGTGTGGACACCTCGAGTGAATTAATATCGTAGTGCCCTCAGCACCTCCTTCAAAAAAATATGAATTTTTAAATGTTTAATTTAAAATTTACTTTTAAGTATAGCTTTTAAAAACTGTTTTCAATTTGATTTGTATACGGTACAGTATTTTTAAATTTTACAAAAAAAATAATTTTTATTTTTTATTCATTTCTTAAAGTTTTTCTAAAATAAAAAAGAAAAAATAAACCAAAATACTCTTTTTACTTGAATGAAGTTCAAAAAATTGGTGAATAAAACACATTTTTTTTAAAAAATAATAATTCTTTTTTAAAAATCCATCCAAACAACACTAATGTATTATTTATTTATTTTTCAAAAAAGGAAGGTAGTCAATCTACCAGTATATTTTTTAAAAATGATCTCACCTTTTTATAATACACATGCGTTGTGCATAATTTTTGTGACTAATATATATATATATACTATCTTATACACTTTTATAATTTCAAATACCTTAACACTATGGACTATATCTTAATATTCTTGTTCAATATGATTGCCTAGAGGCAGTAAAATTGGCAGATTCTTATTGGTTAACAGAATTCATTCGTTAAAATTTCAACTTAACCCAACCCATTAATTTATTGGGATGTTATTGAGCCAACCCAACAAGAACCAATCCTCCTTATGTTGGATTGGGTTGCTCAACAACCCAATAACCAAAACTCAAAATAAATATTTTTTTCCTTTACATGTTTATCTTATAACCATCCGCTCACTAGCAATTATTGTTAAATTTTCGCGACTACTACTAAAACTCCGGTAACCACTACCGGAACTCTGTTGCCTTCGCCGGAGCTCCAGCAATCACCATAGGATGTCTGGCTACCTTTGCCGGAGCTCCGATAACAACTATCACCGATTGTCCTTAAATTGATGTAAACATTCTTTCAACTCTTGCAACCACATCAAGAGTCGTAAAACAATAGGTATTTTAATCTGATTGCAACTATCTAATTCTTATCCACATTTAACATTGTCTCTTGTCAACAATTGATGCATGATTGAACAACACTTTCTTTACAAGTTGGTTTTCCATTTACACGTGCCTATTTTCTGGTTCTCTAATTCTATTCTGGACCTTTTGCATTTAGTCCCCGTGTCAAAAATAACTTTTACTTCTACTGCAAACTTTTTAAAAATTACTAGAATCTTCTTTGTCAATCAATCAATCACTTTGAAAAAAGTCCTTTAATCAAACAATTTCAACAAAATAATTTAGTTAAAATTATTAGTTATTTTTATTCAGAATGTATGAAGCATGACCCTGAAGTGAGCAGAGAAGTTGAAATCAACTTCACAAAACTATTGACAGAAGAACTAAGGACCAAAGTAGCCGAGACACTAGAGAACCAGCAACGCGCAGAAATGGGATTATTAGAGGCAAAAAAAAAAAAAAAAGTGCTGTCGCAGTATCAGTAGGAAGCGAACAAGTTTAATTCGACCATGGGAACTTGCGAAGAAGCAAGAGAAAAGTACTCCGGAGTACTGTAATTCGCCTCTCGTCTGAAACTAATAATTCTACCTTTTTCTGATATTTCTCTACTTAAGTAACGTAATGAATTTTCCATATGTATGATTATATATATACACGTATACACTATCCATGTGTTTATATACATGCATTAATTTCATTGTATTTGTATGTGCATATATATAGAGAGAAAGGGGGGAAGCACCGGTAAGGTCTGTGTGTGCTGGTAGTGGGGGGAAAGGGGGGGCTCAGTGGGTGGATCAGTGGTAACTAATTTGTTTATTTTTTTTTTAGTATTGGGCTAACGGGTAAATTAATCTATTTGCAACTCAACTCGTTTAAACCAGTTATGTTAACGGTTAATTGGTATTGTGAATGCGGGAGCAATTAACTTAATCCCAATCCACAAATATACCCGACAAATCCCTTTTGAGAATTTCTACAAACACTTGGCTGATGGAAACTGATAAGCAATATGATATTTAAAACAAACAAAAATAACCAACACAATAACAAGTGCATAGATAAACGATAAAAACAAATGGTAACCGAATGCAAAGCAAAGAGATCGAAAACACACTGTAGACGTAACATGGAACCCTTTGGGTCTTCCACGTGAAAATAGGTCAACTTTAGGGCCCGTTCGGTAATGTTTTCGGAGAATGTTTTCTGAGAATAATTTCAGAAAATGAAAATGAGAAAATGAATTTTCCGAGAACGAAAATAGTGAAAACATTTTCCGATAACAAAAACAGTGAAAATAAAGATTGCAAGAGTGAAAATGGTGAAAACATCATTTTGGCGTTTTTGCGTTTTATGCTTTAAACTTGAATTCATTTTCCGAAAACGTTTTTCGTGTTTTTGTTAATATCCCACCGAATGCATTTTTTATCCGTTTTTTAACTCAAAAAACAAAAACGGGTCTCTAAAAACGCTACCGAACGGACCCTTAATGACCAACCAAGAATTACACCGGCTATCTCTCAATAATCTTCACTCTAAATTAGTGGAACAAACTTCCAATTAATTACCCTCTCAACCCTAACTAAACACTAGCTAGCCTCTCACTAAGTCTCTTTGTCTCACTCTTGTAATTGCACTATACAATGAATAGAAATAAACGTCTCTATTTATATGAAGTAAAAAATAGACTTATTGGCTTTGGCCCGCCTAGGTGCAAAAGTGCTTTTGCATCATTCTCGCAATTTTGATTACAAGCCAAGCACAACTATCTCTACCATGGCGAGTAATCTCAAGCAAACCTGGATTGCTTCACCCCAAGGTAAGAATCGTGCATCTCCATAGAGGCAATCTTGAATCTAATTCGAAATAAGAAAAGTTAAAATGGCCCTTTAGATTCAAGGCCATGTGTCACGAAACCTGATCCATGGTATCATAAAAGGACTGCCAAGATAAAGCCGCCCTGGTCAAATTCATGTATGCCGCTAAAATCTCGCAGAAAATGGAGCCCCTAGAAATAAGTTGTGTCCCCCCCCCCCCCCCACCCCCAATGTGCCTCGAATAAGTTGTGGCAAGTCAACAACAACACATGGGCGTACTGACGCACCGCCTGCCTCTCATGTGGCCGCCTGTCGCCAATAATCGAACCCTCTTTACAGACAGGCGAGTAACGAGATTCACTCCGAGAAATATTATCTCCTGGGTCGCACCTCTTAGGAAACTAGTAAAAAGTGCCCACGATGCCTGCCCCACTCAATCGTAGCTGCATGTCAATCACTCTAGGGATACTTTTAGAGGGTATCATTGACAGAGCAAATAGGTCTAGGGACGTCATCGTTACCCTCTGTCAAAGCAAATAGGTCTAGGGACGTCATCGTTACCCTTTGTCGGAGTAAATAGGTCTAGGAGCATCAACGTCATCTCCCCCCAACTCCAGTGAAATTTGTGGGTAATGTCCCACTAGTAAGCACCCAAAGCCACCCCCAGACCCACAACCTGCAAACCTAACTTATCAAAGCACCAAGAACACGCCAAAAGGAGTAACAAATAGCAGCTCCTGTACTGGCGCGAGAGCCCAACCCCACTCTATCCCTATAACATTGAGAGATCCCCAACCCCTATCGTGCCACTGTTACAACAAAATAATATGAGAATAACAATGGGAATATTAACTATTTTATATATGTATATGAAACCTGGGAGTATTTTTATGTAATTTACAAAACCTAATGGTATTTTTATATAATTTACAAAATTTGAGGGTATTTTTGTGTAATTATGTGAGTTATATGGGCTTAAGGGTATTTTTTTTATAATTTAACACGACGGTGTTTTAATGTAATTTATGAAATCTGAGGATATTTTTAAGTTTATAAAAATTTAAGGTATTTTTCTGTAAATATATGAAATTTACAAAACTTGAGGATATTTTTATGCAATTAAAAAGGCACAAGGGTAATTTTATGTAATTAATTAAACCGATGGTGTTTTTAAGTAATTCACAAGATTATCAAGGGCCTTTAAATGTAAATATCATGCTTTACGTTTTCGGTAATTTCCTAGTTCGAATTTTCAGGTCCTTTTCGGTCCTACGAAGGTCCTTTTCAACAAACACAGCAAAAAAAAGAAAATTTTCGAAATATGGGCCTGTTTGGTAAATGTTTTGAGTTGAGTTCTTAAGTTGAATTTTTAAAATATGGTGTTCGATAGAATTTAGAAGTATGTTGAAAAGTAGATTTGGTTTTTATTTTAGTTTTTTTCAACCAACTAAAAATCTCTTAAAAAAATTTAAAAAATAGTCAAAATGAATTTTATTTTATAGATCTCGACGAATATATTTTAAATATATTTTTTTTATTTAATTTTGATTTTTGAATTTAAAGTTATGATGTTTTAAAAAAAAATTTAGAGAGAGAAAGTAAAGTTAAGGATTTTTTGAGAAGGGTAAAAGTAGATTTGATTTTGAGTTAGTTTTTAAAATTTGGAAAAAAAAAATGGATACCAAACAGGGGCACCCGTCTCTGTATACGGCTCATTATCCTGTGTATGTTAGTAAATTCAATGTACCTAATCCAGCAATTTGTTATGGGATTTGAACTCTTGGATTTCATAAAGATGGAAAGCAATATCTAATTATCCTTGCGCAATCCTTTGGCTTACCCTCCAAGAATTTTACCAAAACAGGAGGCAGTAAGCCTATTTTTCGATATTAAAGCAGGGGAGTCATAAAAGAAAACTAGAGCAACTTTATTCGATCTTTGATACTATGTAAGCTTTTTATAATAAGAACAATATTCTTAAAATATATATAGATACTAGGTTGTAACCTGTACTAAAAGCACTATCGACATTCAAAACGCATCATAAATTTCAGCCACACAATTCTTTATCCCTCGTATAATTTTATGGTTATAAAACGATTCTCCCTAATTATATAGATATATTCATAAAAAGGGTTACTTTTCTTGGAAATAGAAAATGTTCTTGGCATTGTGGAATTAATTTGTTATTTACATACCTTCCTCTCCCTCGACAATGCAGATGATTTATTTCACATTACAATGAGATTGAAATGCATGTGCTTGTGTAGATGCATCGATATATGAATTACCAGCTTCATCTATTCTAGTTTGTCTAGCACGGTAGTTAATTGATTTTACTTCAATTAGTCTTGTTTTGGCATTTGAAACATTAGTTTCCAAAATTCAGGTAATCCTTTTGAAGGAATCAAATTATATCCTGTGTGTGAATTTGATCAATTTTAAATAGGAATTGGATTCCTTTTGTTAATAAATTCCTTCAATTTCACTCAATGTGGTGTGGGAGATTGCTACCTCACCATAATAAGTTGTTACACAAAAGCACGTTTATCAAATCGTTAACCAAAAACCTTTGAATCATGAATCATACAGTGAGATTCCATACAAATGTTCATAAATAATAATAATAAAAAGAAAAAAAAAAAAAAAAAGCAGGCAGAAAACACAGCATAATGTAAACGTGTATTGATGATTCAAACAAGATATACAAATAATGAGGCACTCACTTTATATATTCTTCTTGTTGTAATTCATCATTTTATAGACCTTGTGAACTTTCCATATTGTCATTTTACATTCTACTATTTATGTATATACATAAACCAAGAGGCTTAGAGAGCCACCTTTTCAGAAGGGAAGCTTAGAGAGCGAACCAAGTTGTTATAATTCATGAAAAGGTGGCTCTCTAAGTATCCCAAGTTCTTAACGAGATTGGGATGGCTAAATTTTCCCCAGAATTCCACCTCTGACTGCATCCAATGAACTATAATCAATATTCTATTATTGGTATGTTTTAGTGATATATAATTTGTATTTTTCTCATGAGTTTGAAAGAAATCATCTCGTCCATTCAAAACTGAATTTGTTCTTCAGTCTTTACATGCTATCCCACAATAATGCACATCCGATGATTTCTTTGATTTTCTCATATAAAGTTCAAATTCACATGTGCGATGTGTGGATGCAACAGTCCTTCCTCCCTCTTATTTGTTTTAATGTTTTTCATGCAATTACACAAGGAGGAAATGATTTCTTCCCAACTTATTCACTTCTAGTTTATATGCATAAGGTATTTCACTTATTTCAAGTTAATTTTTAATCCTTTTCATTTGAAACATATTAGTCGTTTGCCAATGTACATGATAAAGAAATATAATCTGAAAAATCAAGGTAAAGTTCACTCAGAGAAATAATGGACCACAGCCACATGCTATCAGCTATTTCGTAACAGTCAGGCACAACAATAATCAGAAGAATTATGAAGGTGACCAACAGAGAGGAGCAAAGACCTTTTGAATTCGAAAATAAATTCTAAAATTCTAAAAATGTCAATATAAAAAGGTCCTACTAGATATTGGACTTCAGAAAGTCCATTTCTTAAATCATTTTAGAATTTTATATACTAATTAGTACCAACTGACCACAGCTCTAACCTCCATCTGCTTCTAGCCTGCATGAATCAATCACATTCTTTAGTGCTCGTTTGGTTGGAGTTTTTATTCGTTCCTGGAATCCAAAATGATAGTGTCACCTGGAATGTTTGAGCGTCATCAACTTATATTTCAACCTCTTGACATGAATTATAAGAGGCTCTTAGCGTGAATTTAGCAATTTGGGATCCCAAGAACGAACCAAAACTTAAACCAAACGGACACTAAAGGATATTCTATGAACACATTGGTCCAAATAAAAACATAGGCAAGATACATAAATAATCTATTGATGATTTATCTCTGATGTTGATGATTAATTAATTTCCTAAAAAATGCATGCCAGAAACTACGCAGAAGAAATCTACATGATAATAAAGACTGTACCTTCTAAGAAGGCAACGTCTTGTAAGTAATAAATCCACTTTTTCACTAGAAGTCAAAGACGATTACTAGCATGTAATCTAATTTACCCTCAATTCCATAAGCTCTAGAGAGCTTATATCTATTCTTTTAACGGCGATGATCATTCCCCTGGCAACTCGAGACGGTTCCAATGTTTTCTCATCAACTCAACCTTTGAACACCTTTCCAAACCGTTCCTCACCCATCATCGTATCTGTTCTGAAGTTCCGTGTTGTGGCCTCCAATTCCACAAACGTGAACATTTTCAAATTTGGACTGCCAATGTACCCATTCGGAGGCATATGATGAACAATGTCCCCATCCTTACTTGACAGTGTGATGTTCTCTCCATTGCTATTCTTGCTTTTGTTGTTATTTGTTTGCATCACTATGAGCTGCAAATGCAGAGAATGAAAAAGGAAAATCACTTATGAGCAAAGTACGTGAGCTATATGAATTAATAACAAGAAGAAGAGGAACTACAAAAAAAAATCCATTATGTGTGCTCATATGTTTCTGCAGTTCGAGTCAAAATTGTATCAAAGCGGAAGCAGTACTCGTGAGAGAAGAAGATGGTTTGAGACAAAAATGCAATCAGTTGCTAGTCGCCTTTAAGGATCATCAATGACCATGAAGAGTTGCATGAAGAGCTCCGTTCAACGTTCAGTACAAGGAAGGAAGAAGAAGCTTGTACAGCCAGCTTTCCTCAAACAGATAAGGAAAGGAAAACACATAGAGGAATCAAAACAAAGCTGAGTATTGGGTCACTGAGGAAACAGATCAAAGGTTACATTCAAATCTTAAAGACGGTACTAGTTTTATAATCAGATTTCAAGAAAAGTGTTGTGCTAAGATACCACTAGAACAAGTCTTAGCACAAGCGTAGGACCAACCGGACAATTATGTGTACAATAATTAAAGAAACAAGCACCACTGGTATTCAAGCAATACGAAAAATAAGAGACTAAAGAAGAAAACAACTAACTAAGCACGCAAGCAATTAGGTGGTGTCGGCAAAACCGCCACTAATCCACCGGGTGATAGCTATTGTTGATGATACCAATTCTGAATACAACGCACAAAACAAACCCTAGCCGCCAATTAGAGCTTTCAATATTATCTCTCAAATATACTCTCTAATCTAGCTAATAAATAATATAACACAACTCATAAATAAACCCTATGACAAGAGGTCTATTTATAGAGTATAAATCATATGGTCTAGGGTTGCATAAAGCCAAATCTTACTACAAATTGGATAATACAAATCCAATTGGAATTTGGACAATACAAAGCCAATTAAGAATTGGACAATATAAAATCTAATAGGAATAGAATTCCTATACATAGCCAAATCTTCAAAAAGCACATATGGCACTTACAAAAGATCCACAGGAAGACACTCAAAACGAGCTGCATTTACACTTTTTCTTTTGTTATATGACCAAAAAAAGATACGAGTTTAGGTTTACCCAAGATAAACCCACATGTGCCAAAAAAGATTTGCTGCGCCATATTTCTGAATGACATTTGCTTGAGACAAAATTTAGCATTGATAACCACTCGCTCTTTCATAAAAAAGTTAGCATTCTCTTGGTTGTTACAAGCTTCATTGATAACTGCCTCCTCTTTGGTAGAAGATTCAACATTCTCTTGGTTGTGAAAGTAGCCACCCATATTAAAAAACTCCAATTCGGAAATAGAAAAATCTCTTCTTTCTTGCAATGTCAACGCAAGCTCTAGTGCAACCAAAACCTCGGCCATTATAAGGCGTTTTGTGGAAAACATATGTAAGCATTGATCCGCAATTTGTGCAAACGCTGTTAAAGAATCAGACAAGATTTGCCCTCTCAAACTGGGATCAATAATATGTTCTACTTTCCCTTCTTTGATGCATTGTTGAGCCCATCCGGCAAGACCCCTGTTCTCCTCATCAAGTCTTAAATCCACCGCCCGCCTCCCACACAACACTTCGAATAATACAACTCCAAAGGCAAAAACATCATATTTCCTCGTCAATCGACTGGTCAATAAATACTTAGGATCCATGTACTCAAATGTGCCTTTGATGTTAGTGCTCACGTGGGTGTGCACCTGATTTGTCAGGCCTATTTTAGAAATCCCAAAGTCTGAAATCTTAGCCGCCCAATTCTCACCCAATAGAATATTTGAACTCTTCACGTCCCGGTGGATGATTCTATTGCGGTCACCCGTACCAGTATGAAGATAGTCCAACCCACGTGCAGCCCTAATGCATATATTGATGCGTTGAGCCCAAGGTAAGGCAATTTTTTTACTATTTGTGTGTATATTATCAGCGAGGGTTCCGTGGATCAACTATTCATAAACAAGGATTGTCTTATCACAGTCATCGCAATAACCAATTAAGGAAACAATATTGCTATGTCGGATTCTAGACAACATCTCAATTTCTGCCAAAAACTCAGGACCTCCTTGCTTGGACATGGGATTCAACCGCTTTATGGCAACAGTAACTGTCCCATCATCAATCACCCCTCTGTATACCTTTCTAAATCCACCCTGGCGTTGACCAATGAATCATCAAAGTTTTTGGTTACTAACAGGACATCAGCAAGTAAAAACTTGCGGCATAATTGTTCCGAGGGTGTATATTTCTCACGAAGATTTGCTTCATGAATTTTGCGCATCATATAAACAACAATGTTCAGTATAGTGATTACAATTATGACAATGGTTGCAACCATGTTCACACAAACAAAAGCTAGTTCCCGTGGCTTTGGAGCTAAATGAGTGGAATATTGGCTTACAAGATGTATGTGTGAGTGATCATGATCATATTGGCTTACAAGATGTATGTGTGAGTGATCATGATCATGATCATGATCATGATCATGATTGGCAATCTTAGCATTGGGTGCAGTGGGAGTTTGAATTACAACTCCAATGATAGGAATGGAATAATGAAGGAAGACGAACAAAGTAAGAATGAGCATGAATTGAATGATGGAAGACATAATTGTTGGAGTATTTTGATTCTTCACTGATCTAAGTGGAAGGAAGAAGATATAGCTAAAGAGTAGATGTAAATGAAGATATATAAGAGACTACTCAATGTAGTGCTTGACTTGTTGACAGTTGAACATGTTAAATGCATTATTGGGTCTAATTTAACCTTTCATTTCAACTATTTCATCACTAGCGCATAAAATCAACCCTTAAAAACATACATCTTTCATTAACAATTTTTAACTCTTATACATTTTTAGAATTCATTGCATGGGCTTCGTCAAGAACTTAATAAATGTTTAATGGCCCTCTTAGTGTCGTCTTTGATCTCGTAACAACAAAATGGTTGTGAGTTGGACTCATGTGAATGTAATTATCAAATTGTGTCCACTATTGTAGTAGTTGCATGTCCAATGTCCACTCATGTTTGTCTGTCCACTCATAATAGTTGTAAAATCATGACCATAAAAGAAAACAAAATTGTGTTCTCGATTGTATCAAAAGAATAAGCAAAAAAAGGTCAAAGGAGGGCACAAGTGTGCTAGAAACTTCTGAGAACATATAAAACATTCCAAATTTCAAACACAAAACAGCGTGGTAGGACGGACACAGGAGGAAAATGGGAAGAGAATTCATAATAATAATAATAATAATAATAAAAATGGAAAAGTTGGAGTTACATGAACAATGGATGGTGGCAAGGAGGAGAAATTTTGAAAAATTCACAAGAACTTTGTGATAAAAGAAAAAAAAAGAGTTATTACAAGTACACTTATTTATTAAGTTTTAATTCAATCTTCTCCTCGAAAGATTCTTAGGTCCGCCTTTGGACTGTGATATGGTGCCGGTGGGCAGCAGCGGAATATCCATCTATATCCTGCCTATGCAAATTCTTCCTCCTTGGTTACTTGGATGCATTCAACTACTTAAAGAAAGGGGAGTATGGCGGGATGCAAGACTCAACCTGAGCGCCCAATATACAACTCGACGACTTTGAGCACTAATGTGCGTTGGGGTAGACTAGAGGTGCTGCTTGTTTCTACCTACGGATACTGAGTGGGCGCTTAATGAAGGGCGGTGATGTTGGCACCCCCACAAAACTCTTGTTAACACTCACATTCTTACTAATATTTTCACTTTTACACTCTCGCCATTCCCACTTATTTTTGGGAATTAATCTCATACTTAATTAATTAATAACATTATTAAGTAATTAACTACATAATAACATAAAACAAATAACCCCAAACTAACCCCAAAATTTCTCCACCATCTCTACTATCTTCTCAAACAAGCAAAACTACATAATAACTTAATTTTGGAATAAGGAAAGAAAAGCATGTAAGAAAGAGTTAATAAAAGAGAGACATACATGTTTCTATTTTGTTTTATTGTTTATATGATTTTCATAACATACAATTCAAATATATAAAAAAAAACAATTTTTTTTATTTAAAGTACGAAGAAGGTTTACTCGGTTCTTCGTAACCGAGTTGCAGGCTTGTACACTCGGTTGCTCTCAACCGAGTATGAAATCCTATAAAATGTCATCCTCTGGGGACCTTCATTCGGTTGAGAGCAACCGAATGTTGTTATATTATGCTCGGCTGTGAGCAACCGATGACCTCAGTTGCTCACAACTGAGCATAATATAACAACACTCGGTTGCTCTCAACCGAATGAAGGTCTCGAGAGCATGACATTTTATGGGATTTAATACTCGGTTGAGAGCAACCGAGTGTACAAGCCTGCAACTCGGTTACAGAGAACCGAGTAAACCTTCTTCGTGCTTCAAACAGAAAATTGTGTTTTTTGTTTATATATATTGATGTGTTTGTTATGAAAATAATATAAACAATGAAACAAAATAAAAACATGTATGTCTCTCTTTCATTAACTCTTTCTTTACTTGTTTTCCTTCCTTTATTCCAAAGTTTCTCTTTTTTCTACCATTACTCTCAAATTTTAAGTTTTGCATCAATGGAGGTTTTGTTTTGTTTATACCATTCTTTTTAAACTTAGAGTTTTGCATTAGTGGAGGTTTTATTTGTTGTTTTGATGCTACCAAAATTTGTTGTTAGATAGATAACTGATAATTATATAATTAGTAGGTTAATTAACTTTTGAGTTAAATTAAAACAAGTGGGGTGAAAATAACAATTGGAGCTCTTTTTTTAGTGGGAGTATTACCAAGTGATTGTGGGGGTGCCAACATCACCACCCTTAATGAAGGCCTGTGCCATTTTAATTGGTAATATTTCATCCCGTTTATTTAGTGCAATGGCGCCTAATTAATGATAACATATTTCATGCCTATGGGCCAAATTATTATTAGGTAGAAAAAAAACATATTGGGTTAGGACAATTGCGCTAAGTAAAAATGCACATATTCTATATAATTGCACCGAACTAATGTTAAGGGTGTTTTTGATTGATGTAATCTCCTATTTTTAAAGAGATAAAAGTCAAATGTTCTTTTCTCTAAGTATATGAGTTCGTACTTCAAGCTTGTTAGTTATCTTTTCTATTAAAAACAATACAAATGCTAGGGACAGAAATAAAAGTCTCAAAGTTGGTGGCATATTAGTCATCAAAGGAGACTTTTCGTTTAATAGTTCAGATATATAAAATAAATCAATTATATTCCTTGCTAAAGACGGTATCCATCTTTAAAAAAAATAAAAAAATAACTATTATATTTTGAGACTTCAAAAAAATCTTGTAATAGCAACTATTCAAATTATTCCACGTATATTTTAAAGATTCAAAAATTAGTTTTACAAAAAAATAATAAATCATTTAAAATTAAAAGGGGCAAACTTAAGTAATATGCATATCTTTGCAATTTTTAAAAATAATTACAAGGGTAAAATTGCAATTTTGAAAACTTGGGGGGTAATATAATTGCCCTCCTCTTTACTTGACAATTTTTAAAAATCAAATGAGCGAACTCTACCAATATGAATTGATCAGTTAAAAATTGAATTGAAAAAAAAATAAAAAACAAAATCAAATCAAGAAAACCGAACCCAAATATGTTTGGTTTAGATTTGGGGTTAGACAGTGTAAAATTGAACCGAACTGAACCAACCAACTCAGTGCACATATTACTCGAAGATAATATTAATTTTCATGATCTAAAATTTTATGGTTCTAAAATTTACAAGCTCTAATGAGAACCCAGCTATTTGAGATATCATGAATATTGGAGATATATGATAAATATAAGAGTTAATGTTTTTTTCTAACCAAAAGAAGTGTTTCCTTACAATTTATTTTATTAAATATTATATATATATATATATATATGAAAATCGAATTGAAAAGGTTTCTTCAAATCTGGGTTTAGAAGATTTAGAATTCGAAATTAAACTTTCAAATTCAGTTTGTATTTGGGTATCATAATTTCTACCCTAATCGAAACCGAAAACATCCCTAAGCTCCGCCGCTGGCTGCCACCACCCTCCACTCCTCCGACCACTTTCATAGCTGTAACCTCCCTCCATTTCTTATGTCTCCTCTTCACCCAGGCTTTCTCTACCACTGCCCTCCACTGCTTTGGCTATTTACTTTTCGCCTCCACACTCACACTAGAACTACCACAACAATATTGCATCTATTATTGGTTGGTTTAAATCCTAATTTATAACACTAATTGTGTTATAAACTAGTGATGCACACGTTTATAGGTAAACCGAAAAGCTAAACCAATCTGGCCTCTTTGGATTGGTTTCGTTTATATTTTTACTGGATAGGTTTGGTTTTTTTTTTCCCCCAAAACCGATTAGATTGGTTTTGTTATGGGTTTAACCTTTGGATCAACCAAACCAGTCTAATCCAATAAATATTATATATATATATATATATATATATTAATATGTGTATTATGTAGTCTTTGTTCTCATTGACTAGTGCAAAAGTATCCTCCACCATATAAATACTATAAATGAAAAAAAAAATTGATTTATCCCATTCAAAATACTAAAGATGTTTCTTTCCCTCACAACTCTTATCCATTAGAAATCTGAATTTATTTAAATAGTTTATAAGGCTGTCTCCAATGATATTTTTTATAAATTCATTTATATCATGTGTCATGGTGCTTTTAATACATTTCTATATCTATTTGGCAATATAATTATGTAAATAGAAAAATGTCAAATAAAGTTTATCCAATGGTGACATTTCTATCTTACTTAGCATTTATTTAAAAATGAGAGAGAATTAATAAGTTTTTTATATCCAATGAGGATGTGCCATATCACATTCAAAATTTCTATCACCATTTTTACATGTAGAAATCGTGATAGAAATTTCCTGTCTGACTCAACTTCCACCTCACATAGAAATGGTTATAAAAAACCTCATTGGAGTATATTTTTTTCTATTTTTCTTTTCTATTTTTCTTTTCCATCATAAAAATTTGTATGGATATAAATGGCTATGGGAGATGGCCTAATAAACTCATCAAATCGACATTATCACTAATCAGAAAACCTCTCTTTATAAATTTAATCACTGTTCTCAATCATCCATTCATCATCTCTCACATCAAGCTAGATTCATCAAATATCAACAAAAAATGAAACTTTGCTGCAAAATTCCTTAAAAAAAAAACTACAACAAGGACATGCCGGACCGATATTGTGAGACAGGAGACCAGTCCACAAGAAAAAAAATTGGGGCTGAAGTTGTTGGTGCTGGACTGGTATGGGAAAAGATGAAACCTGACCGTTAGCTTAAGTAAACTGGTAATTTTTTTTACTTTTTCTGCAATTATGATTTCAAGGTTTGTTTAGATGATGTCAAATTTTTAACAACACAATATGAAAAATACTAGATTACGACCATATATTGTTTAACAACAATTCGGAATATTGACACCAATCAACGTAAAGTTTTAAAAATATATCCCTTGGTGCATAAAAATGTACCAAACATAGTGCAACTCAAGAAATGTGAGTTTTGACCCACCTCGCAAACACATATATCAATGAACGTTTAGAAAAACCTCTAAGCCATATAAATTTTCAACTTTTTCTCCCTTGTTCACTCATAACCAAATTTGGTTCTTTTAAATTTATGCAATTGCAATCAAAATTCAAATTTGATGGAGGTTTTATCCCTTAGTAGAGGCCAACTATATCTATTTGGAGCTTTCAGTTATCCTTCCACTATGGTAGCCCTTTTTTATCCCATGTACATTTCTTTTCTCACTTGCTTGTCTTCAATTCACTCACTACTGTAATCTCATTTTATTAATCATGATGATCTTAGACTTTTTTCTTTCTAAAACAAACCATATATGGGAGCTTCTGAGATGTCAAATAAAAAGCATATATAAAGCCTACCCTAAGTGATTATCCAAATGCAATTATGTAAATTGTGCAGTGTAATGAGAGAGATATATATAAATGAACTCTTATATGATTGGGGAAAACATTATAACGGTTATTGAATAGTAAAAACACACAAAATAGTATTTCATATGAGTTATTTCTATGCATGACATGCAAGAGATATCTAAACATAAATCGAAATAATTGCACCAAATTTAAGCACAAAGAAACATATTTTGGATTTTTTTAAAAGCAATTTAACGATTTTTTGCGTCAAAATCCACTTTTCACCATAGCTAACTGTACCTAAGTAAGGAACTAACATCAATCATAGCTACACCAATCCTACCCAAGTCATCATATGAAAATTACCCCCTGAAACTTCCTAAGATTGTGAAAAGTAATGCTATCTAAGGGTTTCGTAAGAATATCTACAAGCTGATTCTCGGTAGGAACATCAGACAATGACACAACTTTATCCTCAACCAACTCACGAATGAAATGATAGCGAATCTCGATGTATTTTTATCCTAGAATGCTGAATAGGGTTCTCAGAAATTCAAATCGTGTTCTTATTGTCACAAAGACCACCATAGTACCTTGATCAATCATATAACCACTTAGCATCTTTTTCATCCAAATAAGTTTCGGCAGCAACATACTCAGCCTCAGCGGTAGACAAAGAGATGTAATTTTATTTTTTTCTATGCCAAGAAAGAAGAGACATCCCCGTGAAAAAATAACCACTAGCAGTGCTTTTTCGGTCTTTTACGTTTTTTGCCCACGAAAACGTAGAAAGACAAGTATTAGTATCAAAAGAATACCAAATGCTATAATCTAAAATCATACGCACATATTAATGCGCCTAACAGTGGTGAAATAAGACTCCTTGGGACAAGCCTAAAATCTAGTGCAAATTTCGACGCTATAGGCAATATTAGGACGACTGAATGTAAGGTAAAGAAGACTACTTATCATGCTGCGATAAAAAGTTTGCTCTTCATCCCTGCCATTGGCATCTTTGCATAGTTTAGTTCCAACACTAATAGAAGTACTAATATGTTTTGCACGTTCTAAATCAAACTGCTTCACAAATTCTCTAGCATACTTAGATTAAGATATAAATATCTCAACTTCGTGTTGATGCCCTTGGAGACCAAGTAAGAAATTCAATTCTCCTACCATACTCAATTCAATACTCATCTAAAGCTAGATGGGAAAAAAGTACTAATTCATTATAAAAGTTAAACGTTACACATATATTAACTAGTTGTTATATAACTAAATACGATGTTAGATAATACACAGCACAAAAAAAGATTAGTAGATCTATCAAAAAAATGTAAAAAATCCTTAATAATTTCAACAACTTTTCAATCATTTTAAGTTATTTTTTTTAGGAGAATAATAACGAGCATATCCAAAATCATCTTTAGTGACAAAAAAGTGTCATAAAGATACTTATAAAATGTCACTAAAGATAATTTTGAAGTGATATAATATGTTTGTGAAGTACTAATATCATTACCATTTATTTAAAGATAATTTTCATTTATTTACAAGTTAAATTATCACTTTTTTCCTTTAAAAAATATATATCTAAACTAAATTACAATCTTACACTCCACAACACAAAAACTTAATTGATATTGGTGTACTTTTTTTATTATTTTTTTCAACTAAAGAACGTAAAGTTTACTTCTTGACTTTTGCTTTCTGTCAAGTCAACATCAACTCTTTTTTTTTCTTTTATTTTAAACTAAAAATCAAATCAACTCAAATCATTATAAATAGGGGGCTGCTATTGACACACTCCACTTCACTCTCTAACACTCTATTTCTCTCAAACACTCCACAACTACATTTTATATCTTCTTAACACTCCCAAGTCCCAACACTCCATTTTTAATCTTAACATTAATTAATACTAATCTTCTTAACACTCCTAACACTCCATTCTTTCTTTATACAATTCAAAAACACAAATCACACCTTTCACCCTACAAATCTCATCTTCAATCTTCTTCTTCTAATTCTTTCCCAATCTAGTTGTTTCTTCTCAAACTTTTTCCTTATTAGTTAAAAATAAAGTTTCACCATATGTTATTGATAAGAATATATTAGTTCTGGTTTTTAAAAAGAACAAATAAGAGTTTTTGGTTTGGCCAGTGCACATGCCACATCAAAACAAGTTCTGCCATGGATGAAGGTTTACTCGGTTCCTAGGAACCGAGTGTTCTTCATCATACTCGGCCCAAAGGAACCGAGTAAAACACAAGTCACTCAGTCCTAAGGAACCGAGTGGAATTGGAAAAATGACCTAAAGTTTACCTCGGTTCCTTAGGACCAAGTAACCTGTATTTTACTCGGTTCTTTTGAGCCGAGTATGATGAACAACATTCGGTTCCTAGGAACCGAGTAAACATTCTTCGTGATTTTTTTTTGTTTTTTTTTATTTTTTGCTTTTATTTGTATCCAATGATCTATAAATGAAAGGGAATGTAAATGAACAACAAAAATATAAACATCCTACTTCTTTTGGAGAAGGAAGATGATTTAAATGGTGGTGGTGGCGGCGACAGCGGCGGCGGTAGTGGTGGTGGAGAGGAGGATGATGATGAAGAAGAAGAAGAAGAAGGAAGAGGAGGATGAGAAGAAGAAAAGAGATTTTAATTAATGGATATATAATTAATTTGGGTTTAAATGATGAGTTTAATGTTTTAATCATTAATTAAAAATAAGAAAGTGGTGTGTGTCAATAGATAATTAAACTTTTTTTTTAAAAATGTTAGTGAGTGAATTAGTGTGTGTCAATAGCAGTTCCCTATAAATATTAGAGTACATAATTGATGGAGAACATTGGACCAAGTTTACGGGGCGGGCCAAAAAAACTCCGGGCTGGACCTAAATAAAATATACCCAGAGTCCAATGTTATCAAGTTTGAGCAACAAATATATATTTGTTCGGGCTGAATTTACGGGGGACATTTCGCCACTTGTGCCATATTCCCAGCGTAAGTTCGACGATGATGATTCTTCTTGTATTACTTTTTAGGGCTAAATTTGGTATTTCTCTCTTTAGGTCAATTTCTACTAATGGCGTATCCTCCTACTGCTCAAATCTCAATCCCTACCTTGTTGCCTTCCACTGCCAGAGAATTCTATACTCCTCCTCCCGTAAATTATTCTGGATCGATCGAGGTTGATATGCTCTTTAGATTTCGACTCGTTTCTTCAATTGGTTATTGTAACAATTGCAATGAGGTGATCCTTGTTTACGAATACATGATACGTGGAACCCTGGCTGATCAGTTGCATAAATTAGGTAGATATGTTGATAATGATTGTACTTTTTTATGTTGGGTGCGACATCTCAAGATTTGTATAGGATAGGGGCTGCCCGTACGTGGATTGTATTACCTTCACGGGTGCTGGAATCCAGCACAGAGTTCTACACCGCGTGATGTGAAGAGGTCAAACATTTGATTGGATGAAAATTGGGAGGCTAAAGATTTCAGATTTTGGGTTGTCTAAAACAAGATCTGCAAATCAGTACTGACATTAAATGGATATTTGGGTATCTGAATCTATGGATATTTGGGTATCTGAATCTGGATTATTTCCATGTATCATATATTCGTAAACAAGGATCATCTCGTTGCAGTATTGTGGCTTTGAGGTTGTACTATTTGAAGTGGGGTGCAGAAGGCTAGTGGTGGATGTAAGAGATGCCAGTTTGAAGTGGGAAATCTATCAAAATTCTTTGTATGCATTTGCGCAAATTGCGAGTTCCTCTACCCATTATCAATGGGTACTCATGAGAAACAAGAATATACCCATTCTTCCACAGAACAACAAGAGGTTATTGATACTGGTAACGGTGAGGTTTTCGATGATGGTAATTGATGAGAAGTCTGCCAGGATAATGGGATTCACAAGAATGACGCGGTAACTTTTTCATGGTACAGCCAAGTGAGCTCGTTTAAACACAAACTCTTTGGTTCTTTTCTTTTTTCCTTTTTCTATAGTATAACTTTAGTGTTCAGTAACAATTTAGCACTATTTTCAGTAGAAATTAAAAAATCCATATCAACAAATTGAAAATTAAGTACTAAATTCATCAATTGTGACATGACCCCAAATATGTTTTAGTATAACTCAAATGCAGAAGAAATTAAATAGTGAAAGAGCATAGCTTTGCGACTTTCACCCAAAATGAAGTGAATCGGTGCCCGCAGCTTCTGCGCACTCTACTGCTGTCTCTATAAGTCCATATATTTCTTCAATAGAGTTAATGGAATCTGGGAGCATACACCATTTGCTTCGAACATTTTTGATGATTCTGAGCTTCTTCTTTTTTGTATATTTTGGATTGTACTAGCCTTTATAGATGGATATGTATGTGGGTTAAAGTTTTAATTCTTTGTTGCTAATCCATAGGCAAAGAAGTTGTTTTCTTTTGATGCTAGTAGTTCCTGTGGATGTCTTATCCGCTGCTCATTAGCATTGTTTGTTTTGTAATTCCGTTTGCTTGATCAATAAAATTCTTGTTTTCTATCAAAAAAAAAATAAATAAATAAATCAATAGAGTGGATATGGAGAAATGTTCAAACAAGATAAAAAAGGAATGCATGCAAGGAAAGAATGAAAGATCATAAAAGAATAAGCACCTGGTATTCCATACTCTATTTTTTGTTTAAACTTTTACGCCAATTAAATATACAATTATCATTTTCTCTTCTGCTGTTCTAATTTGATGCCCAAAAGATTTCGAAGCCTTGGCAAAAGTAATGTTGATTGTAGGGAACAAATTACCGGAAGGTGAAAAGAACCTCCTAACAATCGATGCCGAATAACAAAGAAGAAATGGCGACCATTGGGAATGGGAACAAACAATTTGATGCTAACGGAGACAGTGCTCTCAACAAAGAAGGAACAATGAGTAGAAGCAGCACAGAACAGAAGGTGAGCAAAATCTTCCAACATTTTGACTTCAATCGAGATGGTGGCCTTGGCCCAGAAGAAATGGCTGCCTTTAATTTGTCATTACCGGTGCAACCGAGAGTCAAATTAATTGTCTGGGAAGGGCTTTCGAATCTAATGACAAATTTATCCATGGGGACAAAGGTCTCACTTTTAATAGGCTTTTGTAATCCTACTACGACAGTGTCAGGAACCCTGATTGTGACTTTGAGGCGATCAGGACTAGAACTCCAAAACAAGAGATTGAAGGAGAATGGGGTTGAAATTAGTATGTAACTATAGATTCATTCAGTCATTGTGAACGTATAACTCATTAACATGTTTAGCTAGCTTTTTTCTTGTTCTTTAATCAGAAACGCCTGCACTCTATTACTCTAAAGGAGCTAGAACTACAAAAATGGTGGACCAGAGGGTCACCAGCATCCGAACATCAAACAAGCTTAGGAAATTTTTTTATTGATTAGGAAAATGACACAAGCATCTCTTTTATTGATTATACACAAGCGACAAGTTTGACATAGCCAAATAGTCTATTTTATTGATTATCAGTTGTAACTCGTGCCAAACATATTATACACCATTGAAAAAAATCTTTTAATCTTATCTCAAGTCATTAAATCTTTTATCTTTTATGCATTTCATTAAATCTTTTATCTTTTATGCATTTTTAATATTCAAGTTCTTTGCCCCACCTCCCTTATTTTATAGGTTAAAACAGACAACAATCAGATGACAAAAATTTGCGGAAATGGTCCGTCTCCATCTTGTATCAATACCTGTGCAACATAGATTCAAACAAAATAAAAAGAATTCAAACATTCTTTTGGATGAGAACTTTTCAGCTAGACTTTCAGATTTTTTGGGATGTCTAGAAATGGACCTGAGCAATCAGGATAAATAATATTAGCACAACTACCAAAGGAACACCTAAAATTTTTTTAAGAGTAAATCTGATTTTATACTTTGAGGTGGTATTAATAAGAATTGTATGAGAGGGTAAGAATTGTTGTTAGACTAGATAATGAGCCAACAGAGGTCACTAGATAGGTCCAACAAAACCTCAAAAAAAGAAACAGCAAATCATATTATCTCTCCGAATTTGAGAACAAATCTTGAACAGTACATCTTCCACAGATTACCCGAAATTGCAAATCATTGCTTGCACATTTTTTTTGGGTCAAACAATGGCGTTACAATGGCTGGCTTGTGATTATGGCCTGAAGCAGCAGTTGTTGCATTTGGTTCATAGCTTTCTTCCCACGAATGATGTTTAAATGTAACCAGAGTCGCAGATAATTACAAGGTCTAATTTTTAACTGCCTATAAGCTAGACCTGGCAACTGCTCGTGTCAAGTCGTGCTCATGCCCGGGGAATATCAGTTCCGTGTAACACCAAATGAAAGAACGTAAAATTTGAATCCCCAAAAAATATTAGCTGCTATATCTTAAGTAAACACAAAAGGTACTATTTTCAGTTTTCGCACAGGGTCCTTTCAAATTCAGGACCAGCCCGGGGCACACAGTTTGTCTTTGCCCGAGTCAGGCCTGCAATAGGCTTTATGTTGGCCCATTCTGTTCACGGTTTCATCTCGATAGCATTGATATGTTCCAAAGTCTTCAAGACGACTTCTATTGATGGCCGGCTTTTAGCATTTGAACCAACACATTTTCCTACAAGTGCCGCATATTCGACTGCGCATTTTGGAGAATACTGTCCTTCTAAATGTGGATCCATTACCGTCTTCAGCCTTCTTTTATCAATTGGGAAAGGTCTGCACCAGTCCACCAAATATCTGCTCTCCAAGGGCCGATTTCGATCTAGCGCCCGCTGGCCTGTTAGTATTTCCAGCAACACCACCCCAAAGCTGTACACATCACTCTTCAAACTGAACTGGCCTACACAAATAGTGTGCTAGTCATGATGAATTTCACTCACTTAAAACTGGAGTGGTTTAAGCTTAGTGATAAGTACGTGAACAAATAGAACAACGGAAACAGTTTGGCATTTTGAATAATGCCACAATTTTATTGACAAAATAAATAACTAAATAAATAAATGCGTGTTAATGATATCATGAAATGAAAATAAATGAGTGGCAATAAACCCATGGTTCAACTACAAACATATTTGGCTTGAATATTTCTACCATGAATTTGGAATATCTTTGACAATTCTGAACTCTGTGGACCTGGATTTGAAGAATACAACAGCTGTAATTCTGTTCATGAAATCGGTTTAATAGGCAGAACTTCTTGCACATTTGCCCACTAGTTAATAACATTTGTAACTTTAGAAGTTTAATATTTAGAGAAATATTCGAAAATGTTGGATGCTAAATGAATACTCAAATCAAATCATGTAACCACTCAAGTTCTCCCCCAAAATGGCTAGCCCAAGTTGTTATTTATGTTATAGAACCCATGGATATACCAAGGACCTCCCCATTACACTACCAATGTGGGATATGCAGGACATGACAAAACCAGGGCAACTGATGAAAATAAGTAACTTACCAAAGGCCTTGTACTCAGGAGCTGCATGAGCATAAGCATAAGCATTATTCTCCGGATTTCTCATAAGCACTCTTGTAACTAGTGAATCAAGGTTGTTGCTTTCTCTTTCTAACCCTGTGAGTTCAAAATCCGAAAGCCTTGCATTAAAATCCTGTAAAAGAACAAAATCTGCTAATTAGGTAGTGGTATTAAACCAACAGGTGATCATCCTGGACTTACAAGTAAATATGATTAATCAAAACAACTCAGTTTACCCCATCCAGCAATATATTAGAGGTCTTGAACTGGTAGTAAGAAGACTTTTTTCTCAGATGTGTGCAAGAAAGCAAGGCCTCGAGCTGCTTCTACAGCTATTTTAAGCCTTGTAACCCATGGAAGTGGTTTCCGGGAATCTGCAATTGCAACAACGGTATATAAATAAATATATACACACACATATATATATCACATAGATTACTTCATTATATATCACTTAGTGACCATGAACAACGCCTTTATAAGTACAATTTTTATTAATAAGAAGGAAAACTTAAAAAATTATTTATAAGCAGCATTGCCAAATAGAACTTTAGTTTTTCAATCACTATATATGTAGGGTAGGGTTCTAAAGGTATTGCTTACTTCTGAATAGGTGGTTTTCTAAGCTTCCCTTCCGCATGTATTGCTGAACAAGGTAGAAGTCACTGTCTTCCAAGCAGTATCCCAAGATCTTAAGGAGATTAGGATGGCTAAATTTTCCCCAAAATTCCACCTTTGACTGCACCCACAGAACTATAATAAATATTCCACTCTTGTTATGTTTTAGTTGTTAAACTAAAGGAGGAAAAAGAGGGAATGAAATATCTGGAATAAGTTGATTTGTGTTCTTACACAATTAAAACATATTTATATATGAGAATGGTGTAGTGACGTAATGTTAACATGTGACCCTTATGGCATATGAATAAGAAACTAAATATAGAAAGAACAAAGGCACAACATACATTAAATGATGCACAGATTTTCATGCGATACCTGATTTTTTTTCCATTTTTAACACTACCAATGATAATGATACACAATTACAACACCACTAATGTCAACAATACGTAAATCATGAGAATATGAGATATAATAGAGCATAAATCATGGGAAATCTGCTCCCAATGATTTATATGATTGAATATTATGTCAATCCCAAGATATATGGGATTCATTCAATCCACCAAATCAGGTTGATTTTCATAATCTACATACGCCAACACTTCCCCTCAAACGGGGGTATGCATGTCAAACATGCTTAGCTTGGACATCCTATTACTGAAAAATATTTCAATGCTTCCCCTCAAGGAGGTGAGACACTGAAATCAATTTGCATCCAAAATATGCAACTCCATTGTTTAGAAATTGCTCCCCCTAACTTGAACTCAAAATGCTTCCTTTATAGTTGAAGTGTGCAAGGCCCCCCCACCCCCACCCAAAAAAAAAATCGCTTATGTAAAAACGTGTGTAACTTGCACCACTGGTGGGGACAACATCCACGCCCGAAAGGCGACATAGGTGAGGAACAATGTCCAATCAGATAAAAGTCGATCATGAGGCTTAAACAAGCCAATATAGCTAACATAACACCGCCGGAAAAACACTCAACAGCAGCGAAGGACCTCCGGAAAAACACTCAGCAGCAACATGGGATGCCATAAACACTCGGCTGAACTGAACCAAAAGACTTGACAAATAACACTCGACAGCAACAAAAGAAAAGTAGCATATAAACCAATGCACCACAAACCAAGACTGGTGAAGCAATTTGGTATTAAAGAAGCAACAGATGGGCAGTAGAAGAACAGGGTAGCAAGAGAAAACTTTGTTCTAAACACTAACCAGACAGCCGAACATTTGGCAAAAACTAACAAATATGCTACTAGACAAATCGGTAGCCAAAAAAGATGTATTGGAAAACAAAAAGGAGGAGAAACTCTTTCACTGGATGGCCGCTGGAAACGGAGGAATAAAAAGAAAAAACCGTAGGGTAGGATCGTTCGCTCTGATACTATGTTGAAACTAAAGGAAGAAAAAGAGGGATGAAATTTATGGAATAAGTTGATTTCTATTCTTACACAACTCACATATTTATACTACACAAATGATACACAATTACAGCACAACTAAATTCAGCAGCACATAAAGCATGAGATAATAAAGCATAGATCATGGGACATAAATATGATCCCATGATTTATGGAATTCATTCTAATCTACACAATCAGGCTGATTTGCATAATCTACATATGCCAACATTAGTGATGTATGTTTCTTATTTTTATCACGAGCTTGAAAGATGTCGTAACATCCATTCAAGATTGCTCCTGTTCTTTACTTATTATTTTCCCACAACAATGCATATTAAATAATTTCTTTGAAATGCAACAAAGCAGGAAGGAAATGATATCTTCCCAACTTATTCATTTTTAGTTTATCAACGAAAAGGTATTTCACTTGTTCCATGCTAATTTTATCATTTGAAGATATTAGTTGTCCTTTTGTCATTATATATGATAAGTAAATATTTTCTGAAAAATCAAAGTGAAGTTTACTCAATGAAATATGCTACTATGAATCAGCCATGCACTACTGAAGAAGAATTGAGGGGCTGACTAAGAAGTGAAGTCCTGTTTAAATTGTGAACTAAATTATACAACCATAAAAACGTCATTACAAAAAGGTCGACCTAGATGTTGGACTTTACCTATGAAGCATGAACACTGTCTTTGAGGCCACGTGTTGGGCCCGGACACGTGTTCCGACACCCCAACATGCTCCGACACTTGGCCAACACACGCGAGTTGGGGAGTGTCGTTTTTTTATTATTATTTTTTTAATCCCGAACATGTAAAACCCGACACGTTGAGCGTATTTTAAATATTAAAACCGAAAAATGGGTCAAATCTGAAATAACAAAAAATATTGAGGGTTCAAACAATAATAGAAAGAACTTAATAATAGAAGAAGTGACATACAAATCTCATAATTTCCCGTAAAACCCTAGCCCCCAACTTCCCCATCGTATTCGACTCTTCTCTTCCCGTAAAAATGTACGCTACTCTCTCTCTCCCCCTCCCCTCCCTCTACGTATTCACATGTATATATAAATAAATCCATACGCATCTTCTTGAATTGATATTACTACTATTCTATTTATCTCTCTCTACACATATATGTATAAATAAATCAATTTCCAAAATGAACAGTTGGTGCTTCTGCATCATTAGTTGAGGATGATATAACTAAGACACTTTGGTTATTTAGATTACTAATGCAATCTAGCTTTATTTTATTAAATTCTTAAATATCTATAATGTTTATTGCATAGATATATAATCAAGAACATGTCTCCTACGTTTTGGAAAAAATTATGTGTCTTGTGATGCGTGTTGCGTCCATGCTTCATAGGACTATTACAAATCCATTTCTTAATCATATAAGATTTTATATATTCCTTCTGTCTCAATTTGATAGTTACACGTTGACTTTAGCACTTTCTAAAGAACAATAATTTGAACCTAACCAATGTCAATTAAGAATGTTAGGATATTTCCTTCTAATAAGGATTTCCTAATTATCTCCTTAATATACACATTCCATAAATAAAATATATACAAATCTTAACACTCCCACGTAGCTAACAATGTATATCATGCTCTTCAACACTCCCCCTCACATGCGACCCCCACTCGCACGTGGAGAGACAAACCAAATCATTTGTGCATATAGCACAAACACAAAGGGGAAACAAATGCAAGCGGGAGGATTTGAACCCGAGACCTTGTAGAACATGACCTTTGATACCATGTTAGGAACCATCTCACCCAAAATCTTAAGTTGTTAGGTAGTGGGCCAACAATGTATATCATGCTCTTCAACAAAGAATACAACATTTTTTTTGTGTGTGAGATTTGATACACCAGTTGTATCCCAAAAAGGAAATGAGACTGTAGTTTGAGAAATTTTGAAAAGGAAATTGGGATTTATCCATTTGACACAGAAGGAGTATTAATTAGTACCGCTGACCTCCAATTTGGCCTGTACCAATCAATCAGATTCTTTAAGGTTATTCTATAAAGTCATTTGTCCAAATATAAACAAATGCAAGATACATACATATATAATCTATTAATGATGTATGTTTGAAGGTGGTGAATTATTTCTTGAAAAAAATGAATACCAGAAACTATGTAGTAGAAGTAGAAAATAATGCGGACTATACCTTCTAAGAAAGGCAACGTTTCTTTAGTAAGAAATCAAGATTTTTAGTATTTTCTATAATCAAAGCGAATGAGTAGGATGGAATCTAATTTACCTTAAACTCTCTTATCTCTGGATAGGTTAGCTTGATTTTTTTAACAGCGATGGGCATTCTCATGCCAACACTAGACGGTTCATACGTCTTCTCATCCAACCAACCTTTGAAAACTTTTCCAAAATGTCCCTCGTTCACCACCCTTTCTGTTTTGAAGTTCCCTGTTGCGGCTCTCAATTGAGCAAACGTGAACATTTTAAAATTTGGATCCCCAACGTGCCCATTTGGAGGCACAACTTGCTGAACAACTTCCCTGTCTTTACTTGACACCGTCATGTTTACACCATCGTTATTGTTGCTTTTGTAGTTCTTTGTTGCCCTTGCATCACTAAGGGCTGCAAAAAAGGGGAAAAAAAATTCATTATTAGTTCACTACATGAACTATATGACTTAAGTAGTTCGTAACCTGCGCCAAAGACACTGTTCACCAAAAAGCATATTACAATCTCAGCACACAATTTTTGATCCTTTATATATTTTAGGGATTCAAAAACCATTGCCCATTATTATATAGATAAGAAACAGGTATAAAAAAGAACTATGAATTCATTTGAAATTCCAGCACAAATTATGTAAATAGTAAGGGTGTGACGTAGCAACTATGCATAGGCACTTGTATTAATAGGAACCAATCCCTGATATGCTCCTTGCTCTTAGCAATCCATTTTTAATTAGAAATAGGTAGAAAATAAAAAATAGGGTTTAGGGGTTTTATGTATTTGGAGAAGATAAAGAGAGAGAGGAAGGAGAGACAATTGTTGAATTAGAGCTGTGTGTTATACAGACCTTAATAAGTTTATTTTTATTAATGGTAAGGAAACGATAATTACAATTGTACCCTTCCTAGAAGGATCCGTTATATCTCACCAAAAATACGCTATAAATATGTATGGCATGGGTCACTTCAGCGCGGTAGTGCCGCGCTACTACCGCGCACTTGAACACTGAGCGGCTGCACACTTGAACACTGGCTTGAGCGTATGGCCAACTAAGAATAGTATATTCTAACAAGAATAATCCATTTTGTTTCCATAATTGTAGGATGTAGTTTCAATCTGCTTTATTTAGTTCCCTTTAGTGTTAGATTTGCTTTCATTTAGCACATTTTTATGAAATTCTATTCCAATGCTTTTCTTGGTTGAACCAACCCAACATGCGACTTTTGACAAGTCTTTGTACACTTTAAGAGCAAGAAGCAGAACTACAAGAAATTTCATGTTTGCATATTATGCATGTATATGTTTCCACAATTCGCATCAAATTTACATCAAAGCAGTAGAGAAATAATATCGTTCAAGACAAAAAAACAATCAGTTGCTAGTCTGCTTAAGGATATCTCAAAGGATCACGAAGGGTTGCATAAAGAGCTCTGTTCAATCCAAGTAAGGGAAAGAACTTAAGATGTAGCTCGTTCCAAAGTAATAATAACCCATAAGGACTGCGTTCAGAATTGGGTTGCTGATGATAGGTAGTTGAATGAGTTCAAAGGTTACATACACCCGCTTTCAACTTCGAAAGCAGTTGGATTAATTGGAAAGATGCTACTAGATTATGAAAGATTCGCAGAAGAAACTGAAAAAAGCCACATTCTTTTTGTTGTATGGCCAAAATTAGATAGAGTTTGGGTTTACCCGAGATCAACTGACCTGTGCCAAAAAAGAACTGCTGCACTGTCTTTGTGAATGCCATTATCCTAGCAGGCTTTACATGAGAATCCTCGCTGCTCGCACTATCCAACTGCATAATCCCTTCAATTTTCCCATTGATAACCTCCCCCTCTTCGATAGAAGAATCAGCATTCTCTTGATTGTCAAAGCCGCCACCTGTATTAAAAAACTCCTCTTCAAAAATAGAAAATTTTGTTCTTTCTTGCAATGTCAATGCAAGCTCAAGTGCGACCACAACCTCAGCCATTGTAGGGCGTTTTGTGGAAAACATATGTAAGCATTGATCTGCAATTCGTGCAAACTCAGTTAAAGAATCGGACAATATCTGCCCTCTCAAACTAGGGTCAACAATTTGATCTAGTTTTCCTTCTTTGATGCATTCTTGGGCCCAGCCAGCGAGACCCCTCTGCTCCTCATCAAGCCTTAAATCCACTGCCCGCCTCCCACACAATACTTCGAACAACACAACTCCAAATGCATAAACATCAGATTTCCTTGTCAATTGATGGGTCAAGTAGTACTCAGGATCTACATACCCAAATGTGCCTTTGACATTAGTGCTCACGTGGGTGTGCAACTGATTCGTGGGGCCTATTTTAGCCATCCCAAAGTCAGAAATCTTAGCCGTCCAGTTCTCACCCAATAGAATATTTGGGCTCTTCACATCGCGGTGGATGATTCTGTTGTGGTCACTCGTACCAGTATGAAGATAATCCAACCCACGTGCAGCCCCAATGCATATCTTTATACGTTGAGCCCAAGGTAAAGCAGATTTATTATTATTTCTATGCATATTATCAGCAAGGGTTCCACGGACCATATATTCATACACAAGGATCATCTCATCACAATCATTGCAATAACCAATTAATGAGACAATATTGCTATGTCGAACTTTAGACAGCAACTCAATCTCTGTCAAAAACTCGGGAGCTCCTTGCTTGGACATGGGGTTTAACCGCTTTATGGCAACAGTAACCATGCCATTATCTATTGCCCCTTTGTATACCTTTCCAAAACCACCCTGACCAACAACCAATGATTCGTCAAAGTTTTTGGTCGCTAAAAGGATATCAGCAAGTAAAAACTGGTGGCATAATTGTTCTGACGGTGTATATTTCTCACGAAGATTTGCCTCGTGAATTTCCCGCAACTTATAAACAACAATATTCAGTATAGTGATTACAATTATAACACCGTTTGCAATCGTGTTCACAAGGCCAAAAGCTAGTTTTCGTGGCTTTGGAGCTGAATGCGTGGAATATTGGTTTAACAGATGTACGCGCAAGTGACCATGATTGGCAATGGAAGGACTGGGAGTTTGAAAATTAACTCCAATGTTAAGAATCAAATACTGGAGGAAGAAGAACAAGGTGTGAATGAGTATGAACTGAATGATGGAAGACATAATTGTATCCAATACCTTTGATTCTTCACTATATCTAGGAGGACTGCAACAAAACCTTGGAAGAAATAGGTAAAGAGTGGATGTAGAAATGAAAGTCTGAATTGATAGTTGACTCCTGCATACATGCAGTTGGTCTTTTGGTGAATTCATCAGAAACAACCCGAAGGGCAAAGCCCAATTGTGGGAGAAGCTTCTAGGAAAACTCCAAATCATATAAATTTCAAAACTTAAACAGCGTCATTATTTATCTTAATATTTTAAAACTATTATGGAGTTGGGAAAAGAACAAAGAAAAAGGCCGAAGAAAAGGTACGTACATTGATTTTAAGTTCTAAAAGGGGTGAATTTGATGGATTAAAAGAATATTATTGTAAACTAAAAAGCTTGAAGGAGGAACATAGCTTCACAGTTTCTTACCAATGCATATAGAAGATGCAAGCCATCAACCTGAACTACAAAATAAATTTAATAAAGGATCTAATGACTACCGGACTACAAGCTCAATTTATTATAGAAATACGTAAGATATTATTTAATATATTTTTAAAGGGCTGGGTTGAAGCCCCCTTGAGCCCCCCTAGATACGCCCTTGAGAAGATGAGAATAGATTCTTCTGTCCCTTTCCCAATTATTTTATTCATTGACTTCCAATTTTCTTAATGTTGACTCTACTAAAATACGGCATATGGACTTATTCTTTTTTTTGGTTTTTTACGGGGTGTTCGAGCTAGCTTTCGTGCATCTCGACTAATTTTCAATCCTATATTTTTATCAATGACACAAAACATTAAATAATTAACAAGGAAATGACATGAAAATTCCTTTTTCCAGGAACATACTTTTTTATTTTCTTGCTTTTGAAAATTAGCTTCATTCATATACAACTCGTGTACCCATTTAGAGTAGTTATGCCTTAACAATAGCTCTTTAGGTATCTATATGTTATAGGAAATAAAAACATTATTTTAGACGTACCTATAAAAACAAAGGCAAACAGAAGAAACATAAGAGAACACAATTTTTAAAAAAACACTTAACATGAATAGAAATAAGAGATTTATTTCATAAAAATATACCTGCTTGAATTAGCTAGCTCTGTATAAATTTACCCCTTTGGGTCTTCAAACACTAAAAAAGTGTCAACAAAACACTGCCCTGGAGCAAGGATGGTCACAGGAATTTAAGTGAGGAGGTGCGAACTCAAGAGCTAATGAGAATTTTATTTTATTTTTTTAACTACAGTCACGACAAAATTAAAATATCATATATAAGTACTTAGTGTCTACACAACACGAATGAAATCTATAAGATGTTTACACTATCCCAAATATGACGTGAATCTTAATTTCGGACATTTAGCCTTCCACACATTTTATGAACCATTATTTCAACATAACCAATAGCCAACAGCAAAACTTATTTACTTTGATGTTCCAAATATGAAACGTGAATCTTAATTTCGGACTTCCCAAAGAAAACTTATAATATGGGAACAGGGGAGTTAGCAGTCACAATAATCCTTTCGAGATTACATATTCTGAAATCACTTCAAACGATCTTGAAGACATCTTTCGCAACATATACCACAAAAATACAAAAGGTGGTGCCTTCCACCTCCGATCATCCACATAGGTCTGGTACTATATTGCAGTGGTACAGTATTAAAATGTAACGTATTTACTATTTAGACATAGCATTTGAATAATTTATAAGGTTGAATCAATTAAGTCTAACATAATATATATATATATATATATTGGCTATGCAAATGTACAAGCTTTACTTGAGACTTCCATCACTATAATTTTTTTAAAAATGCAATATTTTAGATCTCATTCATGAAGCCTTATGAATTATTTTGGCGCCATATTACAGAATGAGCAACCATTGCAAGGTCAATGGCAACTTCTTGGTACCATTTCCTAACATTTTACTGAGCCTGTTATTGACGCGTAAACCTATTGTGTCAACTAGAATTATTTATTGAAAATATAAATGTATATGTTAAATTGTTGTGCTAAGATACAACTAGAACAATCCTTAGAAAATATAAATTACGCTCATTCTTTCCTCGCATCACAACCATAGCTCCAGAGAGAACTTTCAAGTTTCTACCCTCGTGTATTACACGATACCTATTAGAATCAACTGCCCCCAAAGAGATCAAATTCTTCTTCAGATCAGAAACATACCGGATATCACTAAGAGTACATACCACCCCGTCATGCATCTTTAGCCGGATCATATCAATTAAAACATCGTTTTACATTCATGGTCATTACCCATCAAAACCTTGCTCCCGTCAACTTTGCTGAAGGTATGGAACAATTTTTTATTTGGACACATATAATACGAGTATCCGCTATCCAAGATCCACTCGCTCGAAAAGTTAACCCGTGGAGTCACAAGCAACATACTCTCAAAGTCCTCATCTTTGGTGTTGTTAACGCATTCACGTTCTCCATCGCATCTTTATTCTCTACACCGCCATTGGTTCTATTTGGACACTCCCAAAGCATGTGTCCAGGTTTCCTGTACTTATGACAAATTATCTTACTCTTGTCAGTTGGTTCTCGAGATTTCGACCACGACCTTCTCCGGTTTTCCCGCTTTTTCTCATTGCTTTTCCTTTAGTGAATAGCGTATTTGAGTTGGATTCTCCTCTCTTCTTTAAGCACTTTTTATTAGTCAAGATGGCCAACGATACCAAATTATAGGTCATATTTGCTATTTTAATGAGAATCTTCATGGGCAATGGTTGCATTATATTATTTATTTAAATATTGTGCATGTGTGTCTTTTATTCTATATAGTAGATGATTTGGTGTGTAGAGTATAGCTTACACACAGAAGATCATATCATCGGTTCTTGTGGAATATAAGTTTAATGGTTCACAGTCTTAGATGGAATTGGACACTCATCGATAGGATTGTAGCACAAGTTTTTAGCACAAGTTTTAGTAATTTATCTTGACTATAGAAAACGGTATAGTTTTAACTCGTTGTGCTAGTACACTTTGTGTGTATTGAATAGGACCAGTTTGGGTTAATTTTTTTTATACTGACTATATAAAACAATTTAAAATCACATGGTTATTATAATTACTTATGCTCTTAATCTTGAAATAATTAATAGACATATATATGCAGTGTTTGTTGTTTTGACTCATTAAGAGTGAGATTCATTTATGGATAAATAATCTTCGTGAATTGGATGACGACACTATATGTATGATGAATATTAATTATTGACGGAATCCACGTCCTGGAATAGGGATTGATGACAGCCCTTAGAGAAGCTTATAAGTTTTGATCATGTCAAGCCCTGCAGGTGGATTATGTTAATCCGACATGTCAAATAAGTTAAGTGGTAGTCTCAAGGATTAAGAAGTCATTCAAATATAATTGTCAGTAATTTAATTTAAATGACGGTTATCTGTAAACTTAACGTAGGGAGAATAATAAGTATTTAATAACAAGAAACTCGAAATATAAATTTGAGATAAGGACGGGAGTGCAATTATAATTCTTTAGTGGTGCAAATTATAATTTATGGAATGAACTAATTCATAGTGGAATTAGGATTCCAACTTTGAAGCTTAAACACTTATTTCTCCTTAAGGTCCCTATCGTAGCCTTATATATACGCCAGCCTTGTCTCTTCTCCAAGTAAAAATAATTCTCAAAAATTAAGATTTGTTCCATTGAGAGAGGAGGAAATCTTGGTGATACCGTAGCCCACACTCGGTGCAATATTTGATGGCAGAAGGAATACGATAGAAGATCTTTAGGTTTTCAGTACTGCAGTCGTAAACCAATCATAACTTTTAATTGCACCGTTAGATCTGGATGATTTTTGGATATGTCGTTCGGAACGCAAAGTTACTATTATTGGGCGAAAAATCAGGACAATCAAAATTCATTTGGATAGCAAAAATGATCGATTTTCGTAACCCAACGATAATTAAAAAATCTGACCAGATCGCAATCTGATACTTTCAAACCCTAGTCTCCTCATATGGATCCTCTACATAATCCACAAAGGTGAAATACCTTTATTCTTATAGATTTTAGTAAAGTATTTTATTCAATCTATACGCAATATCAAACGATCCTGTATTTATGTGTCCATCAGGCCTCGTATGAAGATACGAGTTAGTCCTCCTATGTGGAATAAAGCTCGGAGCTCAGCTTGCCTTATATTGATGATGATCAAATGATTAGTACAAACTCATAAAAGCCTCTCTAGCTATTATATTCTCGCAGCATAACGACAAAGGTGTATTTGAACAACACAGACTCTGGCTGTCCTACACTAAGAATTCTACTGGATGTCCTAAACTTAATTTCTCTCTTTGACTTTTTTTATTGAATGCTAAAAATGAAATATCCATGGGTTTAATTAATCAGTTTAAGCTAATCTCCCAGTCTAGGTTGGCGCTGAAACGGTATGGCCATTTGGCAAACCAGCCCGCAGGCACAAAAATTTTGGAAACCTTGGCGCCGGACCGATATGGCCTTTTAGCATACCAGTCCGGAGTCCTAAATCTTTAATTTCTTTGGCGCCAGACCGGTACGCAGTGTAAAATCTTTAGCATAGTTTTTATCAAATTTGACCACTTTGGCCCATTTTTTAATCCCTTTTCCTCTATTTTTCAGCCATTTTCATGGGAGAGAAGGCTTAGAACAATTCTAGAGAGACAGGGGTGATTTGTGGTGAGATTTTGAGATTTCATAGCTCAAAACTCAAGCTTTTCAATCGAAATCGCAGATTTTTTACGTTCTTCGCATTTTCGAGTTTGCATGCGTGATTAAGGAGGTCATTTAAGCTCAAACCAGGCCATCAACCTCTGTTCTTCTACCTTACCAGGTGGGAACTCCCCTCTCACCTTTGTTTTTTAAGCATTTATAATTGACTGAGTATAAATACTAAATTTTCTGTACCAAATTCTTATTTGTTCTTCCATGCATGTTGTATACCTTTAGATTATAACTTCTGAGCATTTTTATTGATATCATATTTGTTGTATTTGATGAAAACATGGGCTGGTTGTCCTGCATGTTGCTATTTGTGAACACATTTGAGAATTTGGTACCGAATTGGCTAGAATCATCAACCACATGTCTAATACTTGACATTTAGAACTAAATTAAATAAATTTATAGTATAACAAAAACTTTTAATTCATTTTTAACTTGTTATTAGACATGTACCCAATGCTTGATGATGATTCTAAAAGTGTCTAGTGATTTTTTCTCAATAATTGGCTTACGAATTGTAAAAATCATGTTTATAACTATGTGGCATTGTGTTTCACGTTAAACACATAATAAAAATTATGATTATTAATTGAATGTAGTTATAATCATATAAAACAATCTTTTTACAAATAACTAATCGCGGTGAGGTTACGAGGTTGTTGGAACCAGAAAGTACCGGTATAGAAATGCTTGAGTTGATATTATTGCACAGGCCCATAGGAAGATGGGGTGCCGTGAAATCTTTTTACCAGTGCACTAACCCATGGAAAGATGGGGTGCATTTGTGAGTAGTATAATCCGTCTAGTACCTGTATTAGGTCGAGGAGGAAGAGGTGGATGGACTTTTGTACAGCTATCGAGAGAGATATGCGTTGACAATAAATCTATATAAATTATGATAAATGCATGGTTTTTCCTAAAATTGGTGTAAACTTAAAAAATCCTTGTCAATGATGGAATTTATAAGTTTTTATAACATGACATGCATATGCATTGCATTTCCCTTTCCCTACACTGGGCCAGTTTTGGCTCATTCCCTCATTTATCTTTCAGGTATACCTCGTGCTACAGGTAAAGGTCGTGAACCAGGTCCTAGTTCGTCTTAGAGCCACTCTGATGCCTTTATGGATTGTGGAACTTGTTATTTCAAATTAAGTTGAAAGACTTTGTAGTATCTTTAGTTATATGAGTTTGTATTTCGAACTTGGATTTTTTATTTGGATTTTGGTTTGTCGGAGAATTATGATTTACGATTGCATGTTCGACTATTTATGCTGGATTGTAATCAAATGGTAATGTTTTCCATACCATTGTGAAGTTTTTGTTTATTTAACAGGGTGGATTTCTTAGTAATTGCGAATATTGCATGCCAAAATTTTGTTAGATTCCCCTTATTTTGTGTATATTATCGGTTCAAATTACTTGTTTATCTGCTGTTAATTTAATACAGCATTCGTTAACACCTGCTTAATTAGGCGGGTTGTTACTGTTGGTATCAGATGATAGGTTCAATTTCCTTTTCAACGGGGTATGGGCAGACAAGATCATTCTTTTCCTTCAGCGCATGACCGTATCGAGCCAGGAGAATTAAAGTAACACTGCTAATAGGCACAGGTGACGGGTGAATTAAACTATAATTAACTGTATGTGCAACAGTCGATTATTTTATAAAGCATCTGTTTACTGTAGCTTATTAGAGTTGGACTTGATAACCCACTATATTATTGATCAAAATTTGTTTTGACGTATTCCTTGGCTTCTGTTCTCTTTCATCATGATTATTATTGTGGACTGAACTCCTCTCTTGTTTTCCTATAGAATGCCGCCTAGACGTTCCACTCATAATAGACCCGTCTCTGATCCTCCTGTTGATGAGGGAGAAGGTTCTTGGGGTCGTGATAGTAGTTGTGGTCTTATGTCCTATATGAGGAGAATAATGAAATAATTCATGAGGGAATTAAAAGACGTTATAAAAGCATCTTTTGACTCTACTGCAGACGCTCGTGTACATCGTTCTCAGACCACTAGAGATCATGATAATGGAGGACATGATAGGAATGAAGAGGCAATAACCATTCAGAACCAAGTGGGGAATCCAGCTAAATTGTTAAGGTCGTTCAACCGTTTGGACCCAACTAAATTTGATGGGACTAAAGGACCTGAAGACGCGGAATCTTTAAGTTTAACCGGGTTTGCACAAGGTTGGTGGAGAAGGTAGAGTGGGACAGTTAACATGAACTCCTGGGAAGAGTGTAGTAAGGAATTTCAGAACCAGTTTATATACGATGCCTATTGAAAGAGGAAAAGGGAAAAGCTTCGGATGTTGAGGCAAGAAGGGATAACAGTGGCGGAGTATCGTTAGAAATTTGAAAAATTATGTTTGCACATAGATCGACCGTCAGATAAGGAAAAGATGGAGTCATTTTTCTTTGGTCTTTGCGCAAATTTTTGAGATGTCTTAAGTGCATACAATTACCAGACTTATAAAAAAGTAGTAGAAGCCGCTTAATATAGAGATTCAGTTCCGATGGAGCCTAGTAGGGGAAGTTATAACAGTCATTCAGACAAGCTTCTCTTACTCATCGGATAAGGGGAAGAAAATGAGTAGTTTTGGTAGTTAGGGAAGAAATAAGAAGGCCAAGCCGAGTTCAGAATCTTCAGAAGGTTTCTATTCCAGTGATAGGAGTAGTAGTACTGGTAATTTCTCTGGGTCCTGCTATGTGTGTGGGCGGCAGGAACATCAAACAAGAGCTTGTCCAAACAATCCACAAGTGTACCGGGGAGGTCATAGTAGGGGCGATGGTAGTAGCTCTAGCCGAGGTTCGAGCCGTGGTCATAATGGTAATCGGGGCTATAGCCAGTCGGGCAGGTTCTCAAGTAGATCATCACAATTAGTTAACCAAGAGGTCGAGCAGCAAACAGTGAGCGCTTGGTACCAGCCCAACCAGTTTCCTTTCTAACAGAAATACTCTTAGCCACGTTAATTCCACCAGCAATCCTTTTCGGGACCTATGCAACCACAGGGTCATGGAAACCAAGGTGGCCGAGTTTACAACTTGGCAATGTCCACTACGCAAGAGGACCACACAGTGATGGAAGGTAGTCTTATTTTGTTTACTACTAGAGTTATAGTTCTTTTCGATTCGGGTGCATCTCATTCTTTCACATCCTTAGCATGTGCATTTAGTTTGGGTTTAAAACCTTAAAAACTTGCCTCATCTATCAGAATTAACACGCCCTTAGGGGGTGTTGCCGTTCTTATCCAATATTGTACTGCCATTATTCCTCTACACAACGATTGCCATATGGAGGATGATTTTGTTCTTATGAATATGGGTTCCTATGATTTAATTCTGGGTATGGATTGGTTGTCAAAATATCGTGCCATCATATATTGTTATGCTAAGAAGGTGATCGCTTATCAGTGGGGCCAAATCCTTGTGTTTTATGGAGAAAGATACGGGTTATACCCTGTGACGTACACGTGTAAGCGAGAACAAAGAAATTACTTGGGTTGGTTATGTAGTATAATTTCTGATGAATCTCCTAAGTTATCACCTATAGTTATACCCGTTGTTAACAAGTTTCTTGATGTCTTTCCTGATGAATTGCCAGGTTTACCGCTACACTGCGAAGTTTATTTCTTTATAGATCTTGTTCCAAGGGCTGAACCAGTTTCTATAGCTCCTTATTGTATGGCTCCTGCCGAGATAAAGGAATTACTTACACAGCTAGATGATCTCTTAATCAAGGAATTCATTCGTCCTAGTACTTCTCCTTGGGGAGCCTCTGTCCTATTTGCCAAAAAGGCTGATGGTTCTCTTCGTATGTGTGTCGACTATTGTCAATTGAATCGCCTTACCATCAAGAACAAGTATCCACTTTCACGCATAGACGATTTGTTCGACTAGTTGCAGGGTGCATCCTTTTTTTTTAAAATTGATCTTCAATCTGGCTATCATCAGTTGTGGACCGAGAGGAAGATATTTTCAAGATCGCTTTTCGTACTCCTTATGGGCATTTTGAATTCTTGGTTATGCCATTTGAGCTGACCAATGCTCCTGCAGCCTTTATGGACTTGATGCAAAGGATCTTCTGACCGTTTCTTGATTAGTTTGTTATTATTTTTGTGGACGACATCCTTATCTATTCTCATTTTGAGGCTGAACATGTTATTCATCTTAGAATGGCATTGCAATTGCTTCATGAGCACCAGTTATATGCCAAATTCTCTAAATGTGATTTTTGGCAATAGGAAGTGAAGTTTCTAGGTCATATCGTCAATAGATTCGGAGTTTAGTGAATCCGGCTAAGGTTAAAATCGTGTCTAGTTGGAAGCAACCTACAAGTGTTACCGAGATATGATGTTTTCTCAGATTAGCAGGTTATTATCGCCGTTTTATCCAAGGTTTCTCTAAGATTACCTCTTCCCTTACTTGTCTTACTCCAAAAGAAGTACCGTTCATTTGGGATAAAGATTGTGAGAATGCTTTCAATGAGCTTAAGTGTCGTCTTACATTTGCTCTGGTACTCGCCTTGCTGTAGAGAGGTCTAAGTTATACCATTTATTGTGATGCTTCTTATTTGGGATTAGGTTGTGTACTCATGCAATTGAACCATTTCATTACTTGTGCATCAAGACAGCTTAAGACTCACGAGAAGAATTACCAAACGCACAACCTATAATTGGCAGCGGTATTATTGTCCTTGAAGATATGGCAACACTATTTATATGGTGAGACATTTGAAATCTTCTCTGATCATAGGAGTTTGAACTACATCTTCACTCAGAAAGATTTGAATTTGAGGGAACGCCGATGGATGGAATACTTGGAGGACTACGATAATGTACCACCCGGGGAAAGCAAATGTGGTTCCAGATGCATTAAGTAGAAAATCTCAAGGCTCGATTGCTGCTTTGAGGTGCCGTGAATGGAAACTTCACGAAGAATTGCAAAAGTACGAGTTGGTAGTGAATCGGAGAGATAATCTGGCCTTTTTGTCAACAATGGTTGCCAGGCCAGTGATGGTGAGTCGGGTGATTAAAAGCCAGGACCAAGATGAAGATCTAGTGTGGTTCCGTAACTGGATGTTGTTTGGAGAGTACATTGATGACATCATCATCGGACACGACGGTGGTATAAGATGTAAAGGAAAGTTGGTGGTAAGATGTCTTTCTTGTCAAAAGATCAAGATCGGACATCAGAAACCTTCAGGTCAGTTGTAACCTTTGCCAATCCCAGAATGGAAATGGGAAAATATCACTATGGATTTCCTTATGGGTTTACTAAGGACTTAGTCTAAGAATGATACAGTTTGGGTAGTAGTTAATAGATTAACTAAAATGGCTTATTTCCTTCCTATTTAAGAGAAGTTTCCTGTAGGGAGGTTAACGAAGATTTATATCATGGAGATTGTGAGATTGCACTGTGTTCCGTTGTTGGTTATATCGGATAGAGATCCCCGGTTTACATCAAAATTTTGGACAGCATTGCAGAGGAGTATGGGAACTCAGTTAGACTTTAGCACTGCGTACCACCCACAAACTAATGGGCAATCCGAGCGAACTATTCAAATATTGGAGGATATGTTAAGAGCTTATGTGTTGAATTTTCAGGAAAATTGGGATGAGTATCTTTCATTAGCCGAATTTGCTTACAACAACAGTTTTCAGTCTAGTATTGGAATGGCGCCATTTGAAGCATTGTATGGCAGACTGTGAAGATCCCCTGTACGTTGGATAGCAGCGGGATAATCATTACTCTTGGCACCACAGCTGGTTTGAGAGACTACGGAGGAGATAAAGTTGATTAAACAAAGACTTCAGACAGCCTAAAGTCATCAGAAATTGAATGTCGATGCGAGAAGGAAACTCTTGGAATTTGGGTTGATGATTATGTGTTCTTGAAGGTAAAGCCCCACCATAGCATTGTTCGTTTTAAGAATAAGGGTAAATTGGCTCCTAGATATATTAGACCCTACAGAATCATCGAGAAGTGAGGGACTGTGGCTTACCGTCTATAGCTTCCTCCTGAAATCGAGCGGATCCACAATGTGTTCCACGTGTCCATGCTTCGTCGGTATGTTCCCGACCCGTTTCATGTTTTACCGGTTGAGGAGATTAAGATTGATGAGGAAGGTACGTATAAGACCTATCCGGTGATAATCGAGGACCGCAAAGAGCAAAAGTTGAGGAATCGAGTCATTCTGTTGCTTAAGGTGATTTGGCATCCCCATGGTGAAGAGAAAGCTACCTGGGAGTTAGAATCGAAGATCCATAGCAAGTACCCTTTCCTTTTCATCTAAGGTAATTTTTCTTACCATACTATTGATTTAATTTCGAGGTCAAAATTTCCCTAAGTATGGTAGATTCTTACACCCGTGGGTTTAATTAATTAGTTTCATGCTAATCTCCCAGTCCAGGTTGGCGCCGGATCGGTATGGCCATTTGGTAGACCGGTCCGCAGGCACAAAAATTTTAGAAACCTTAGCGCTGGACCGGTATGGCCTTTTGGCAGACCGGTCCACAGTCCTAAATCTTCTAGTTTCTTTGGCACTGGACCGGTCTCCACTTTTTTCAGACCAGTCCGCAGTGTAAAATCTGTAGCATAATTTTTATCGAATTTGACCACTTTGACCCATTTTTTAATCCCTTCTCCTCCATTTTTTAGCCATTTTTGTGGGAGAGAAGGCTTAGAACAATTATAGAGAGACAAGGGTGATTTATGGTGAGATTTTGAGATTTCATAGCTCAAAACTCAAGCTTTTTAACTGAAATCGCAGATTTTTGATGTTTTTCGCTTTTTTTTCCCATTTTCAAGTTTGCGTGCATGATTTGGGAGATCATTTGAGCTCAAACCGGGCCATCAACCTCTGTTCTTCTAGCTTACCAGGTGGGAACTCCCCTCTCACCTTTGTTTTTCGAGCATTTATAGTTGATTGAGTAGAAATACTAGATTTTCGGTACCAAATTCTTATTTGTTCTTGATTGCATGTTGTAAACCTTTAGATTATAACATCATATCTGAGCATTTTTATTGATAGCATATTGGTTGTATTTAATGAAAATATGGGCTGGTTGTCCTGCATGTTGCTATTTGTGAACACATTTGAGAATTTGGTACCGAATTGGCTAGAATCATCAACCACGTGTCTAATACTTGACATTTAGAACTAAATTAAATAAATTTACAGTATAATAAACACTTTTAGTTCATTTTTAACTTGTTATTAGACATGCACTCAATGATTGATGATGATTCTAAAAGTGTCTAGTGATTTCTTCTCAATACTTGGCTTACGAGATTGTATAAATCATGTTTATAACTATGTGGCATTGTGTTTCATGTTAAATACATAATAAAAATCCTGATTATTATTGAATGTAGTTATAATCATATAAAATCACCTTTTTACAAATAACTAATCGTGGTGAGGTTACGAGGTTGTTGGAACCAGAAAGCACCAGTATAGAAATGCTTGAGTTAATATTATTGCACAGGCTCATAGTAAGATGGGGTGCCATGAAATCTGGTTACTAGTGTACTGACCCATGAAAGAATGGGGTGCGTTTGTGAGTAGTATAATTCGTCTAGTACCGGTATTAGGTCGAGGAAGGGGAGGAGATGGAGGTGGATGAAGTTTGTACAGCTATCGAGAGAGATATGCGTTGACAATAAATCTACATAAATTAGGATAAATGTATGGTTTTATCCTAAAATTGGTGTAAACTTGGAAAATTCTTGTCAGCGATGGAATTTATAAGTTTTTATAACATGATATGCATATGCATTACATTTTCCTGTCCCTATAGTTCCCATTGGGTCAATTTTGGCTCATTCCCTCATTTATCTTTCAGGTATACCTCGTGGTATGGGTAGAGGTCGTGAACCAGGTCTGAGTTTGTCTTAGAGCCACTCTGATGCCCTTATGGATTTTAGTTTTGTTATATTATCGTTGATTGTGGAATTTGTTATTTTAAATTAAGTTGAAAGACTTTGTAATATCTTTAGTTGTATGAGTTTGTATTTTAAACTTAGATTTTTTATTTGGATTTCTGTTTGTCAAAGAATTATGATTTGCAATTGCATGTTGGACTATTTATGCTGGATTATAATCAGATGGTAATGTTTTCCATACCATTGTGAAGTTTTTGTTTATTTAACGAGGTGGATTTCTTAGTAATTGTGAATACTTCATGCCGAAATTTTGTTAGATTCCCCTGCTTTTGTGTATATTATCAGTTTAAATCACTTATTTATCTGCTGTTAATTTAATACAGCATCCGTTAACAACTGCTTAATTAGGCGAGTTGTTACAAAAAATCCCTCTTATTCTTGGAGTAACTGTTTATCTTAGGTAGATGAACTTTGTTCTCTTTTTCTCTCTTGGTTTGTTACCCCCTCCAGTAAATGCCGGATTCCTCCCATATATATATGACTGAGAGGAGACGTGTGGCAGAGCTTTGTGGGCATGTCTGAGACTATGCCTTGATTATCACTGACTCTGGTCTTGCTTCTCTATAAATTCTGATGCATTAAATGCAGTTAGTATGCATTTAATGAAGGTGAGGGATGTTTTGCACTTTTTGTAGGGCATGTGGCAGTCGCCCATATTGTTTGTCTACTGTTCTGTCATAACAATTTGGCGAGGGAGCTCCAGAGCTCGTCCAAGGAGCTCTGAGCTCTGGGTCTCGTAATCTGTACTGCAACATTTATATCTGAGGGGATGGTCAATTGTTGAGGAGCTTCGCCTTCATCGTTGAGCTCGATGGAGCTCCTAAGAGCTTATCTCGCCATATAGAGACAAGTCGTCGCCTTAGACAGCCACGCGTCAGCTCGTGGTTCGTTAGATAAATTTTATCATTAATTTACACCATCAATTGCCCCTATCCTTGCCACTTAAATCGGAAGAGCTGATTAGGGAGGATATTTTTTTGAGCTGAAGAATGAGTAAAAACCTTGAGCTTTGGGCTCAGTTGTCCCGAGCTCGACGTCTCTTTGATCGAATAATGCCAACAATTTTGAATATGCGATGCTAAATTTGTATTGTTCCCATTCATCTCCTTATTCTACCGTTTAGAGCTCATTACGAATTCGTCATCATTTAGAGAGGTCATGTCCCACTAGGTTCAAATTTCTTGGAGATTGTGCAGACATGCGGTAGTGGTGCGTGAGTGGACAGTTAAGGCACTTGAAGTGACAGTTAACTTCTCCAACACATCATATATAAACCCTTCTTGCCTTAACAAAATTTTCACTTCATCTTTCTTAAACCCTAGACATTCTTAAAGTTTATAATCTTTAAAAAAAATCTTCCCATCATTTTGGCTTATAGAGAACCTTTAAAAAGCTCTTTTAGGCGATTCTCAAGTGTTCCCCTAAAGGATCTTCTCAACTCAACTCGTCACTTCGCACCCTCAACCCTTTTACACACCATAGTTGGTCTAATGGAGCATTTCACTAGACACGGCCAAAACCTGAACGTCGAAACTTAGGGGGAAACTGATTCCTCCGTTGGCATGTCTTAGAGCGTTGCCTCGACGTCTCAAACCCCACCGCATATCAACACTATCCATATCTTGGACAACAACCTAGGAGAGGTCACAATCTACTTTCCTCCTACCATCGGGAACACTGAGGAGGCCATCAGGGCTTAAACTAAGTATTTGAGCTCCTTGTCCATCCATTCCATCCCTTCTACGTTCTTAATACCGAATATTCCTATATTCAGGAGAAAATATCAGATCTCCAAAAAGGTAAGGATCGGAGCACCTGCTCCCGAAGAGAGGGCTTATTATTTCTTGCCCGAGGAGGTGTGCTTTTATGAGTCCACCTTTGAGCACATACTCTGTTTTCCCAGGGACAATTATCCGAGAGAACTCTTGGCCTCTCTCGACCTAGTGCCAATGCAAGTCCCCCCAAACATGTTGGGCTATCTGATCAAGTCCATTCTGATCTTCAGGAATATATCTGCAAGGAGTCATGAGATCTCCATCGATGAGTTCCTTACCCTGTTCCAGTGCAGGGATGGTGGAGGTAGAAATAGAGTAACTCTCAGCTGTTCCTCCAGGATGGGAGTTTCAAAGCTCGTCCATGACTTCCCCAGTAGCATATCCAACTGGAAAAGGGGATTCTTCTACGTGTCTGGCTCTGGCTGGGAGCATGAGCCAAGGTGCCCTAGTGTAATTGACCTCAAAACCTGGTTCACAGACCCCGCCCCTATTCGTAAGTGCTCAAGCTCGTACTTCTCTTCTTTCACCTCTTTTCATAAACTTTGTCTGAATTGTCTGTTGGTTTGTTTCGTTATTTGCTGAGAGGAAGTCCTCCACCATCTCCAACAAGTGGATAAAGGACGCTAAGAGGTTCTTGGTGAAGAATAATGCCTTGCTCATAACTTTAGAGATGTTATGGCACTTCGGTCTAGGCCTTAGACTCAACAACATGGACTTTGCCATTCATACCGTAACAGAGCTCAAGTTCAACATGCCTTTTGTGGCTTTTACTGAAATGGTCCCATCTACCACGACCGCCAAATCTTCTAAGGAGGGACCTCCCGCTCCTCCAATAGATGAGGAGATAGAGGAGGGAGATGAGGTAGGAGAACTCCAAATGAGAAAATCCAAGCAGTCAACGGGCATCTCATCGAAAGGTGCCCCCATGAGTATTGTTCCACTATGCCAGATTCCCTTTTTCGCACTTTACGAGTAAATTTTTCGTTCTCGGAGCTCTTCCCATATCTTTACAGAATTTTCTCTGTTTATTTGACTTGTTTTTCTCTGTCCCTTACAGATACACCTCTATTACTGGACCCTGAGAAGGTGATAAGGAAGAAGAGAAACCTTCATAGAGGTCTCCCAGCTGCCAAGAAAACCAAGGCTAGTGAAGGAGCCTCCGTTCCTACCCCGTTCCCCCAACATAGGATGAGGTGCTGCCAGGCCTTGAAGAGGGCGTAAAGGAAGAGAGGGGAGTTAGCTCGTTCGTGAAACTGATGACTGGTCCCTTCTCGACTCTCCAACCGCTGGGCTTGCAAGAGACAAACCTTGAAAGGGTTGAGGAATTCCAGGATGAGGGGTCCATGGTTTTTCATCATAGGAGGCCTCCCTTACTTGAGGGGCCTATAAGCAGGTGGTTTTAGACTGCGATGATGTATAGGAGCTCGATGAAGCTGGGAAACAGCTTGCCTTTAGAGGCGCCTCTAGCTCCGATACTTCTACGACCACTGGAGATGGGAGGCGATACTTCAAAATGTAAGGGAGGTAGGAGTCAGGAATTTAGTCGATGAGTATGTTTATCTCATGAGTTGGGCAAGGTTTTTGTTCTTTTTCTCGTTGCATTCCGTATTTTGTCCTTCAAGGTCCTAACAGTTGTACTCTTCTTCAGGCCTTTTTTCTCTTTTACTCCACTCTCCACATAGCTAAGGAGGGAACTGGTTACTAGCCTCTTTCTACAGAGTTGGAAAAACATAAGAGTGATCTCCACGAGTTGCGTGGAGACTTTAATAGGGTGCTCGCCCGAGCTGATTTGGCAGAGAATGACTTTGCAAACTTGAGGGCTATTTTGGAGGAGTGCAAAAGGCCATTGAGCTCGAGTGCCAGGGGAGAGAAGAGGCTCAGAAGTTTATGGAGCTCGAAAATAAAGGGAATGAGAAGACCAGTAATCACATCAGGGAGCTCCAAGCTAAGCTAGAGGCCAAGAAGGATGAGCTCTCATCTGCTTTCCATCAGAACGATGTTTTAAGGAGCCAGGTCTTTGAGGCAGAGAGGGAGGCCACGTGCCTGTTGTGGAGCTCCAGGCCATGGAAAACTTATTTGCTTAAGGGGACCACTAGCCAAGATCAGCGAAGCTTATGTGGCTAGTTTCTTCAAGTGCCAAGAGCTCACTCTACAACATCATGACAATATCGAAGGCATAGAGGTCTTTACAGTCATGGGCGTTACTCAAGAGCTCGAGGTGAAGATTTTAGAGAAATGGGGGGACGTCCTTGTCATCTTTCTGTTGATACAGGAAGAAGAGCCCAATGTTCTGGCGAGGTGGGAGACCGACATACCTTCGCCCTCTAGAATTGGTGCAAGGGCTTCTAAAGATGGAGCTGATACAGAGGAGGCCTAGGTTCAATAAGCTTAGTATTTATAGTTGTAGGATTTTATGCTTTCCTTACTCTTCTTTCTGTAATAGAAGCACTAGATTCTCTGTAATCGTTTATCCTTTAATGAAGTAAAAGAGTTTTTTGCTTTAAAAATTGCCTAATGTCTATTTTGCTTTAATTTTTGTCTTTTTTTTATCTAAGTGGTCATGTGAGTTGTAATGAGTTTTGTGATACGTTAATGCCCTCACAATGTAGAAAAAAGTGAAGTAAAATTAATCAAAATTTATAACAATCTGTTTGGGTCTCGCACAAATAGAGGCCTTGTTACTTTGGTTAAACTTAAGCAAAGTGTATTAAGAGCTCTCAGATGCAACTTGGACTCAGTGTGTATATGTGCTCAATGAGCTCAGTTAAGTACTACACCGACCTCTTCAGAAGAGGAATTTATTTAGTTCTCAGCAAGCCTGTATTGAGGTCCTTTTACGGTTGGTGACTGACGTATATTGTGATAGGAATTTTTTTGAAGTCCTTGGTGTCTTAAAAGGAAGATTTTTTCTTTTTGGCTAAGTCTTGAGTAGAGTCATGCCCCCTTCTAACTTAGGCAAACTCTGACAATTTTCTCATTTGTTACCAGGCTTTTTTAATTTGGCAAATCGACTTTTTTGTGAGAGGTTTTAACAGAGTGAAAGTATGCTACTTGCGAGTTAGGCACTTACTAATCTGACCTCTTTGTGAGATAATTTTTTATAGAGTGTAACTTTACAAGTAATGAAGTACCAAACAAAATATTTCATATACATTTCTTTGGAAACAACTATTACAAAAACACAATATGTTCTAGCTCAAGGATAGTATCGCTTGAGGTGCTTTATGTTCCATGGTCTCATGAGCTCCATGCCATCCACAGTCCTCAAATAGTAAGTGACAGGTCTGCTGACCTTAGTAACCACATAGGGACCTTCCCACTTGGCAGCGAGCTTGCCATGTTTAGAAATCTTCGTTGCTAGGGTGACTTTTTGAAGTACTAAGTCACCGGCATTTAGACTTTTGTGCTTGACCTTTTTGTTGTAACTTTTGACCATGCTTCTTTTATAGTCTTCTTCTTTGATCCGAACTTACTCTCATTTTCATTTGAGGAGGTCTAAGTTAGCCAGCAAGTCTTCATCATTATGAACTAGATCATGATGGTTAATTATGTAAGTTAGCACTCCTATTTTTACTAAAATAACTGCTTTAGTTCCATAGGTTAGAGAGAAAGGAGTTTTGCCAGTTGGACCTCTAATGGTGGTCCTGTAAGCCCATAGTACTGAGGAGAGATAAGCCTCTTCTTTGATCCGAGTTTACTCTCATTTTTATTCGAAGAGGTCTAAGTTAGCCAGCAAGTCTTCATCATTACGAACTGGATCATGATGGTTAATTATGTAAGTTGGTATTCCTATTTTTACTAAAATAACTGCTTTAGTTCCATAGGTTAGAGAAAAAGGAGTTTTGCCAGTTGGACCTTTAATGGTGGTCCTGTAAGCCCATAGTACTGAGGAGAGCTCTTCAGACCAGTTTTCTTTGGCATCATCCAGTCTCTTCTTTAACGAGCTTAGTAAGGTTCTGTTGGTGACATCTGCTTGGCCATTGGCATGAACTGGCAAGATGTAATGATTTTTGATTCCATGCCCTTTGCAGAAGTCTTTAAAAAGGTCGTAGTCGAACTACTTTCCATTATCAGTGATCAGCACCTTGGGGAGACCAAAGCGACAGATGTTATTCCCCCACACAAAGTTCTAAATCTTTTTGGTGGTGATTGTTGTCAATACTTCTGCTTCAGCCCACTTGGTGAAGTAATTAATAGTCACCACCGCAAACTTAGTATGTTATTTGCCTAGTGGAAAGGGTCCAATTATGTCCATGCTCCATTGAGAAAAAGGCCAAGGTCTGCTAACGGGGGTCATGAGATTTGCGGGGAGCTGCTGGACACTAGCAAATCGTTGGCACTTGTCACATTTCCTTACCAGCTTCTTGGTGCCTTATAAGACAGTGGGCCAAAAGTAGCCCTGTCTGCCAACTTTGAGAGCTAATGAGCGAGCTGCCGAGTGTCCCCCACTTAATCCTTCGTGAATCTTTAACAGGGCTGCTTGGGCTTGGTGAGGGTGTAAGCAAAGTAAGAACGGAAGGACGTACCCTCTCTTGTATAATGTTGTTTCGACGACCACATATCTATTGGACATGTATGTTATCCTCTTGGCCATATTCTTGTCCTCAGGAAGAACCCTATCGGTAAGGTAGCTCAGAATTGGATCAATCCAATACTTATAGACCTGTACTGGTGTTGTGTCTAACTCTGCGAGCTCATCTATCACTTTTTTTTCCAAGTACTCAATGTTGGTGCCACTCGGTATGTCTAAGGACGATGCAAGTTTGGCTAAGCAGTTTGCTTTGTTGTTCTGAGCTCGTGGGACCTTAATAAAAATTAAGTTTGAGTCTGAGCTACTGCCTGAGTTTTGGCTAAGTAAAGAGCCATGTAATCTTTTCTAGCCGTGTTGTGGCCAAGTATTTGGCCAACCACTACCGTGAAATCATTATAGACCACCATATGTCTCGCCACCAGATCTCTAGCTGTTCTTAGCCCTGCTATGGTGACCTCATATTCTGCCTCATTGTTCGATGCCTTGAAGAGGAATTTGAGGGCTATCTCTTATGTGTTGGCTTCAGGGGGGATTAGTACCAGACCAGCATCAAAACCTTGCGAGTTTGAAGCCCCATCAGTGTGCAATATCCATATGGGCACTTCTGGCAAAAGGTTCATCGAGGTGGTAGGAGTCGAGTTGTTCGGTTTTGGGAGTGGTAGCAGCTTTAGTGGTTCAACGATATGTTCTTCTGTGTATGTGAACTCGGCTATAAAATATGCCACCGTTTGTCTTTTGATTGACGCCTTAGGCCTGTAGCTGATCACGAATTGCCGAGCTTCACAACCTAGATAGCCAATCTTCCTAACTGGTTTGGCTTATCAAGGATTCTTCACAAGGGGTAATCTGTGAGCACATCAATGGCATGGGCCTGGAAGTAAGGCCTCAGTTTCCTGGAGGTCATGAGGAAAGCGTAGGCCAACTTCTCTAATCTAGGATAGTTGAGCTCGGCTGAGTGCAGGGCTCTGCTTGTATAATAGACAGGAAGTTTGTCCCCCTCCTCGTTTCTCATGAGGGCCGAGCTGACTGCGGTTATGAAATAGCAAGGTACAAGCAAAGGACCTTGGCCTTCCTTCATCTTCATTGTTGAGCTCGAGTGAGCTCCTAAGTGCTTATCTCACCACATTGGGACAGGTCGTCGCCGTGGACGACCATGCGTTAGTTCGTGGTTGATTGGATAAATTATATCATTAATTTACACTATCACATGGTATCAGAAGGTTCACATTCCTCTCCTATGTGACCTTTCTTATTTGACTTGTATCATAGCTGTTCCTTTCTTCCCCCAGTCAATCTCTCTCTCTCTAATCACCAGATTGATTTATGCTCCCTTTCCATGGTAAACAATTAGAACACCCTATCCGCTGCTATGAACAAGGTGACTACTCGTGTCATCTCTGGTGACAATAATTCTGCTCCTACCACCATCACCAATCTTGTCACTCAACATTAAAATTGATGATGACAACTTTCTTTTGTGATCTCGTCAGTGGAAGCCTTTCTATATGGCCAAAAAACATTGCGATTTGTAGATGTACCCTGTGTCCTCTAGCCTTTGACCCAAACCATCTTTGGGTTCAGACAGACAAAACTCTTGTTAGCATTATATCTACAACCCTTTATGATTCTATGCTAACCTCAATTGTTGGTTCCTAAACCTCTGCTAAAATTTGGAATTGTATTTAAGAACACTTCTCACAAAAGTCAATGGCTAATTCTTCCCCTTATCGGTAACGTCATATTAGACTATCTAGTGGTAACCGTTCTGTTTATGACTATTTTAAGGAGGCTAAGTCAATTACTGAATTCCTTGCTGCCATTGGCAAAACAGTTTCCAATAAAAATTTGGTTACTGCAGTTTTAAATGGTCTTAGTAATGATTCTGACATGTTTGTCACTGTTATCGAGAATTTTGATACTCGATCACAGTTCTCCATTTTCTACGCCTGTCTACTCAACTTCGAGGCTTGTTATAAGCCATCATCTCGGCTTATTCTCTTAGCCTTTTTGGCTTCTCAAGCTGCAACTACTGCCCCCAAAAAACTGGTTCATGAAATCAAAATTTACATAATGGGAGACTCAATAATGGTCGTCTTGGTCAAATGCGTAGTGTTTCCCTTAGTAGTCTTGGCTCTTCCCCTACCTTAACTCCACCTCCACCTGCGAGACCTTATCTGTCTTGTTTTGGCTTTGGCCATAGTGCTCGGTTTTGTCCACGAATATCTAAATTTGTCCGGCCGTCAGTGCCACACTCTTTTCATTCCACCTTTGCTGGTAAATTGCACCAAACCCGCAGGCATTCCCTCATTCCAAGCCTTTTACTAGCTATTTTTAGTAGCTTAGTTATGATAATGCTTTGTACCCGGACACTCATGCCTCCATACATTTGATTAGAAATTTGTCCTAGTTATAATAGTTCAACCTGTGTGCAGTTCCAATGCATATCTTGAGACGTTGTGGCCAGAGCAAAGTAGATTTATTACAAGTTCTATGCATATTATCAGCAAGGGTTCCATTGATCATATATTCGGGATAATCTCATCACAATCATCACAGTAACTGATTAAGGATACAATATTGCTATGAAAACTTCTATACAGCATCTCAGTATCTGCCCCAAACTCAAGAGCTCCTTTCTTAGACATGTGATTCAACCACTTTGTATACCTTTCAAAAATCATTCTAGCCAACGACTAATGAATCGTCGAAGTTTTTGGTTGCAAATATGATATCAGCAAGTAAAAATCAGTGGTATAATTGTTCTCTGAAGGTGCATATTTCTTAAGAAAATTTCCTTTGTGGCTTCCCCACAACTTATAAATAACAATATTCAGTATAATGATTACAAGTATGACATGAGTTGCAATCGTGTTCACGATGCCAAAAGCTAGTTTCATGGCTTTGGAGCCGAATGAGATGCATGTGCAAGTGACTGTGATTATTATTAACAATGGGAGCACTGGAAGTTTGAAAATCAACTCCACAAGGAAGAAGAACAAAGTGAGAATCAACATGATATAAATAATCAACGACATAATTGTTGAATTACCTTTGATTCGCTTGATCTAAGAGAATTGCAACAAAGCCTTGGAAGAAATAGCTAATTGTACCACAAAACAAGAAATTACTAGAGTGGTAGTGCATGGCTTGACATTGACTCTTAACATAAAAGTTATTTTTTGTTTTAATGTGAAATAAGTAGGGGTAACACGTGCTAAAGACATATGAATCTAGTTTAACTCCCAAAAATACGTTCATATCAACCACTAAAACTGCATCTGTCATCCCATATATTTTAACTTGTACATTTTAAGAATTCAAAATGCTAAGGGACTCCCTTCAGACTTAAGAGATTTTAAAATCAATTTAGGGGATTTAAAAATTTAAATCTAATCACTTAGGAATTGTTTGATGACACCGCTTAAATCTGAAAACTTAAAATTTTCACATTTAAGTGGTTTTAAAGTTATTTGTTAACAAAAAAATTTAAATGCCAATTTAATTTTGTCCACTTAAAACAAAAAAATTTCATGTAAAGTTTAAGTGGTAAATTGCCCACTTAAAACTAAAAATTTAATTTTAAAGAGTGTAAAATACCTATTTTACCCTCTTATATTTTAGAATAGTGTAATCCAAATAAATTAATAAGGGCAAAATTGTCATATTAAAAAAAATTCAATTTCAGATGTATTATATTCAAACAAACAACATTTTTTTCAAATACATTCAGCTTTAGTTTTTAGTTTTGTTTTCAGTTTTTTTTATCAAACGCAACCTTAATTCCCCTCTAGATTTCTTGGCTCATAAGTCTCAACACTTAATTTTTAATTTTTTAATGAGGTAAAAATACTTCTTTTGCTCTTGACCGTATTATAGTTATTTTTTTAAAATAAAAACATAATAGTAAAATTATTCAAATACCATTCATATCACACCTAGACATATTCAAACAAACAACAACTATTTAAATTCACAAAGAAAACAAATAAACTATTCAGATATCATATTCTCCCACTTCCACTCAGGGATAGAAAGGGGTTGAAGCTATCCATCGGGCCTTTGGTTCTCAATATTGATATGCTGGCATGACAGGCAATGCGAAATAAAGAGTGCTACATCATGCTTTGTACCTTGTCACCAATAAGTGCGTCTCAGATCTTGGTACATTTTAGTACTTCCTGGATGAATAGTAAACTTGGAGTTATGAACTTCGGTTAAGATGGTTTGTTTTAGTTTAGTATCGGATTGCGGCATGATCTTGTATCGAAGGCCACCATCATTTTCTAAGGGAATTTTCTCTACTTGCACGCCAGATAAAATCTGATTTCGACATTCTACTAAATTTTTACCATTTTCTTGGCTCGCAATTACTTGGTCTTGTAAAACTGGGGTGTCTATAAAGTTGGACAAGTAGGCCACGTTTTGGCTAGTACTACTAAATGGTATCGCTGAAGTTCCTCATGTAACCTCAATTCGCACACTTTAAGGTAGAGATAGAACCTTGAGATTTTTGGCTACGAGCATCAGCCACTACATCAACCTTCCCGGGATGGTATTGAAGCATGAAATCGTAGTCTTCCAGATATTCCATCTAATGACATTGCCTCAGGTTAAGATCTTTTTGGGTAAAGATGTACTTAAGACTTTTATGGTCAAAAAACACCTAAAATCTTTCTCCGTATAAGTAATGGCACCATATATTTAACGCGAATACAACGGCGGCAAGTTCAAGATCATGGGTGGGATAGTTTTTCTCATGAGTCTTCAACTAACGAGATCTATAGTTAATTACATGATCAAGTTGCATGAGGACAAAACCTAAACCCAAGCGGGATGCATCCCAACAAATAACATACCCTAAGCCACTCTCCCACACAAATGTTATGCCTTTCTGGGTTAGACGCGTAAGAGGAACAACTATGTGTGAGAAGTTTTTGATGAACCGACAATAGTAAATAGCCAGTCGAAGAAAGTTACAGACTTTAAAAACATTGGTTGGTCGGTTCCAGCTCAATACAACCTTGATCTTGTTTGGATCCACAGAGATACCTCATTATGACACATGCCTTAGGAATTTTACCTCATCTTTCCAAAAGTCACACTTTGAAAATTTCGCATAAAGTTGATGATCCCTAAGGAGCTAAAGTGTGGTACAAAGGTGCCTCTTATTTTTGAATTCAGTGCGAGAGTAGATAAGAATGTGCAAACACCCCGATTCGTGACCCCCGCAAGAACCCTAACAACCTTCGAGAACTACTATTTTTAGAGACCGGGACCCACCCGAGCACCCGAAACTACCCCGAAAGGGTTTGTTCGCCAACAAACCTATTTTTAAGTGGGATTGTCGCACGACATATTGGTATGTCGCGCGACAATCACTCTTATGTCGCGCGACAAACCCCTCTGCACCCGACCATCCACTTTCTGACATATCACAGTGTCAGAACCCATCACTTCAGCCGTTTATCACGCGACAAACAGGTACAGTGAAACAGGTATATCGCGCGACAAACAGATAAAGTTGGGAAATGTCGCGCGACAATCTTCCCCGAGCACTATAAATAGGCCAACACCCCCCAAGGGTTCAGGGCAGCGACTTGGGATTGAAGAATTCTAAGTTTTAAAATCTGATTTTCTAGTCTTTTACTGAGCATTCTCTATTATCGTCTTATTTCGGAAGAATTATCGAATCTATTCTCGACACTCGACGTGTCCCGTCTCTGGAATCGAATTCTCAGAAATATCTGAAGAAGGAAAAGATTATCATCGCCGGAAATCTCTCCGCCGTATTATATTTTCTTTCTTATTATCATTCTCGTCGGGAGGTAAAAAAAGTCTCTTCTAGTATTTAACATTAAATATCTGTGCACTTGTTTTATTTCTATCGTTTAGTCCACGTTTTATTTGAATAAACTTATTGCCAAGTTACAAATAGTCTAGCGTTTTCAAAACAAAAGACCCTGATAAAACCATTTGCAAAACCAGAAGAATAAGTACATTACCATCCGGATAAAATCCTGTTTTCAAACCCGGACCGGTAAAACTTACTTAAGAATTAAAAACCCGGTATATCCTATCTGTTTCATAGATTGTGATACGTCCGGTAAAACTCCCTTCAAGAGTTCCAATTCCATATTGAAATTAGTTCCACTATAAGATCCAAACTTTTTCCAAAACAAGTCAAAACTCGAGAAAACCGGCATTCTCCGAGAAATAATACGGGAAACTCCATATCCAAATACAAATAACTTTTGTCACTTGTATTTGCATTTCTCAAAACTCAACATCGGATCTTGGAACATAAAGGTTCTTCATTCCTTTTTCCGTTTTTTCCAAAATTAGGGTTTTCACTTAGAAAGTAGTAGACTGTCAGTAAAAGCATCCAAATTTTTTAACATAGAATAAACATATAAGACCACTAGAGACCGAAAGGGCGGAATGGGTGCTTAACACCTTCCCAAACCGTAATACAGTTCCCGAACCCTATAGAATCCTAGTTTCGTAGACAAACGTGTATAGAAAGGCTTATCTGTAGCCTTCCCTCTTACACAATCATTTTGTCCGTTTTCTCGTAAAACGTACTGGCGACTCTGAATGAACCCTCTTGCATCTAAAAATAGGATAGAGGGACTCCCGATATGAATTATCAACACATAGAAGCAAATGGAACAACGGAATCCTTTCCGATGTTTCAGACTCCCACCAACGGGAACGAGACCCTGGGGTCGCATTTGCGGATTCTCACATTGGCGACTCTGCTGGGGACTTTAGAAAACTAAACTCTTATATGTGGAACTTTTGTTTATCTGTGTAATACTTGCTTTTACTGCTTTCCCTACTTATGTTAATTGATTGAGAAGAAACATTTTTCTAAAAATGGGAGTTTTTCAAAAATACGTAATCAAGATAATGATATTTGTGAAACCAAACTTTCGAACTTTACACACACTTTCACAAATCATGCATTGGTCCTACGAGTGTGAATTTACCCCAAACCCTCGGAAGTATTATAAGTGAGTAGGGAGTTGGCTTGCTTGGGCCAACATAAACCGAAAGCATTTACTTCCACTCTCCTTGGCCAAGTACGCCCCCGAGGTATATCGAGTGACGAGAACACTCACGTACCCGGGAAGTATATCAAAAGGCTCTTGCACATACCCGCCCCTGGGGTATATCGCAAGGTCTTGCCAAAAAGGAGGGAGCCTGAAGCCTTAACCGTTCGTACACCTGCGCTGCATGTAAGATTGAGTCAGCTAAAACACTTATCAAACAGCCGTAGGGGATGTACCACCTTATGGCTTACTTTCCAACACCTTTTTAAAAATCTGAGGCTCTTCTCGGCAATTTTTAGTGGTTCTTTTGGCAAAAATCGAGTCGCATCACAGTTTTCCTTCATCCTCGCCACGTGGTTTCGTCTACAGTCGTGAAGTGACGACAGACTGGAAGGTTGGGCCGGTCGAGATCACACCGGGAGACTAGTAAGACCAAGCACACCTGAAATGGCCGATGAACGCGAGAATCGAGAGACAGATCAGAGCCTATCCGAGGCGTCTGCACCTCAGCCGACTTTAGCCGAGATGCATCGTTTATTAATGACCGTCAGCACGAATCTAGCAAGCCTCACAAACGAGCAACAGAATACCCGAGTCCGAGTAGGGGAGCTGTCAGCCGTACGGACCGCACCACCGGGGTTTGAACGACTACCACCGAATCGAGATCAAGGGCAGTCATCGCAAGTGCTCCCCCTGGTTCCAGGAACCAATCCCCCCCAAACGGGCCCCGTCATGGCCGGTCCAGTTCAAACCGATCCCAACAATCAGAACCAATGGGCCCCAGATTCAGACCCCACTTACCAACAACAAGAGCCACCTATCATCTGGCCACAACCTCAGCAAGGCCTCGATCCCAATACCAACCATGGCCACAAGTCCCCGCAAGACCTATTCCACCACCGGCCCCAGTAGCCCCTCCCAATGAGTACCCAGACATCAACCGACTCCGGGCAGTGTATGCAGAATCGGTTATAGCTCGGGAACAGCCCGACGAGGTGTCAAGAGAGAATGAAGAGATGAAAAAACTGAAAGAGCGGATGAAGGTTCTGCAAAGAGGGATTTCTCTGATAAAAGGGGCAGACGAGATCACAGATATGAACGCCTTCTCCCTTTACCCAGAAGCCAGACTACCTCAGGGATTCAAGCTCCCTTCTATCACCAAATTCACAGGTACCACCCCCTCAAAACCCATCTCCAATCCTACATCAGATCCATGCAAGTGTCCGACTGTGGAGAGCCGGAGCTAGCTCAGGCCTTTCACATGACTCTCACGAGGGCCGCCCTGAGATGGTTTTTTGATCTGGAGAGACACCACACGAAAACTTGGGGAGATATCGTCAAGGAGTTCATGACCAAGTACGGGTCCAACGAGAATTTAGAAATTACCCGTAAACACCTGGAAATGGCCAAGCAAGGCGAGAAAGAGAGCTTCAGCGACTTTGTCATCCGCTGGAGAGAAATGGCCTCCCAAATGTCCAAACGGCCCGATGAAGAAGAGCAGTTGGAGATCATACAAAAGAATTTTACTCCAACTGTATTGAACTGCATGGGAAAGCATGTATTCCCACACTTCAGAGCCCTGTTGAGTATGGGGTCACAAGTAGAGGAAGAATTAGCCAAGAAGGCAGAAACGGATACCAAGAAAGCCTCTTACACCGGGAGAAAGACAGCCACTCTAGCCGTAAACCAACTAAGCTCATACCCGTATCAACAAAACCCATTTCAACAGTCACAACAAGTCCCTCCAATGAGTTGGCCTGCACAAGGAGACTCTTCGAACACCGAGGCCAAGAAAAGGAGAAATTTCTGCATCCTTCCCACTACCCTGGTCAAAAGCCTGAAGCTACTCCGAAAGGCCGGACTGATCACTCCACTCAACCCGCGCCCCCCACCAAACCCTATTCCCAGCACCTGGAGAATGAATGAGAACTGTGCATACCATCAAGCAGCGGGCCATGACACGGAACGCTGCTTGGCTCTTCGCCATCGTATCCAGGACCTTATTAAAGCCGGAACCATCCCCGCACCAGGCGGGCCCAATGTTACCAACAACCCCCTTCCCAATCATGCTCCACCTGCGAGAATTAATGCCTTAACCACTGATGAAGAAGGCCTTGACCCCGTAGGACTCATTCGGGATGACCCAGCCTATAAGGCGCCCGTTATGCTACCAGCAAAGGCCCAAGTTGCCCCAGGCCTCAATCCGATAATCGATCAATGGATGGCCAAGATGAATTTCCTACCCGGGCAGGGCCTAGGAAAGACAAATCAGGGGATCTCGCAACCACTCATAATAAAAACCAATCCCGGAAAATCTGGAATAGGATGGACCCAGGAGAAGAAGAAACAGCCGTGGAAACCCCGAGACCCCCCTAAGGAGACAATCTGTATGACAGAAACCTCCCCTGGGACTTTTAGTTGGTCGACAGAGCCAGAGTCATCAGAAACTTCAGAGGGATCAGACCCAGCATCCCTTTGGATCCAACAAATCACCCGTTTAGGAAGGGTATACCAGCCACCACCGATGGATGCCAAGAAATCACCACCTCCTAAGGAAATAGGAGAAGATCGAATACTTGAGCAGTTGAAGAAAACCCAGGCACACATCACCATTTGGGGCCTCTTGGTTGCCACCAAACCTCATAGGGCCGCCTTCATCAAACTTCTAGACGAGGCCGTCATATCACCAGACTCCACACTCGAACAACTGCCAAACATGATTGGGTCACTCACAGTCCAAAGAAGTCTGTCATTTTCAGATGAAGACTTGTCTCCATTGGGGAGGAAACACAGCCTGGCCCTCTATATCACCGTCCGGACCCGAGAAAAAATCCTTCCAAAGTCCTCATCGACAACGGGTCAACCATAAACGTCTGCCCCTGAAGACCGCCAGATGTCTGGGTATCTTAGACTCAGAACTTTCCCCATCAACTGTGACTGTTAGAGCCTATGACAACACTAGGAGGGCCGTTCTGGGTTCTCTAAGGCTTGATCTCATGGTCGGTCCCTAAAATTTTTCGGCCGACTTTTAAATCATAGACATTCCCTCCAGTTTTAACCTACTATTGGGAAGGGCATGGCTACACGACATAGGAGCACTCCCCTCCTCCTAACACCAAAAGATCAAGATACCGTTCGAAGGGAACATAATCACCATCCAAGGAGATCCTGAAAGGACCTTGGCAGATCTGGAGTTACCTGTATTGGGCATCGGGAGTCAGAGTATACAGCTGGGAGGCTTTTCCTACGAGCCTCAAGTACAAACTCTCAGCACCCAGATAATCGAGTATCTTCCCCCTGACAATATCCCCGGTCTCAACACCAAGATCACAAACATGCTGAGAATGATGAAATACTTACCTGGAGCTAGTCTGGGAATGGGACAACCAGGATTACTTCAAGCCTTAAAAGTTAAAACCGGTAACGATGTACGAAAGGGAAGGTTTGGGGTACTAACACGCTGAAGAAGACAATCAAGAAAAAAGGGGTCGAGGGCATCAGTATCCGAGTTTCAGCTCTCTGAACGGGTTTTTTGTCAAAGAAGAAGAGGACTTCCCCTTTTGCGGCTTTCAGGAGCCTTGGAGAAACAGCGACGGAGAAAACCTTCTGGGATAGGAAATCTTCTATGAAGAGGACCTATATGTCAAGAAAAACATCACACACAGCTTCTCTACCAAGTTGACGATCGGGCCGAAGGAAGAAAATGAAGACAAGAAAGATGAGAAAGAAGAAATGATCGGAGATCTCTTCGACATCATGGCTCTGGGGGATAACGAGCCAAGAGACGACCCTGTACACTTGATATACGCTGATCCAGACTACTAAGGAGAAAGGGGAAAGAGTGAAATTGTAAGGGTGAGAGGTAAGAGTGAGGGTAAGGCTAGGGAAGAGTCACTCCTAGATTTACTTTTTAAACTTGTACCTGTAAACACTATTATCAATGAAGAAAACTCTGTTTTGCGTTATCCTGTTATTTTTAATTCTGTAATTGCTTATATGGAGTTGGAAAGACTGAACGAACACCCTGAACAGGAAAAGCAGCGTATACAGAGCGAGGAAGGAGACACTCTTGTAATTAACCTCGGGACAGAAGAGGAAATAAGAGAGGTCCGCATTGGGGCAAGTCTAAGTGAGACAGAAAGAGAGGAATTCATACAAACTCTGAAAGAGTACGTGGATGTCTTCGCCTGGTCTTATGCGGATATGCCAGGTTTGAACAGTCAGATAGTCATGCACGAGATACACACCAAGCCAGAATTTAGGCCCGTCAAGTAGAAGTTAAGAAAACTTACGCTAGAATGGTCCTTAAAGGTGAAAGAAGAAGTGATGAAACAATTGAGTGTGGGTTTCTTAAGGGTGATCGAGTACTCTTCATGGTTAGCTAACATTGTGCCCGTTCCAAAGATAAATGGGAAAGTCCGCATGTGTGTGGATTATCGAGATCTTAACAAAGCTTGCCCAAAAAATGATTTCTCATTACCCAACATCGACTTGATAGTGGATAATACCGCCAACCATGCCCTGAAATCCTTTGTAGATGGTTTTGCCGGGTATAATCATATCAAAATGCACCCGAATCACCAGGAGAAAACTGCATTCATCACACCGTGGGGAACATACTGCTACACCGTTATGCCATTCGGGCTGAAGAATGCCGGAGCAACATATCAAAGGGCAGCAACAGCTATCTTCCACGACATGATTGACAAAGAGGTAGAGGTGTATGTGGACGACATGATAATCAAGTCAAAGGAGAGGGAAGGCCATGTATCAGCTTTACGAGCCTTCTTTGATCGCCTCCGCCAGTACCAGATGAGGCTCAATCCGCAGAAATGTGTGTTTGGGGTAACCAAGGGAAAACTCCTGGGCTATGTCGTCAATAAAAAGGGAATCGAGGTAGACCCTGCCAAAGTTCGAGCTATCCGAGACATGCCCGAATCCCGTACCGAGAAAGAAGTTCGAGGATTCTTGGGTAATTTGCAGTACATTAGCAGGTTCATCTCTCAGCTTACTCAAACTTGCGAACCCATCTTCAAACTCCTGAGGAAGTCTTCACCAGGAGAATGGGACGATCAGTGCCAGGAAGCTTTTGATAAGATAAAGGACTACCTCTCCAACCCCTCAGTATTAGCCCCACCACAAATCGGACTACCACTAATTCTATACCTAACCGTCACTGACTCGGCCACAGGAGCCATGTTAGCCCAACACCTGACCGATACTCGAAAAGAGCAGGCCATCTATTACATCAGCAAGAAGTTGTCCCCGTTTGAGATAAACTACACACCATTAGAGAAATCATGCACCGCTCTCGTCTGGGTAACACAGAAACTACGGCACTACATGCTGGTTTTTCCAGTCATCCTAGCATCATAAATTGATCCGTTGAAATACCTCTTCGAGAAACCAGCTCTCTCGAACCGAATGGCAAAATGGTTATTTCTACTCTCCGAATTCGACATCACTTACATGACCCAAAAGGCAGTCAAAGGCAAGATCATAGCTGATTACCTGGCCCACAATCCGATATTGGGAGACATACTAGAAGAAGCCGAATTCCAGGACGAAACCATCATGAGTGTCGAGATCGATGAGGACTGGAAATTGTACTTCGACGGGGCCGCCAACCGGAACGAAAATGGGATAGGCATCCTGTTAGTCTCTCCATACCAAACTCACTCACCGGTATCAAAAGGGGTATAAAGAGAATACAGGTATACAGAGATTCAGCACTAGTGGTCCACCAAGTTCTGAAGGAATGAAAGATCAGAGATGAGAAATTAGTCCCTTACCTCGCCCGACTGGAGGATGTCGCGGGAAAGTTCGAGCATGCGGAGTTTTATTATGTCCCCAGGTCACAAAACAGTTTTGCTGACGCACTAGCAACCCTGGCATCTATGATCGATATCCCGGAAGGGATGGAAGAAATAACTCTTACAGTACAAAAGAAGTCAGGACCAGCACACTGCATGGCCTTGGAGGTAGAGAAGGAAGAGGAAGGGGACTCAACCACTTGGTTTTACGATATCTGGAACCTGTTGAAAAATCACCAGTATCCCGAGCAAACAGACAAGAAAACACGGGTCACACTCTGGAGATTAGCATCAGGGTTCATACTTTGTGCCGGCAGGCTATATAAGAGGAACTACGACGGGACCCATCTCCAATGTCTCGCAGAAGAAGAGTCCGTCAAAGTAATGGATCAGATACATGAGGGCGACTGTGGACCTCACATGAGCGGACATACACTTGCCCGCAAGATCATCAGACAAGGCTATTACTGGTCTACCCTGCAGAACGACTGCGTTAATCACGTACGCCATTGCCACAAATGCCAAATCTATGCTAAATCTCAGAAACTTCCACCAAAAAAGTTGTACAACATGACTGCTCCCTGGCCTTTCACGACTTGGGGAATTGACATCATCGGGAAGATTTCACCCAAAGCCAGCAACGGCCATTAATTTATACTAGTGGCCATCGACTACTTCACCAAATGGGTGGAAGCCGAGTCGTTAATTTCCAAACCATCGATGCCAGAAAAGTTGCCCGATTTATCCGACGGAACATCATCTGTCGGTATGGGGTCCCACATGAGATCGTCTCGGATAATGGCACTCACTTCGAAGGAGAGGCCAATACAGTTATGAAGAAATACGGTATCAGGCAACACAAATCTTCGCCGTATAGACCACAAACCAATGGGGCAGTTGAAGCCGCCAACAAGGATCTGAAGAATATCCTAAGCAAGATGACCGACACCTGCCGGGACTGGCCAAAGAAATTACCATATGCATTGTGGGGGTACCGCACCACCGAGAGAGTCTTCACCGGGGCAACCCCGTTTTCTCTTATATACGGGATGGAAGCAGTCATCCCTGTTGAGTTAGAGGTCCCCTCCCTCAGAGTAATGCTAGAGATCAAGTCAATGAACTGGAGTGGGTCCAGGCACGTTATAACGAGCTAGCCCTACTGGATGAAAAGAGATTGAAAGCCTCGTACCACCATTAAGGGTATCAGAAGAGAATCGCCCGAGCATTTAACCAGAAAGTGAGGACTCGGGGTATCAATGAGAACGATATCGTATTGAAAGAAATTCGAGAGCCAGCTAGAGATCCGAGGGGTAAGTTCGGGCAGAAGTGGACAGGGCCGTATATCGTCAAAGAGATTGATACGGGGGGTGCCGCTATACTCACTGACTTAGACGGACAATTATTGCATTCACCAGTCAACATGGACCGACTGAAGAAGTATTATCAATAGGCACAACATGTGTAGATAAGAACTACGTAAACCTGAGCCCCAACTCAAAACTTTTGTTCTTTGTAAAAATAAAAAAGGGGAACGTAGGCAACCTGAGAAGTGACTTCAGGCCCGGTTTAAACTTTGTAAAGAAATTTATTTCCCATAAACAGTCCCTTCATATATTATTAAAAGGTGGTTCAGAACACCGGAAGTTACAAAGGAGATACAACATACAGAAGAGACTAATCCCTAGGGGTTGGCCACACTGGGTCCTCAGTAGCCAAATCAATTCGAGCCTCGTCTAAAATCTGATACGCAAAAACATTGTTATCATTAGTGGCCTCAGTATCCATGAATCGGAACCACTCCATTTGAAAGGGGTCGTCAATCAGTTCTCCTTCCAGAGATTGCCAGCAAGAACGGATAATGTCCGCCCGAAGAGGCTGGGTAATACCAAAACGAGCATAGTTGAACTGACGAGTTAGTCGGGCACGCCACATCTTCTCTACCGATAAAGAAACATGCGGGGTCACAAATTTGGACTCAGAAGAGAAGTTGTTCAGACCAAGGGGAATCTCTTGAGGAATGTTAAACTGCCGAAGAAGACGCCTGGGGAGATAAAAGGAGGTAAACCAGAGCCCGCGAAGCCGAACATAGTTCTGACCACCTGTACTAATCACCATCTCCCTCAGCTTCCACCAAGGAATGTTCCACCGGATAGCCCGAAAATTCTCCGAAAACCACACCGTCCAATCAGAGGAAGACATGATCAAAGCTCCAAATAGGGGACGACGGAAGAAATGAGTCGGATTATCGAGCCGAACCCCGTTGAAACCCACCGATCGGAAGCGCTCCAACAGCCACATGTATAGTAAATGCGGACTCCCCCTGAAGAAGGGTGAAGCCCCCTTTTGAATATCATCAAGACCATTCAGGGTCTCTGCAAGAACAATGGGGACTATGGACTCTCCATTTTTAGCAAAATAGATCAAACTCAGAATAGTCGGATCAACACGGGAGGAACCCGTCACTAGCAACATATTAGAAACAAGGCAGATCAGGGCCGCCGCAGTATGACCCACGCCGTAAGAGGCTCTATCTTCATAACGATAAAAGAACCTCACAATTCTGTGGAGATCAAGAAGCTCGTCGTTAATGAAACCATCACAGGCCGCTTGGGGAATGGCTAACAGAGCAATCAGCATATCCCGAGGACCGATTTCTTCTATGGGAACTGCCATTGGGAGACGAACGTCAGAACGCAACAACCAAGAGAACTCCTCATAAGTCGGGTAGAGCTCAACTAGTCCAAAGCGGAAGAGATGGTCCGCAGGATTCCAGAAATACAAAGCACCTAACAGAAAGGAAAAGTTGATGGGACGATGGCACCAGCCCGCTAAAGGGCTAAAAACACCGAAGTTCAAACCGTTTTCAGAAGATATCAAAGCATCTCGGGCATTGACGTAAGAAAAATCAGATTTTGTGCGATAAGAAGACATTTTGGGAAGATGTGGGGATGAAGGAAGGAAGATGGGTGTATTTATAGCAAAAAAGAGGGTCCTGTACCTGTTTGTCGCGCGACAAACCCATGTCCAGGAGGGATTGTCGCGCGATAAACCCATATAGAGTCACCCTATTTTGTTTTCCTTACACATAACAGTCATTCTTGCCAAAAGAATCACTTCTGGATGCTTTCTTGTTCTCACTTTGCTCTTTTGCAGGGGCCCTAAACACTACCGCATTACAAGGTATGGCTCCTAAATTACTAAATCTATTATCACAGATAAGGAATACATGTATAAACATCGGACACAAATAAAGACTTTCACAAATCAATAAAAGAATAGTTTTCAAAAACTACATGTCTGTCTAAACATGCCTAAATAAATACATATCTGTCCAAACTAACACTAAATGCAGGAAAGAGGAAAAAAGGCTAATCTACTCGAGCGCGTTTTGACACGCTTCCACTATCACCCGAGCCCTCCTCGGGAGTAAGATCAACCACTGGGACGCCTGGAACAGAAGGAACTGCCGCCTGGGAAGGCCCCGTGAACTGGACCGGCGCCGTAGGGCGGATCACCGAGGATCGGGACCGCCTAGAGGTCCGACTACTACTCCTCTGAGACTCCGTCCGGGCATGAGAGAAAGTCAGGGGGTCGTCCGGTCGTAGGAAAACGTCAATAGCCCTCTGATAGTCGCGCATGTATGCTGGAGGGTCTCGATCGACGTACTGGAGCAGGTTCCAGCTGTAGAGATACTGAGAGTGCCAAGCCCGCAGATCTGCCACCCGTACACTCACCCTCTGTAAAAGACATAAGATAAGAGAATCAGCACAGTCAAGAGAATAAATAAGTACAGATAAAATCAAGAGAAGGTAAATAAGGTACCTCATCATCAGGACGACCACCCAAGTAGTCAAAAGTATCCTCAGGAAGAGGGTACTCAGGGACAGGATATCGACGTAAACCGACGCCGACATAAGAGATGTCTCTGGGGAGTGGGGGTAGATCTACCCACGGAATGGACGACCCCGCCGGAATAGCCGCAGAAGTGGACCCTCCCTCCTCGCAAATAGGGAACAAGAGAGGGCGAGAAGATGAGCCACCGAGACCTGGAGATCAGGCTGGAGGCCCCATAGCAGTCGTCGGAAGAGGAGTCAACGTGGCGTAGGTACGGACCCCTGGAGGATCTACCATAGCCGTCGCCCTCAAAGGCGGAACCCCACTAGAAGGAGTAGTCGCCGCAGCAGGAGGGGTCCGCCTGAACTGCTCGTAATCCGTCCCAAGGTCCGCAGGCTCCCAGGACCTCTCAGAAAATCCTGCTCTCCCCTCGGCAGCCTCAACAGCGGCAAAGAGGACCTCCGGAGACACAGAAGGGCCGATAGGGAACTCAAAACCCTCAGCACGCCACTCCTCGGGTATCGTCTGAGGTGACTACTCCGGAGCCGCTGTCGTATCACCTCCCTCACCCCCTGACCTATCGCCACCCTCAGCAGCAGTAGGAATGTCCCTCTTTCCCTCGAGGTCCTCGTCCCCGAGTCCCCTTCGGCACCCTCATCAGATAATGGGCAGCAAAAGCGGCATAGTCTCCCTCCTCAGTGAACGTCTGGAAACCAAGCCCGTCAACCAAGGCCTGCACCGTCACCGGATCAATCTCGCCCGTTCGCCTCATCAGAACCAGTGGAAATAGTGGAACTCGAGGTCACTGGGTCGGCGTGTGCTGGCAAATAACTCTCTCACCTAAGTAAAAATGAAGGCCGTACTCATCCCTAATCAACCGCCTGGTCCTCGAGGCGGTCAGAGCACGACCATACCCGAAATGAAGACCTAAATCACCCCAGGGGGCCCACTCAATCTACAAAGAGAACAAAATTTTATTTCAGTTATTTATATATTCTATTTACCATTTATTTATTGAAAGGAAAGAGTACTAAAATATTTACCTGCTCCTCCAGCAGGTCATGAACGGCGGCAGCACTGGTCTCTCGAGTCCGGTATACATAAGGAGCCATGTAGTTCCCCGCGATGAATCGGCGGAGAAAGGGAAACTAATCCTTGTTCTCGACGAGATATCCACTTGGGCGCGCCCCAGACGGGTATACGCCATAAACTAACTCTGAAGAAGAAACATAAAAAGTATCAGCAATAATCAACAGGTAAAAAGTAAAGAATTAGAACGAGGTTAAGGGAACAAAGGTATGTACCTCCCACAACAGAGAAAAGCCCTTAAGGTTCAGGGCTAAGTGGCGAGAAACCTGGTCCATGGCGTCATAGAGGACGGCCAAGATAGAACCGCCCCAATCATAGTCGAACATAATGCAGAAGTCCCGAAGGTAGGGCAGCCAACAGAGATGGGCTATGTCCCCCCCACGGGCCTCGAACAGATCGTGGAGCGTCAGTAGAAGAAGGACGCGGGCATACTGGCGCGCCTCCTGACGGGTCATCGGCGCTCCTAAGGCAGCTAATCAGGCTCTCTCCGTGGCTAGCCGGGTAACCAAGACGGCCCGAGGAATCGTATCACCGGAACTCCGCCGCTCCGAAAACCATCCTAATGCACCAATGATGCCTTCTGCTGTCAGACGCAAGGGGACATCAATCTGTATAGGGACCCCCCTGAAGGAATCCCGGTCAGAGCAAACAAGTCGAGGGGGTCATCGTCATCTCCCCCCAGCTCCAGTGAAAAGTGGGAGTGGTGTCCCACCAATGGCAGGCCAGAGCTGACACCAGCACAGCTTCCCTAGATACTCGCTCTGGGAGGGCATCGAAGAGAGAGCCAAAAGGAGTCGCAAGAAGCAACTCCTGGACAGGGGCCGGTGCCTGTTGCCACTCTAAAGAGATGGTGTTGGGAGAACCCCAACCACGGCCAACCCACTGCGAACAAAAGGAACGAGTACAGGATTAAGAGGATACTTTGGTGTAATTATGAGAGATATAGGGTTATGGGGGTAAAATTATGTAATTTTCCAAAACCTGAGGGTACTTTAGTGTAATTATGAGAGATATAGGGTTATGGGGGTAAATTATGTAATTTTCCAAACCTGAGGGTATTTTGGGGTAATTATGAGAGATATAGGGTTATGGGGGTAAATTATGTAATTTTCCAAAACTGAGGGTATTTTGGTGTAATTATGAGAGATATAGGGTTATAAGGGTAAATTATATAATTTTTCAAACTTGAGGGTATTTTGGTGTAATTATGAGAGATATAGGGTTATGGGGGTAAATTATGTAATTTTCCAAACCTGAGGGTATTTTGGGGTAATTATGAGAGATATAGGGTTATGGGGGTAAATTATGTAATTTTTCAAAAACTGAAGGTATTTTGGTGTAATTATGAGAGATATAGGGTTATGAGGGTAAATTATGTAATTTTCCAAACCTGAGGGTATTTTGGTGTAATTATAAGAGATATAGGGTTATGGGGGTAAATTATAATTTTCCAAACCTGAGGGTATTTTGGTGTTATAGGGTTATAAGGGTAAATTATGTAATTTTCCAAACCTGAGGGTATTTTGGTGTAATTATGAGAGATATAGGGTTATAAGGGTAAATTATATAATTTTCCAAACCTGAGGGTATTTTGGTGTTATAGGGATATAAGGGTAAATTATATAATTTTCCAAACCTGAGGGTACTTTGGTGTAATTATGAGAGATATAGGGTTATAAGGGTAAATTATGTAATTTTCCAAACTTGAGGGCATTTTGGTGTAATTATGAGAGATATAGGGTTATAAGGGTAAATTATGTAATTTTCCAAACCTGAGGGTATTTTGGTGTAATTATGAGAGATATAGGGTTATAAGGGTAAATTATGTAATTTTCCAAACCAGAGGGTATTTTGGTGTAATTATGAGAGTTATAGAGTCATGGGGGTACATTATGTAGATTCCCAAGATCTAATAGGTATCACAGGTAAAAAGTATGAGTTCACTAAATCGGACGTTATTTATAGGCAGGCATGCATACTAACCTTGTTTAAAATACATGCAGAAAACGACAGAAATAAAAGAACAGATAAAATACACAAAAAGAAGACGTACCAGAGACCGTCGACGGATCTCGTGAGAAACTGGCTCCATCAAGAGCCAAGGAATGTCCGGAACTGGAGCAGCCCGGGTCACGTCTCGGTAGACCACCGCCCGACCGCGGTCCACCCCATCCTCGCTGTACCAATCCAAGTCCTCCCAGTCGTCGTGGTGAGGACTGCAATGAAGAACGCCCTGAGCGTCTGTAAAAGTGACCTCCTCCTGGTCACCCTCCAGTCTATCGGGATGTGCAGGATCCATCCGTGTATATGTAATATGTGAGAAGAGTCGGAAAAGTCGGAAAAGCGGCAGGGCTTCCGCGCTTGGGAGAAAAGAGAAAGAGAGCTAGAGAGAGAAAAAGAAATGAGAGAATGAGGTGGAATGAGCTCAGCAAGGGGCTTATATAGTGGGGCAGTTTGTCGCGCGACAAATGGCCACATTGTCGCGCGACAAAGACCCCCACACCGAAGTGTCGCGCGACAAACCCATCCCATCCCCTGAGTTTTTGACCTTTGTCTCATTTTATCTCTTGCAGAAGGACTTCAGAGAAGCAGTTTTCAAAAAAATTGCTAAAAACCGCACACCCAAGATGAAAGTTCGAGGAAGACTTCCAAACCATCTCTCCGAAAAAGCGAAAACGAAATACAAGCGGTTAAAGTAGTCTCTGATCTACCAGAAAGGACCGAGACCATCAAATGAGAAAAAGCAAGATAAGACGGGAATAGAAAAAATTGAAAGAGTAGAAAAGAGAAGAAACCCGCATGAGCGCCCAAAGTGAGCGAGAGAAACAGAAATGCAGAGTGACAGGGAGAGCCACACCAAAAGTGACAGCTAGGTCCAAAATCGGCTCAGGGCTTCGTTTTGGGTGAGTAAGGCTCCTGATCACGACAAAGGGATGAAAAGACTCCTGGTCAAAAACAGAAAAGGTCAGGAAAAGTCTTTCCCAAAAGAGGGAGAAATAAGGGCATCGAAAAATAGAATACGATGTGGGCCCACCAAAAGAGAAAACTAAGAAAAGAATAGAGATCAGAGATTGAACTTTCAAACAAATTTTTTTTTCAGCACGATACAGAAGAGATGGTTTGGAAAACCTCGGACCATCACTCTGCGGAGAGCAAAAGAAATCCGAAAACTACCTTCTGAGAGAAGTATCTTCACTCGAGAAAAACATAAGAGTAAAGTTCAGAAAGATAAAGGGAAACGAACATCCGGACAAAGATTAGACCCTGAGAAGCTCTTTTCACCTTTGCAAAAATTTCTCTCTCTCTTTCTAGCAGTCTAAAGAGAGGCAATCACAATCACAAGCCCTTGTCAGAGGCAAATCACAATCACAAGCCCTCTCCGGAGGCAAATCACAATCACAAGCCCTCGTCAGAGGCAAATCACAATCACAAGCCCTCTCCGGAGGCAAATCACAATCACAAGCCCTCTTCGGAGGCAAGTCACAAACACAAGCCCTCACCAGAGGCAAAAGTACTCACAAAGCCCTCCCAGAGGCAACTTTCTTTCTTCTTACAGATCAGAAGCCCTCCCAGAGAGGCACAGTGGATCAATGGTAGTCCTCCCATCTGAGGCTAGTGGAGCAATAGTAGTCCTCCCACCTGAGGCGAAGCCCTCCTAGAGAGGCACAGTGGAGCAATGGTAGTCCTCCCACCTGAGGCGCAAAATGGATTAATGGTAGTCCTCCCACCTAAGGCTAGTGGAGCAATGGTAGTCCTCCCACCTGAGGCAAAGCCCTCCCAGAGAGGCACAGTGGAGCAATGGTAGTCCTCCCACCTGAGGCGCAAAATGGATCAATGGTAGTCCTCCCATCTGAGGCTAGTGGAGCAATGGTAGTCCTCCCACCTGAGGCGAAGCCCTCCTAGAGAGGCACAGTGGAGCAATGGTAGTCCTGCCACCTGAGGCGCAAAATGGATCAATGGTAGTCCTCCCATCTGAGGCGAGTGGAACAAATGAAAGCCCTCGAAAGAGGCAATGAGGTAATAAAAGCCCTCTCCGGAGGCACTCGCGAGAACTTTTTGCATATACACTCCTTTAGAGTTCATGCGGGAGCCATGGATCATGATCTCTTCCAGTCGCCTCAATTCCTTGCAAGCAAGGAGCTTGAGTCGAGAGGGTCTGTAGACACCCCGATCCGTGACCCCCACAAGAACCCTAACGACCTTCGAGAATTACTATTTTTAGAGACCGAGACCCACCCGAGCACCCGAAACTACCCCGAAAGGGTTTGTTGGCCAACAAACCTGTTTTTAAGTGGGATTGTCGCACGACATATTGGTATGTCGCGCGACAATCACTCTTATGTCGCGCGACAAACCCCTCTGCACCCGACCATCCACTTTCTGACATATCACAGTGTCAGAACCCATCACTTCAGCCGTTTGTCGCGCGACAAACAGATATGTCGCGCGACAAACAGGTACAGTGAAACAGGTATATCGCACGACAAACAGATAAAGTTGGGAAATGTCGCGCGACAATCTTCCCCGAGTAGTATAAATAGGCCAACACCCCCCAAGGGTTCAGGGCAGCGACTTGGGATTGAAAAATTCTAAGTTTTAAAATATGATTTTCTAGTCTTTTATTGAGCATTCTCTATTATCGTCTTATTTCAGAAGAATTATCGAATCTATTCTCGACACTCGACGTGTCCCGTCTCTGGAATCGAATTCTCGGAAATATCTGAAGAAGGAAAAGATTATCATCGCCGGAAAATCTCTCCGCCGTATTATATTTTCTTTCTTATTATCATTCTCGTCGGGAAGGTAAAGAAAGTCTCTTATAGTATTTAACATTAAATATCTGTGTACTTGTTTTATTTCTATCGTTTGGTCCACGTTTTATTTGAATAAACTTATTGCCAAGTTACAAATAGTCTATCGTTTTCAAAACAAAAGACCCTGATAAAACCATTTGCAAAACCAGAAGAGTAAGTACATTACCATCCGGATAAAATCCTGTTTTCAAACTCGGACCGGTAAAACTTACTTAGGAATTAAAAACCCGGTATATCCTATCTGTTTCATAGATTGTGATACGTCCGATAAAACTCCCCTCAAGAGTTCCAATTCCATATTGAAATTAGTTCCACTATAAGATCCAAACTTTTTCCAAAACAAGTCAAAACTCGAGAAAATCGGCATTCTCCGAGAAATAATACGGGAAACTCCATCTCCAAATACAAATAACTTTTGACACTTGTATTTGCATTTCTCAAAACTTAACATCGGATCTTGGAACATAAAGGTTCTTCATCCCTTTTCCCGTTTTTTCCAAAATTAGGGTTTTCACTTAGAAAGTAGTAGACTGTCAGTAAAGCATCCAAGTTTTTCAACATAGAATAAACATATAAGACCACTAGAGACCGAAAGGGCGGAATGGGTGCTTAACACCTTCCCAAACCGTAATATAGTTCCCGAACCCTATAGAATCCTAGTTTCGTAGACAAACGTGTATAGAAAGGCTTATTTGTAGCCTTCCCTCTTACACAATCATTTTGTCCGTTTTCTCGTAAAACGTACTGGCGACTCTGAACGAACCCTCTTGCATCTAGAAATAGGATAGAGGGACTCCCGATATGAATTATCAACACATAGAAGCAAATGGAACAACGGAATCCTTTCCGATGTTTCAGACTCCCACCAACGGGAACGAGACCCGGGGGTCGCATTTGCGGATTCTCACAGAATGCCATCAATGAAAACCACCACAAATTGATCTAGGAAAGACCAAAAGATACGATTATGAAGATCCTTAAATGTGGTTGATGCATTAGTTAGCCCGAAAGGCATAATTGAGATTTCAAATTGTCCATAACAAGTATGAAAGATGATTTTTGGAATGTCGCCTCACGAATATGTAACTGATGATAACTCGAGCATAAATCAATTTTGGAAAAGAAGTAAGCACCCCAAAGTTAATCGAACAAATCATCTTTGCGTGAAAAATAGATACTTGTTTTTAATGGTGACCGGTTCAGTTAACGGTAATCAATGCCGAGACAAAGAGACCCGTCGGCCTTCTTGGCAAAAAGAAAGGGTGCTCCCCATTGGGACGAACTAGTTCGAATGAATCTTTTGGTCAAAAGGTCCTCTAACTGAGATTTTAGCTCTTTAAGCTCTGCTAGGGTTAAACAAGATGGCGCAATGGAAATGGGTGCAACCCCTAGTACTAGATCAATATTAACTCGATTTCTCGGTCTAGGGGCAAATTAAGTAAATTTTCAGGGAACACATCTACGAATTTATTAATAACTAGGACATCTTGGGGAGTTAATAGAGTAGTTTCAGTACCCACGATACTTGCTAACCAACCCACGTAATCTCGTTGTTCCTTTTTGACAGCATAAGTTACATGATAAAAGTTGTACTCTTTCCCAAAGAAAATAACTTTTTCTCCCCATGGATAGAAGATGGTGACTTTCTTGGCATGACAATTTATTATGTCTTTGTACTTAATTAGCCAGTCAATTCTAAGGATTAGATCATAGGGACATCTCCATAATGATGAAGTTATCCTCCACGCGATAATCGGAATGAAGAGTTATGATGGCGGTGCAATAGCGGCTCAATTGGACACTTGCACCCGTAGATGTCCCAATACAAAAGCGAAATTCTAGCTTCTTCGGTTTTAAGCCCAAACTCGTAACATAAGTAGCACATATAAATGAATGAGATGTACCCGTATCGAATAAAATTCTAACACTAGTATTAAAGAATATAAGACTACCTTACATCACTGTGTGGTCCTCTTGATCTGCTATTGGAGCTAGATTGAAGATTTGGCCACCTTGATTCCCCTAGCTTTGTGATTGGTTTGAACGATAGGCATATTGTTGCTGAGGTAATTGGAAGCTCCTTTGATGCTGGCTCCGACTCTGAGTTTGATCTTGATATGATGACTGGAATGATTGAGCCCCAAGCCGACCTGATTGGCCACCACCGTTCCCGCTTCGCCCATGACCACTTCTTCAACTAACCCCTTATCTCTGATCCCGATTGGGACAATCCCTACAATAATGGTCACTATCACCATAGATAAAGCATCCAGTATGTGGCTCACTACTACCGCCACTATTAGCATTGGTTCCTCTATATGATTTTGACCTTAAACGGGATTTCTTGTTTCTTTCCCACGTGTTCCTTCAATCGTTTCCCCTTCTTTTTTTCTTGAGGGTCCCATGAGGTGTGCGGTTTGCTCATATTGGCTATCTAGCTTTAGGGCCACTTCCACACAAGCTTTGTAAGAGGGAAAGTCTATAAACCCCATAGTCTGATGAAATTGGACTCGAAGGCCATTAAGGAACCTTTCTTGTTTCATCTGATCAAACATACTGTTGCGCGTCTCTAATCCTATCAAGACTGCAAACAAAAACCCTTATATGCAAAAATCTAATTAGGCGTAGTAAAGTGGGAAAATAAGGGGTCAATCCAAATCTCGGGAAAATGAATTAAAAATTATAGAAAAAACTTAAGATTACCAAATTAAAACCAATTTTGATTTTGGAAAGTCTTTTTTTTCTTTTTTTCTTTTTTTCTTTTTTTAATTAAAATTAAAATTAAAAGATAACTAATTAGCAATTCACAAGAGAGATTAATCAAATATTGAGAGAAATCAAGGGTTAAGAATCAACCACCAATTACTTTAATTTAACTATTTCATTACCACATGTATGTACCCAAGATAAAATAGAAATTCTAATTTACTTAAACACTTAGGAGTGACCTATGGTATGTATCATGATCTTAATAATCAAGTAAACTAGTAATTTCAAGATATAACCTTAAAACTAATTGTTATCTTTTAAATCTTTTGTAAAATCCAATTTTCTTCTTTCATAAAAATAATAACATGGATTAAAGTAAGCTTCCAATGAATCGCTACTTAAGGAAAACACAAAGGTTCAACACCCATCCATATTAACAATTAAAGTTTAGAAGAGAATTTAGTGATTAAAATCAACTCAAGAAAATTCTATGGTGTGTAGTTTGTTTCTCAAATCAATAATCACACTAAATTGGATTGCCTTTTTTGGAGGTCAATCAAAAGGATTTTTTTATTAAATTAAGCACATGGGTACTACGTGCAATAATATAAGTTACATTAAATATTGGGGTTTCATCTCTCTCCTTGAAAGGAGATTAGCCTTCCATCATAAATATTGAACACAAGAATGATATTAAATAAAATTAAATTGCTCAATTAAAATATTAATCTCAATATCAAAGAGGAAATTATAAAATAATAATGAAAATTGCAATAAATAAAACTCTTCTTGAAATTTAGAACTCCGGTTGAATGATTCTTCCGGCGGTGGTGCGCGCGACTCCTTCTCTCTATCTCTTCACAACTTAATTTCTCTCTTGTAGTTGTGTGTTTAGAATGGGCGCTTAGGACCTTTATTTATAGGTGTAAGGATTAGGGTTTAAGGGGAGAAAAATGAAAGGTTTAGAAAAGGAATTAATTTAGATAGAGTGGAGAGCAAGAAAGTTAATTTTAGGAATAGAAGATGCTTGATAAGGTAAATTAGAGAATGGGCATAGTTGATGGAATGATTCAAAACATGGACTACTGGAGAATGTTTAAGTGGGCTTCCATTATGGATAATGAGATAAATGGTTTGGGAGAGGGCCTGTAAGAGAGAAATACAAACACTCATTTTCGCAGCTGTGCGTAGTAAGTAAGTTTAGGGCCATTTTTCACCATCAAGATGCTAGAATCTGAAGATCGTCAAAACACAAAAGTTGTATCCCTTTGAGTCTTCTTTCCAACCATATATAGTGCGCAAAATTATGAATTCTGAGCGTAAAGTTATGATCAAAATACCAAACTGTCACTTAAATGATCAAAAACAGATTTTTCGCGCATTTAAATATTAATGCACTTCTTATTGGATTTGGACTTCCACACCTTTTAGAACATGATCAATCATTAATTTCAAGCTTGCCTAACCACCGGAACAATTTTTATTTCTTCTTGACACATCTTTGCTGCATTGTTAGTTAAATTTGGCACAAAATTGTGCTCTTTTCACTTTTCAGTTATAAAGCAAACAAAAGATGATATTAGCAAAGTTTAGGCAATAATAATGGACTATCAAGAAGATTTTGAGGTATAAAATCTGGCATTTTGGAGTGTTTATCACATACCTCCTATGTACATGCTCAATTCCTCAAACTTGAGATGATAGTCCTTGACCGTCATCCTACGTTGACTTAAGTTAAAAAACTCATCTCTATTGGCGCTGCAATAAGCATCCAACACATACTTATTGTAGAAAACTTTTTTAAACTTAGTCCACCTAGTAATCACATCAGGTCCACCCATAGAACCATACCAACGTAATGCGCCACCTTCAAGTTTCAAAAATGAAAATTCAACCCACATGTGTTCTGGAGCATTTAGAATTCGGAGTTGGGACTGAACATGGTAGAGCCATCTTTCGGCAGCCTCGGGTCCAGATGACCCGTCAAACTTTGGTGGGTGAAGATGATTGAATTCTTTAAGGTAGTAAACCTCATCACCCTCCCCTCCCTGGGGGTCACGATCGATGTTCACCACGTATTCATCATCATTCGTGGTGTCCCTAGGGGCTTGGGTGTGATTCAGACCGACACTGCTAGTATTACCATAACTATTCTTTAGGACCCTTGTGAGTTTATTGAAAAATTCACTCATCATTATTTCTACCTGAGCAGTTAAATCATGATTGGGTCACCCTCGGCCGGTTCATTGCGTTGATAGACTGTCCTCTTACTTTCCTTCTTTGGCCCCATTCTATATGAAGAACAAAAGAAGTTTAATATCACAAGCATAATTGGATACCATGAGATTGAAAGACAAGACATAAATTTGAAGAGTGAAAATAGTGAATACTTTGGGTAAGGCTCACTTTGTTATTCTATTTCAGTTCTATTTAGAGACAGGCGACTAATGATTTATAGTGTAATCATCCGTTGCACTGCGACAGACTATAGGATAACCCAATAATCCTTCTATTATTATATTAGAAACCAAAACTGATTCCTCAAACCATTCCCAATTACTGATGTAATAGTTAAAATGGTATAATATCAAATTTCTAGTATACCCCACTCTCCGATAAAGGAAGAAGAAACCTATGCTCTGATACCAACTTGTGATGCCCCAAATTCCGTTTAAAGGATTTATCCACCAGGGTCCGGTTAATCACGGGGGCTGTGTGCTGATGGCAGGTAAATAAGACAAGAGTTATTAAATATATATATAAAACAACAACTCAATGATTAATGAACCAGATTAAGATCAATAGCATATATGTCCATACAACCAAGTCTACACAAAAAAGTAATATAACATGCAAACAAGCCTCCAACGAGGTCCCAACGTATTGGGTTTACAATTCATACAAGATAGATAGGATTTACTAAAAGTAAAATATATATGCCATCAAAAAAACTTTAAACATATTAGCCCTTTTGTGGTGAAGGGCTTTCATTTGGATAACAGTATAGAGGCCAACTAAGAATATGCGCCCTTCCATTTCCCTTTTCTTGTAGAACTTGCTGAAGTACCTGTGAAGAAAATAATGGGGTGAGTCGAACGGACTCAGTGGGAATCATATATAATAAATTTAATATAAAAATAATAGTTACAAACCTTGGATGTAATTCCATAATCAAACCCTTTGTTCAATAGATTATATGGCACAACTCAACCTCCATCGATTTTAAAGGTTTAGAATCACAAACTTCGGTGATTCACGCCACTGTCCAAGCGTACATCAGGTCTACATTTCGTGGCCTTTCACCCACGAGGTAGTAGGGCCTCTAGTTCGTTTCTGTGCACAATTTCGGGTCTTGCACTTAGGAGATTATGTCACAATTTCTAACCCCATCTAATGAGATCATACCTGGGACCGTTCGTGTACCAACGCTAATGTGTAATCTCAACATCAATCCACCGGTTCATTTAAGAGCCATCGTAATACATACATAACTTTCATTAATCATATATATAACAACAAGTATGAAACTAATAGGAAGATTCTTATATTAACAATTTAGTATAGAGCAACCATTCATAACAAGTGGTTTATATAAAGAACCCATCATTTGAACCCTTAAGATTAAGTATTAAACTTCATAAATATGGTTATTGTCAACAAAGGGATTCCAAACGAGTTTTTTTGTATAAATAAAATGAATATTTGTAAATTCTTCTTGAATCTCATAATCTAAGTCATATTAAGTTCACTAGAAGCATCAATTGCAACCTCAACATAAAATCTCAACATATATATATATATATATAGACCCACTTAGATAACGTAGGGTTTTTGTGTAACCAAGTGATAAAAGGAAAATCAAACCATAATAAATTAGAAAATGAGTCTTAATACTAGATTCCCACCTCTAAGGAACTTATACTCCACAAATGACAGCTTAATGGTGCTTCTTCCACAAGAACCTCAAACCTTAGAGCTCCACCAATCTTTAATGGAGGTGTGGGAGGTTGAAAATGATGAATCTTTAGCTAAATGTTGATAAACCTTGGATTAATTGAACCAATCAACAAAGAATCTCCTAAATCACCCTATCTATCTTTCTCTAGGTCTTAGGACGTGTTGTAGGGGTGTATGAGGTTTGAGTTTGAGGAAAAATCCAGTCAAAGCACTAAAAACGTTACTTTTGACCAAATATGAAACCATCAGTCAACTGATCAGTTGACTAATACGTGACTGAGGTAGTTCTTTGATAGTTCAGCCACTTCGCGCTTGGTTTTAGCCCCTGAGGAGTGAGAACTAGATCTCGGCCATAATATGAAAGTTTTAAATAAATGAATTACCTTTCCAATGACGCAAACGATGACTCATTTGGATTTCAGATGAAGAAGTTATTGCTTTCCCAAACTTGGAATGTGACTTTTCATTAAATGCAATTTAGGCGGTGAAATTCTGAATTTCACCTGGACCACCCGAAATAGATTATGACCTAATAGGCAAATGTAATAAAATATAAATAGTGTGTGGAAATGTTCTAAACCACCCAAGTACCACCTAAACCTAAACTTGCCTCTCAAACGCACGATTTTTGCATAAGTGGAGATTCGTAAAAGAAATTAATAAAAGAATCACACCGTGGGTGTTACACTATAACCATATATCCAAAGTTTGAAACCACAAATAGGGCCACCCGAATCCTAATAGAACAATCTGAAACAAAGCTTATCAACTAAACGAAACGAAGTGAGAGTTTAAATGTAAACTAAAGCTAGGGATATTTCATAATCAATGCCTCAATAATATAATCAATGCTTCAATGACTTAAATAAATCACAAAATTAAGTATTGGACAAAAAAGTTCAATATAAACTTAAACACAAAGAGAGACCAAAACAAGGTGTACCTGAAGAGAAAGATGCCAAATTTTTTAATCGATCATCCCACTATCTGACATTAAAATGACAAAGTGAATTTGATTATTTGAGCAAGAATTCTTACACGAGAAACTAAGAAGAGAGCTACGAGCTTTTTTCCACTTTTGGTTTTTCTTTCTGCTAATGACAGTGCTCTATGTTAATTTGTTGTCTTTTTAAATAAACATAATTACAATTTTATCTCCAAAATTTTAAAACCTTACAATCCTAACTTCAAACTTTAAATATTTACAAAATAATCCCAATATTATTATACCTATAAAAAAAATCCCAAATTCATGTCCCACACCCCTCTGCCACTAATAATGATAATGAGAAATGGCCATGAAGGTGAAGCTCTTTCCGTCAAAGAATGGAGGATAATAAGAAAGAGAGAGGTGTTTAGTTTATTTTAGTGTTTTTTTTGGGCCCTTTTTTTCTTAAAGCTTTATGTAAGGTCATTTATGCTATTTTGGGGAGTTAAATTGTAATATCTAATAGTTTAGAGTGGTTTAGTGCCAACTTTTATTAATCAAGGGGTTTAGTGAATTTTACCTCATCACCTTTATTTTTATTTCCTATTACGTGATATAAAATTTGATTTGACTTTAGCCTTCCCCAATCTTGTTTACAGTACTTGTCTTCTGGTGCAATGAAATAATACATTTCTTTCTTTTGGAAAGTCAATTTTTTTTAAGAATGAACATTCGAACACATATGATGCATGTGCACGCTATCTTTACAAATATTTAATTTAAAATGAAAAAAAATTACTTAATTAAAGAAATAGCTAAACGGTAAATATCTTATTTTCTAGCTTAGATTTTGAAGGTTCAAGTCCTACCAAATGTGTTTTTTTATTAAAAATATAATAATAAGGGCAAAATAAGAAAGTTACCAAATTTTGATGTCATAACCGCTTTGTGTTTTTTCTACTAAAAATATAATGGCAGGGGCAAAATTGGGTGCCATAATCACTTTTGTTACTCTTCTAATTTATATATAGATGTCTCAAATTAGTAATACTATTTTATTTTTCGCTATTTTCATTTTGGACATTTAATATTTTGAATCTCACTCTAGAAATAAGTTATATCTTTAGGTAGGCGTGTTTAGAAATCGAATCGGACCATCAAACTAAATGTACTTGACCGAAAAATGGACCAATTTAAATAGGACTGTTTGAATTGTCTAATCTTCAATCTTAAATTTTTTAAATTTTAATCATGCCAAACCTATATTATATCATATATATAATTTAAAAATATATAATATTAATATTAAAATTAAACCCTAAATTTACCGGATCGTCATTCCCTCCGACTCCCAAAGATATGAAAAACAATACCCTTTTTAGTCAACTCTTTACTGCCAATAAAAATGCATCGACTAATAGTCTAAAACTAACATTAAAGTGGGCTTCGCTTGACAAATGCAGACCGCGTTTTTGCAGTAAAGTCAACTCAAGTTTAGTATGCTCTGGTTCTTGAATTAGTTACTTCATCCAAGCTTTTGTTACAGTCATTTTGATCCATCCAGTGCAATCAAATCTATACTATAAACAGCATGTTCCATCTTCAGCTTCCAGTTCTCATCCTTCTCTACTTGTTCTTCATCCTCAATCATTCTATTCTTTGCTTCTCAGGTAATTTTCCAACTCCCAATTCTCCTTATGATAATATTGCCAATTATGACTACCCGAGTTCCATGCCTTTGGCTCCAAAGCAACGGAAAATAGTTTTTGGGCGTGTAAACACAGTTGCAACAGTTGTGACAATCTTACTTGCTCTCTTGAATATCGTTGTTTATAAGTTGCGAAAACTTCAAGAATCAAGCTTTTATGAGCAATTCAATGTACCACAAGGGCAATTATGCCGTCGCTTTTTGCTTAATGATATCCTATTGGCAACCAACCATTTTGATGATGCATTAGTCATCGGGCAGGGCGGATTTGGGAAGGTATACAAGGGGGTTATTGACAATGGTACGATAACTGTTGCCATAAAGCGGTTAAACCGAACATCCCATCAAGGTGCACCGGAATTTTGGACTGAGGTTGAGATGCTGTCAAAATTTCGACATAGCCATCTCGTCTCTCTAATTGGTTATTGCAACAATTGTAATGAGATGATCCTTGTTTATGAATACATGATTCAGGGGACTCTCGCTGATCATTTGCACAAAATTGGTAAAAATGTTAATAATAATTCCAGTTTATCTTGGGTGCGACGTCTCAAGATTTGCATCGGTGCTGCCCGTGGGTTGGATTACCTTCACACGGGTACTGGTATCCAGCACAGAGTCATACACCGCGATGTGAAGAGCTCAAACATTCTATTGGATGAAAATTGGGCGGCTAAGATTTCGGACTTTGGGTTGTCTAAAACAGGCCCTGCAGATCAATCATGCACCCATATAAGCACTAACGTTAAAGGGACATTTGGGTATCTAGATCCTGAGTATTTCTTGACCCATAGACTGACAAGGAAATCCGATGTTTATGCCTTTGGGGTTGTATTGTTTGAAGTGTTGTGTGGAAGGCGAGCAGTCGATGTAAGACTTGAGGAGGAGCAATGGAGTCTCGCTGGGTGGGCCCAACTATGTGTCAAAGAAGGAAGACTACAAAATATAATTGATCCCAGTTTGAAGTGGGAGATCTTTCCTAACTCTTTGAATGCATTTGCACAAATAGCAAATCAGTGTTTGGATTATAGTGCTAAAAAGCGCCCTACAATGGCCGAGGTTGTGGCCGCACTCGAGTCTGCATTGGCATTGCAACAGAAGCGGAACTCTTCTATGATCGAGATGGAGATATTTGATATATGCAGTAGTCATGAGAACCAAGAAAATGCTGATTCTTCCACAGAACAACAAGAAGTTATTGGTGCTGGTACTGATGGTGTTTGTGAGGAGGAGCAGATTGATGGTATCAATGTTGAGAATTTTGATTCTCGTAAAGGTCAACAGGAGAATTCCTCTAATGTTGTTAATGAAGAGAAGCAGATTGATAAGATTATGGGGTTAGGTGATGCAAACATTAGGTCATCACCGGCAAAGCCTGCCAGGATAGTGGCATTCACAAAAATTGTGCGGCAATTTTTTCATGGGACTGCTCAAGTGACCTCAGGTAAACTCAAACTCTTTGGTACCTTTCTTTTTTTGCCTACAGTATAGCCTTTAGTGTTCAGTAGCAATTTAGAAATAGCTCAGTAGAAAAGGATATGAAGATCAACTCTTCTCCTTTCAAAGTTGTTCTTGACTTTTGTTTAATTAAGCAACATCGTACAATATAAAAATCCTTGTTTGGGAAATTCAACATCCTTTTGGTAAAAGTTGGAAAATGATTGGAAACACTACTAATTCTTTTGAGAAGGTGAAAAAAATAAGTCATTCGGTGAGATGTTATCCATTGTTTTCTTATTTTCTGTGGCAAAATTTTCTTACCCATCAAAGAATTTTGAAGCCAAAAAGTATTAGGACAATTCACAAAATCATTCATCTCTTTTTCCAACTTCTCATATAAATTAGTAGCGTTTCCAATTAGTTTCAAACTTTTTTATCAAATGCATGCACCCTAATCAGACAATATGCCACCATATAACAAATAGATAGAAACCTGCATAATATAAGTGGATTTTACTTTGTCAATGCCAATCAAATTAAGCTGTCCTTTTCCCTGAAAAAAGCATCCTTGTTTTGGCAAAGCCTTAAAGGATTTGGATAAAAGGTAAAACAGGATCTTCAAGCTATTCTGTGCTGATACATACATGGAAAAGTTGGAAATGTGTCACATGTATGGAAATAAGAACATCTTAGTTGATATTGTTCTGTTTACATTTTCATTTCCATCATTTTGATGAAAAATATAATCAGGGCAAAGGCTCTAGATACAGCATATATCTATCCCTCACATCAGCACAATGAGAGAGATAAAATCATACTGTAAGTACAAGAAAGTTACAATGAATATTTAAACATGTCAACCAGAATATCAAAATTTAAAAAGAGCTAGATAAGAAATGGTCTTTGACTCTTTTCTTATACCACAGACACTGAAAACACTGACATCAGTACAATCATTGTTAAATGGATCTTGTGTACTCTGTGTTTCGGAATGTCATGAGTGAGGTCCTTGGAGTGCAAAAGCATTTCACCGTTTCTATTTTTTATCTTATCTCAGTTCAAATATATTCTCTTACTTATATATGCATACACGCTTATTTCTCTATATTATTCCTTCTGTAATCTGGTGGCTTGACCTTAAGTGTTATAAAGAGTCATACCAAAATGCTACTGGTGATGGAGATCGTGTCCTCTCTTATTCTGTACTCATCATTTGATTCTTAATAATATTTTGTTTCTTATTAAAAAAAAAGTCATACCAAATGGGTCGACAATGTAATTCTAAATTATACAGATCTAAAGTGTATGGGAAAAGCAATAATAAAGAGAGGGAGGGAGCTTGGAACTGTGAGTATTTTGAGAAATTTTTAGAGGAAGATCCAGAAAAGAGTGTTAAGATGGAGTAGTTAAGACTGAGATTCAAACTCATTAGTGTTCCTTATACATATATGTTACGAATTTGTTTGATAGATGAAAATATTGAAACAATTTCAAGATTCTTTTAAAAGCAGTATTTGCTAACTGGGCTGGCACAAGGATTATTTTTTCTGTAACTATATGCATTAATTCGATGAGCCTTTTGCAGTGGGATGGGATTATCAATTGATTTTCATTCTTTTCTTCTAAATGCTTATATGAACTTATATATTTCTATTAGCGCATAAATCATTCCCTTTGTTCTTATTTTTTTTTTTCTCTTCTATCAGTCCATGGAACTGGAAAGCCACCAAATAACGGTAAAAGCAGCAATAAAAATGGGGAAAACGGCAATGGAGATGTCCAGCAATTGCCTCTGAATTTGCAAATGGAGACTCGTCATTTGAAAATTTTCACTTATGAAGAACTGGCAACTGCCACGGGGAACTTTGGATCGAGATTGTTGATAGGCAAAGGAACTTTTGGAAGGGTTTTTAAAGGTTGGGTCGACAAGAAGACATATAGGCCGTCAAAGGATGGCGTAGGGATGGCCGTTGCTGTTAAGAAATTTGATCTGGGAGGCTTTGAAGAATATATAACATGGCAGGTAAATCAACTTCCATACTACCCTATGGCTTCAATTTAAAATGGGACGAAAAAATTGGACTTTTTTTTTTTTTTTTAGAAAACATTGTCGTCTCGGAAGGTACAATCCGTATTATGTACTCCACCTGTCTCAAAAATGTAGTCCCACTTTGACTTTGGTACTGTTTGTGGGAACATTAATTTCAACTCAATTAATCAATGGTCAAGTTGTAATACAACTCAATCATTTGGTACTTTTATATGATAGATGTAGTTAGTATCTGCCTGCCTATCTACCTACCTACCTACCTACCTACCTACTAATATAGCTCAAACAATCCTTGAATTCTTGAGGGGTATATTTTTCATGAAAAAGGAAACAACACTAAAGAACAGTTGTGCTTTTATAAATAGTATATAGATATACATATATAAGTATAGATTAACACTCCATCCATCCCAATTAAGAGCCTTGTTTTGTCTGTCACATATTTTAGGAAAGAAACTAATTTTAACGTAATCAATGATCAAGATTCAAGAATAAAACTTAGATAATGAGATATGGTGCATTCCAAAAAAGGAATTTGACTCGTAATTTGGGGCGTCACAAACAGGAGAACTTGAATCTTTATTTGGGACAGAGGAAGTATTTCTATTGTGGGATTTGGTATATTGATTATGTGCAGAAAAAAGGAAACATCTGTTAATTTCACAGAGGAAGTATATATTATGCACATGAATAGGATCACTGGAGCACCTTATCTTTTATTTTTTTTATTTTTTTGCTTGGGTAAGCTTAAAAGTTGTAAAGTTGTCTCTTTAAGTGATGAGCATTCAGTTTGTTCGATGCTTCAATGAAAACATAAAACAGTAGTGGAATCTATTTTAACTAGTTAACTTTATTGAATGTTGATTTTTTTTACTGGATGCAGGCCGAGGTGGAATTATGGGGAAAACTCAGTCATCCAAATATTGTTAATGTCTTGGGATACTGCAAGGAAATGGAGAAATTCCTTGTTGTCTATGAATACATGGAGAGGGGAAGCTTACAAAGACACCTTTTCAACAGTAAGCAACGTTTCAAAAACTCTAGATATTGATTCCCATTGGTGCCATTCGTAACACTTTTTATGAGTTTATTTTTTTTAAATTGCTTTTCATTGTAAACAACATGGCAATGGGTTAGTTCGGATCATGTTCACGCCGTTTCTTTTTTGATTTGGGTGTTATCAGTTTGGCCTAAACGAGTGGTATTTTTATCGGGTGACAATATCACATTCAATTCATTGTCTTAATGAATTACCCAACATGACCCGTTATCAATCATTAAGTATATGAATTGTTTTGAGTTGGATACGGGACAACATGTTAATCTGTTAACAAAGCAAATTAGACCCGTTAACTCAAAGTATATAATATTATATGCTATACGCTCCCCCGGATTAACTAATACATGTGTGATATTATTCAAATTATACACATATAGAGTAGAAAGTATACATATATACACGTGTATGTGTAATATTGTACAGGTACGTATATAATTAATGAGTCCTAGTGGATGGTACCGGTTAGCATATAATAACTGATATCAATTCGTTAACTATCGTTTCTTATCAAGTTAGCACAGTCATGACTCGAAACTGTTAAGGCTAATCCTATTACCTTATAATGCCATGTCATATTATTGTGTTGTGTCATGTTTTTCGAGGTTATGAACTGTTTGCAAAAAAAAAAAAAATATTATTTTAAGATGGTGCGTGTTAGACTGAACTCTTTGTTGGTAATCCTCTCCCTAACATAATGTAAAAATAGGGGGAAAGCCCAAGGATTACTTAAGAATACATAGATATTGCTTTATGTGTTTAAGAAAATCCTTTGGGATATCTGTAAACTTGCAGGTGATGGAAAACCACTATCATGGGGTACAAGGCTTAAAATAGCAATTGGAGCAGCTCGGGGCTTTGCTTTCTTGCACTCGACTGAGAAGCGAGATGTATACCGCCAGTTTAAATCCCATAACATATTGCTGGATTCGGTACATTTCATTTCTGCAAAATTAATTATCTGTGCTAATGAAGTGATATTGCTAATTCACTATTATTTCATTTTCTTTGAATTTTGCTTTTCCAGGATTTTAGTGCAAAGCTTTCAGATATTCAACTTGCAGAGATAAGTTACTCATTCGCGGATTATTACTTTCCTGGATTCCTTAGGACAATTGTAAGGACATATGATTTTATTGGTGTCCCTCCCGAGTACGTGGCAACTGGTATGTTAATATTTATTTGAAGTACTACCTTGTGAGTGTACGTTATAATAAGATTCTATGGTAAAAGTTGAACATAGCGAGAAGGAATAGGTTCACATACTACTGAGTAGCATCTGGCTTTGATTCAGCAGTTTAGACACCAATCAAATACTTTCTAGTTTTGGTCGTTTCATAGATGATAGCTTAGAATGACTAAGTTTTGAATTGTGTAATTTATATACGTAGCTATATGCGAAGGCAGGGTATATGCTATGAACCAGTTAGTTGGATTTTCTTGGATGTAGGGAATTTTTCCAGTTTGACGAATCATTATTGTTGTACATAATAATAATTCTAGTAGTTAATATTTGTTTTATCTCCCATGTTTATTAACTGTTTGAGGGTCGACTTGTTGAGTGTATCATGTATACATCAGAAGTCAAAAAATTGTACACTTTTAGCAAAAGAAGTTGATTTAGTGTTGGATATATATATATAGGTCATTTGAATAAGAGCGGCCACGTCTACTGTTTCGGAGTGGTGTTGTTGGAAATATTAGCAGGCGCCCCAGCGAGTGTTGTGACTAAGCGCAGTGGTAACCGTAGGTTGGTGGATTGTACCCAGAAGTTGGTATCTAGGAAACGGAAGGTCAAGGAGCTAATAGACCAGCGTCTACGAGGCGCCTACCCTATCGAAGACGTATTCCAATATGCTCAACTTACACTGAAGTGCCTCGACCCCCTCCCTAAGAATCGACCGTTGATGGACGAAGTCTTGGAAGCTTTAGAACATATCCACAGGAACTAGTGCTCAACGCTGATACTGGATGCCACAAAAATATACTTCAAAATGTGAATGTTAAAAGATCGATCCTAGTGCTTGATGTGGTGGTTAAAGAATTCGCCCCTGTATATGAGAAATCGCTAGCGTGGGTATATATACACGTATATTTATAATTAATAATATCCTAGTTGCTAGATTAGCACTCGAGTATTATTTAACATACACTGAGTATTGCATTGAAATCTTGTGAATTATGCTCAATCTCATAATAACATATTGCTCTAACATAAGTTAATCGTATTTTGTAATTCCACGATTCATGGGATATCATTATTCGACCTCTAGATCAAATTTATCCACCTTTGTCCCACTTTTGCTACGATAAAAGGATATGATACATTGTCCAACTTATCCCTGAATATGGGATAAGATAAATCAAATTTGGGCCATGATAACTTTATATTCGCCCTTTATATTCGGAGTCCCAAACACATTACAGGGATTTAAGGAGTGTATATTGAAAGGGGAATCATGTCGACCCCAAGTTAAGTAAAATGCTAGGAAATAAACAGTGGTGGATGGGCGGAATCATGAATTAAAAATGACTTGGGCTACAAATAATATTTACTATAATATAAAGTCGGAACGCATTTTACGGTCGTGTCATATTTTTAGGTTTTTAATGTTGCCCCAGTGAGCCTTTATTTCAAAAAGATGTTACATACTTGCAAAGCTACGGATATTTTCTATTGTGATCCGTCACTTTGTTGTAGCGTGGCAGTAGATTTATCTAACTATGCTTATACAAATACAAACAAATTATTTTTTTATTGTGACAAGCTTTCCAATACTTTTAGTATTTCGAAAGCTTTAAAAATATCAATTTTTTTAAAGCAACTGAGATCCTGGCCAAGGCAATCTGTGGCTTTGCTTTGAATGTCCATTATGAATAATTCATAATATGGGTTATGTTATAATGCATGTCCAAAGGACGGATGTTAAGTACTCATATTTAAAAATGAACAAGTTTTAACATGCATTAAATGATCCTTCCTTCAGCGTTTTGTTATCCAACAAGAGGGACTTTGTCCAATTTACCAAAGCAGCTGAGATACTGCTAACCCAATACATCTTTGGTTTGTCTTGAAGGTCTATTATAGATGATATATAATATGGTATGTGTCACGTTAACGTTTGTCCCGAAAACATGTCAAATTAGACAGTCATATATAAAAAGAAAACAATTCTAACATATATTAAATAAGACATTCTCGTTCAGGAACTTACTACATCTTTTCTAGTAGCTTTAACAAGTCACTTAGCCATCTTTAGAGCCAAGTCAAAGCTAGCTTCAATCAAGTTGATGCCATGACAACATAAGTTTATATTATTTCTTTGTCGATTACATTTATGAACAGAACAAAACAGAACAATCCCTTTTAGCTGTCACACATAAGAGCTTTTTACAATCTTTTTTTATCCATTTGTGTAAACATGTTGCATATCTGGCTTCATATTATGGACCTTCTCTTCTTCCTCCTCCATTTGGTTAGCTCCAAATTCCTCCTCCATTTGGTTAGTTCCAAATTACCCGGCTTACGGTTACACGTATTAGGATGCCAAACTTGTGGCTCGGGGTTCCATGCCTTCAACTCCAATGCTGAGGTAATCGCTGCTGGCTTTCGGCCGTGTGCAAGCGCGTTACCACATAGAATTTTGTGGGGTCAATGACCCCGCCAAATATTTATAATATACCGTTAAATGGGGTAGATCTAGGATATATTTGGGCTCATGTATACAATTAACACCACTTAAATGTAGAAAAAATAGCTAGTTATGGAGTCAACTCATAAAAAGTGTGCGCCTCAAAAACAAAATTTTTTTTTTTGTAAGAAATACTATTTCGTCCGAATTGTGTTTGAAATACATTTTGACTAACAAACACTTTAATATTAGAGAGAAAGTTGGTTGAGTGATACAAGATGCATTAACCAAGCCTCTTGGCCCAGTGGTATAAGGCTGCCATTGGGACAACCTTGGGTCGACTTGGAACTCCCAAGGTCGAACCCCGGCGTTGTCAAAATAATGCTTGGCCAGCGGCAGCCACGAACTGCGAGCGGGGATTAGTCGAGGTGCGCGAAAGCTGGCCCGGACACCCAGTGGGAAACCAAAAAAAAAAATACAAGATGCATTCATACTCACTATTCAATGTCGCCCCTTTTTTTTTTTTTTTTGTTGTTGTGCAGAGTAGCATTACTCATACTTTATTCTTTTCAATTGATAACTTAAGTCACTGCAATTGGTGTGAATTTGGCAATCCTAATTACCCTATTAACCAAATTTTCTGGCCAAGCTGATGGCCTTGTGAACGCGATTGCAACTTTTGTAAGCAATCCTTCGAATATCATCATTTGAGCTGTGGCTATTTCGGGAAGAAGACCTTCACGTCAATATCATCGGAACAACCATGCCAAGTCTTCTCATTTGCTTATATTCTACAATGTTGACAAATTATTGGTCATCAGGGCAGGAAGATTTTGCAAATATGTACAAAGGGAACCATTGACAACGAGACTCGCTTGAATATGGTTAACAAATCTAGATTCGTCTGCACTGGTAATGCTGATGCTCGCTTGAATATGGCTAACAAATCTAGATTCGTCTGCACTGGTAATGCTGATGCTCGCTTGAATATAGTTAACAAATCTAGACTCGTCTTTAAACATTTCAAACCCGCATTCTCTTCCTCTCATAATTACTTTCCCAGAGCTTCAACAAAATAAGGTCATAATTTGGGGCTTTTACAAGACTAGCTACAAGAAGAGCAAATCTCAAACAAACTTTGATCAAACCAAATAGAAAATGAAAGATGCCAGCTTCGTATATCTGGATTTAATTGAAGAAAATACAGTCAATATTGCAATTTCAATTTGTGGGAGCCGCAAATTCATAGTGTATGGTGTGGGAGAGAAGCCAACACAAAAGCATACTAATAACACATGTAGATTATGGTGAGAGAAAGGAAGAGATCAATTTAGAGAAGTCATTAGAGTGATGAATGTGAGGAGAACCTCAAGGATGCCAAATGCAAGAATCTCCAAATGACAGGATAGTAGGTTCCACACTGACAGGGATGAATGTCTTATTTTTTGGATGGGGTTAGTGCCACCCCCAATTCTCTCTCACACTCTCACATTGACTCGGTGTAATAAAACTGAGTAAGTTTGCATTCATTCGGTGTAACAAAGTCGAGTATAGACACATTTATTTTATGCAATAAGTTCAAGTTAATGTCTTTCTTTGCTTTCAATAATAATTCGGCTCTATTGCACTGAGTAAATAATTATATTTTGGGCCCTATGCACTGAATCAATGTAAAAAGTGTTACAAAAAACTTTGTAGTATGGCAATAGCTCCACCCTAATTTTTAGCAAGTATATATTTAATTTTTTTAAAAAAATATGTTATTGAATCAATAATTAAATGGCCAATGAAATCAGAGAGGACCAAAAATTTAATGTTATAATAGAATCCGGTACCTTATAGTTTAATATAATAATAGATTAGAGGATAAATAAATAGGTTTAGGGTTCATTTGAAACTCCAATTCCATAAATTCCCAAGGATCGAATGTAATGACTAAAATTTTTAGATGCTCTTCGCTGCAACGTTTTCAGTCACTCTTGGCTGACTAACATTTTTTGCAAAAAATAAAAAAGGACCTATTTTTAATTGTTGGTTAAGGTAAGGTGTCAATTTAGTATTTGTTATTACATTTTTAATTGAACTATTTTACCAAATTTAAATATTATTTAATTATTAAAAGCATTTTACGTATTACTTTAATTACTTTTCATATACTATAACAATAAATTGATAGTGGACATATTTATGGATTGATTATGTGCAAAGACATATTGTAGTCCTTTTCACATTGCACCACCATTTTCCACTGTCAAAGCTCGCGTGACCTTCGCTAGAACTTTGACAACCACGCATCGGAGCTCTGGCAATCACTATTAGAAACGTTATTGGAACTTTGGCATAATAGTGCGAACCTGTTTTTGCACTAAATCCATAGACAACTAATGATTTAAATTTTAATGCAAATATATTTTTGCATTAAATCTGTAGACAACTTAAAAGGATAAAATTTAGTGCAAATTTGTTCTTGCACTAAATTCTAGGTAATTAAGAATTTAGATTTGAATGTAAGTTTGTTTTTTCACTAAATATGTGGACAACTTGAGATATAAATTTTCGATAAATCTATTTGTGCACTAAAGCCGTAGGCAAATATGGTTTTTGCATTGTATAGAATTTCTTGCTGGAGTTTTAACAACTTGGTTGGAGCTTTGACAGTGGTGGGATGCTGGAAAATTAGTAGGTGAACCCTAGAGACCACTAATAATAATTAAAAAAAATTAAAGATAATAATAAGGACATAATTGACCATTTCAAAAAAAAGATTAAAGTCAAAAATAGGCGCTTGGTATGAAATTTTTTTAGGGTCATTTGCACTTTGGCAATTAAAGTTTATGTCAAAAGTCAACTGAGTTTGACATCCACAATTTCTTTTATTTTTTTTATTGTAGTTTGGCGCTCATCTTTTTATTCCTTAGCTTTTATGCCAAAAACATTCTCAGCCAAGCACCGTTTTCCAATTACCCGATGTTTAAACTACCATAGTATATATTATCTAAAATTATAAATTACACCAAAATAATCTACAATCTAATTATGAAGAGCAAATATAAGTACAATTGTATCCTTGCAATGCTTCAGCATCAGCTAGAGTGCTAGAGGTTGGACTTCCCTCTTGATTTCATCTTTATAGAATTAATATGTTCTAAACTGCTCAAGACCTCTTCCATTGGAGGTCGATTTTTGGGGAGATATTGAAGACATTTTCGTGCAAGTGAAGTGAGTTTGAATGCGCCTTCCAGAGGGTACTCATCTTCCAGTCGTGGATCCATTACCCATCTCATCTTTCTTTTATCAAGTAGGGAAGGAGCAGCCAATTCCACCAAATTTTTCTCCCCGATGGAACGATTTGCATCGTGTGCTCGTAACCCTGTTAGTAATTCTAACAACACCACTCCCAAACTATAGATGTCGCTCTTTACATCCGAATGACCTATCAAAATGGAGGGTGTTAACCAATTGCAAAACTAAAGGTACATGTATAACACATGGCTGGTTTACACTGCACATATTGTGCATGTGTGACTCGTATAGAAGAAAATGTTAAGCAAAAATAATTGTACGTTGACTTAGTAGTCAAGTACAAGTTTAACTTGTTTAACAGTGAAAGTTCAAATCTCGTTTAGTCATGGTTTAAGATAACCCCATTATGAAGTTTTGATTGTTTGTGTGAAACTTTTATACCCTACCAATACAATTTCAAAATTTCAGATTGTCATGTTCATAATTCTGACTAATCTTAAATCAACCATAAAAACATCAGAAAAATAACTTTCTTATTTTTCATATTAACTCTAACACATTGGATTTGGCAAAATTAATTGAAGACTGTCAAAACTGAAAATTGCCTAGAGATTGTCATGAGTTTTCAGAAACAATCGTGATGTAAGTGCAACAAAACCCAAACACATGGAGAGCAGCTGTTGTAAGAAAATAAGTAAATATTTACGCACCAGTCGCCTTGTACTCTGGAGCTGCATAAGCAGAGGTGGCTGTAACTCCCATCCTTGTTAGAACATTTGAACAGCCATATAATTGACATAGCTTTGCCAGATCAAAATCCGAAAGCTTTGCATTAAAACTCTGGAGGATGCAATAAAAAAAAGAAAATAGAAGTACCGGATCGATTAGTAGTGAAATAGAACCTAGTGGTTAAAAAATGGCTATGCACAAGTATCTGTAAAATGTACCCCATCTAGCAATATATCACGGGTCTTGAATCTTATATAATTGACTTGTTCCTCTGTTGCGTGCAAGAAAGCGAGGCCTCGAGCTGCTCCAATAGCTATCTTTAGTCTTGTAAACCATGGAAGCGGTTTTACGTCTTCTGCAAATGCAAAAAATATAGTTGTCACGTAATTTACTTAACTAGTATTTATTGAATTCCCTTAGGCAAGGCTTTATAACACTTCTTTATTAGTATATTTTTGACAATAAGAACACTAAAACCAGAAGAGGAAAAAAAGGAAAAAATTACTTGAAAGGTGGCGACATTTATTTGAATCATTCTGGAGTTTTTGTAAGTATTGCTTACTTTTGAAAAGGTGGCTTTCTAAGCTTCCCTTCTCCATGTATTCATAAACAAGGAGAACTTCCTTGTTTTCGAAGCAGTATCCCAAGAAGTTAACAAAACTTGAATGACTAAACTTACGTGAAAATGCCCTCTGTAACTGCAACCACAAATATATGATCAACACGAGGCAAATTTAGCAGGGGAAGTAAATGTTCTACTATATATGCAAGATGCATAAATATATAGACAATGTTTATAGAAATATGGAATGAATACTCCTACAAAACCATACGTGAGTGTTTTCAAGGCACAAAACTAATTTACCTGCCAATCTTTGAATCCTTTAGAGGCAATTGGATCAATTTTCTTAACAGCGATGGCCATTCCTGTGCCAAATTTTGATGGGGCATAGGTCATCTCATCAACCCAACCAATATAAACCTTTCCGAAACTTCCTTCACCCAACAACATATTCGGCCTAAAGTTGCCTGTTGCAGTTTTTAATTCAGCTAAAGTGAACATTTTCAAATTAGGAGTCACAATTTGCACACTTGGAGGCACTTGCTTGGAAACATCTCCATCTCTGTTCTCATCATTTTCGTTGTTGTTATTGTTGCTGATGTTGTTGTCCAGTGGCTCTGCAACCCAATTATCTGTAAAAGCAAATAAATAAGCAAATGTTGAGTTATTGACACACGGAGCTTGAACCTGGGCGCCTTTGTGTGAATACTCACATTGTCGACCATTTGAGCTTAACCTTTAATTGTTTGTTTTCCTTTACTTGCAGTATGCTAATTTTTCTTCTATTACTGAAGAATGAAGATGCATGAAGAAGAGTTTTGGTATTTTCATGCACATCAAATTAAGTGTTCCAGTTTAAAATACAAATATGTAAACAGCAGAAGACCACTGCAAGTCCAACAGGCTCAAAACGAGATGGAGTCAGAATCTTTGTGGGGCCAAGCTACTTTGATATGAAGCAGTCCAAATAACAACTCACCGCTTAGTTAGCATTCATTGTGCCATTTTATATAACCATAGTAACACCAAATCCTTATTCTTTGAATGAACTTATACTTCCATGGTTTGGTCCACTGTGTGTAAAAGGAATGGTGTGAATGGGGTAATTGGGAACTTGAGAGTGCTAACTGTTTCCAGGAGAATAAAGGGAGGAGCTTTAAATCTAGACTGAGACGTCTTACGCTAGCTACTGTTATATGTGTTAATTGGGCTGAGAGGAACGCAAGAACATATATTTCAGCAACAAGCTAGAAATTGTGAACTGATTTTGGGTAAAACTGAAGATTTGATCAGATCTGCCACTTGGAATTGGAAAGCTAAAAGGAATTATGAGAACTGGAAGTTGTGCAAAGAATGGGGTGTTAATGATATACATGTTTTGGAGTAGGAGAAAATTTTGGTTTTCGCTACTTCTGTTTTGCTTTGCAGGTCTTTTGTTTTATTGTATTTGATTTAGTGTAATTTTTGTTAATCTATAAAATTTTCACATTTTACCAAAAAAAAAACACCAAGTCCTTATTGCAGCCCACGCTATGACGACAAGCCTTCTGAACAAAGTTGAAACTTTAATGAAGGAAACAGAGTTGAGAGACAAAGAAGAGCTCAAGAGACCAAAACGAAAATTCAGAGTCAAGTAGGGCAGAACAAAATTTCCACGGAAGCCATAGGCTTAGACCTCCATTTTTTTGTTATTTGTAGTAAAAGGGAGAGACTTAGACCTCCATTTTTTTAAATAAACAACATTCTTGGAAAAAGACCATCCGCATGAAAAGAGCCCAATTGCCGACTATTTTAGGTAAACGATATATTCTTCAAATATATTGTAGCAGAGCATGATATATATTGTTGGCCCTTTGCCCTAAAACTTTAAACTTCTCAAAGAGACGTTTTCTAACATTTATTACCCAAAGCCAACAATAGGAATCTCTCAACAGCCAAGTTCCACAATCCTCCTAATGAAGATTTCATCGAATGTGAGTTCAGACAACATGAAGAAGCCATTAATGGAAGAGAAATAGTTGAAGCCGTAGGTGTAGCATTTTTTGAATATATGAATATTCAATATTGGAACATTAGAGGGTTGTTTCATAGTTTTTTTATGTACCGGTATTACTTTATGGATTGCAAGCTTTGGCTCCTAGACCACAAGACAGTCCATTTCACATTCTTTTGTAAGTTTGTTAATGGCTTCGTGCCTCTTTTGTTTAAGCCTTAGAGGTGGGCTTCTGTCACTTGGTCTTATTATATTTTTGTTTTTGGAATGAGAATACTCTAATGCCCTAGTTTGGGGTTAGTGGGTTCCAAAAAAAATAAAATAAGCAGCAGCATAATTCATGACATTCAGCAAGCTTTGTTCCACTTTTATTTCCCAAATCACCCAGAGTGTGGCAAGAACAAGTTAAGGAAACTATTTTAGTGGTAAAGGACGGGTTAGGTCCGATGATTGGAATCGATCATGGAGACCCTTTTCTGCATTCCAAATTTGACAATTTTCTTTTGGTGAAAGGTGATACATTAACAAAACAAGTTCACTTTGTTAAAATAATAAATTTGATATTCGACAGGTGTACCAAATTTCCTAACAATTGAAAAGGTTAGAGCAAAAGGAAAAGGAATAGTTTTCTTTGACTTCACCTGCCAACATGATAACTGCCTGCTGTTCCCCAAAAGAATTGACTTTCTCTTGGCTGTCATGAGGTCCACTTTTGTCGAAAATCTCCCACTCAGACATAGAGGAATAACGTCTCTGTTGCAATTCCAATGCGCGCTCAAGGGAGACCACAACCTTGGCCATTGAAGGGCGTTTTTTCGAAAGACTGTGCAAGCATTTATTTGCAATTCGTACAAATTCTACCAATGAGTTAGGCACTATTTGCCACCTCAAAGTGGGATCGATAATCTGATCTAGCATCCCCTCTTTGATGCAGCGTTGGGCCCACCCAGCAAGACCCCGCTGCTCCACGTTGAGTCTTAGGTCCACTGCTGGCCTCCCGCACAGCACTTCAAACAATACAACCCCAAAGGCGTAAACATCTGATTTCCTCGTGAGTTGGTGAGTCAGGAAGTATTCCATATCCACATAGCCAAACGTGCCTTTAACGTTGGTGCTGACATGGCTGTATGACTGATTGGCGGGGCCTATCTTGGACAGCCCAAAGTCCGAAATCTTAGCTGCCCAATTCTCATCCAGCAAAATGTTGGAGCTCTTCACGTCACGGTGTATGACCCTGTCCTGTACACCCGTGCCAGTATGGAGATAGTCTAGTCCACGTGCCGCCTCGATACAGATCTTGAGGCGTTGGACCCAACATAGAGTAGAATTATAACCAGTTTTCTCGGATTTGTGCAAATTATCAGCAAGTGTCCCATGGACCATATATTCATAAACAAGAATCATCTCATGACAATCATTGCAGTAGCCAATTAGAGAGACAATATGGCTATGTCGAATTTTGCTGAGCATCTTAATCTCTGTCCAAAACTCATGGGCTCCCTGCTTGGACATGGGATTCAACCGCTTAATGGCAATAGTAGTTGCCCCATTGTCCACGACCCCTTTATACACCTTTCCGAATCCACCCTTCCCAATAACCAATGCTTCGTCAAAGTTGTGGGTTGCGGATAGTATATCAGCAAGTGAGAAGCAACGACATGGTTGTTCTGGTGACTGTATGTTGAGGTTCTCCCTAAGGTTTGCTTCATGAAGTTGCCGCAACTTATAAACAAATATATTCAACAAAGTGATTACAATTGTCCCAACAGTGGCAATCGTGTGAACTCGACCAAAAGCTAATACCGGTTTCCATGGCTTTGGCATCGAATAACGGTAACCATAAATCGGAGTGTTTTCAGTCGAAGAATTAGGAGTGGGAAAGTTAACAGCAATGATAAGAATTGAATGATGGAGGAAGACCAAGTAGAGAAGGGTGAGAAGTGACAGCACCCTAGCATAGAACATGATTACAGAAATAGATCAAAAAAATAAGTCGTATCAAAAGCCCAAGGAAACCAAAGAAAATATGTGACAACAGATTCTACTCTCATCTCATGCATATGATCTCTTGGCATCAATATGATCAAAGGTTGCGTTGACTTTACCCTAAGCTAGCCGTGTGGACTTGGTTAAGCTGAATAATCTATGTCACTTGTTCGCTGACTTTTCTATGAGGGTTCCTATTCACAACATTAAAATATTAAAATAAATAAATATATAATAACACTTGTTTTCTGTTGAAATGAACCTTAAAAATTTAGAAAAGTCAACTAATAACAGTCTTAGTCACAGTGTTCTAAAAATCCCCACCTAGGGTTGCCCAGGGACTCGTCGATACGCTAGGCAGTAGAAGATTGCCTCCTCACCTAGATAGGTGGCTGCATAGGTTGGCAGGATGGCGATTGGGCAAGATTGTTGGAATTTTCAACCCTTTTTTCCGGGAAAATATTAGTTCCAGTTTTTTTTTTTTTTTTTGGTCTATACGTTCCAGTCTTGAATCATAAAAAATATTCGATTAGTGAATTCGTAGTGTCATATCTGCAAACTAGACTCATGCATTTATGTATACTGACTACTTCACTTTCTGATATATATGTCATTTAGGCTATGAATTTGGTCATTTAAGTTGGTTTGTGTAGCAATGTTCTAAAAATAAGTCAAGTTTCATTGCAGGTCAATGGCAAGTGGGTGACTTCCAAACATATATAGGCATTGGTCCTCTTATCATTCTGGAGTCTGGATCATTTAAACTGTAGTACAAATGTGAATTTTAATGTAAATTTTATTTTTATACAAAACTAAATTTGTTTACTTGTG